>JBBBDQ010000161.1:402500-605000 GCA_037127315.1 Ascarosepion bandense | reverse complement strand
ACTGTTCAGTAGCGGAGATGGTGTGTTAAGTCACTCTGGGTGCGCTTGGCACATGACTGTTCCAAACGCCATTCTTCCATAAAATTCTTCACACAGTAAAAACTACAGTACAACACACGGAGAATAAATATACCGATTACAACACCCACAAAAATGCCTAAAACATTGACCGAAAGCGATTGGAACAATAAAAACTATGGACAGCTTTTATATTCTTTAACTTCTAAAAATGGAAAAATGTTAAAATTCTGGAAAACCTCAATGAAAGATTGATTAATCTTATTTGCCAGCCGTATACAATGTAAGAAGCTTTAAAAAAGTTTGCTGCCAAAATATACATAATATAAGTATATATATATATATATATGTGTGTGTGTGTGTGTGTGTGTGTGTGTGTGCGCGCGCGCGCATAAGCGCGTTTGTGTTGGTATTTGTTTGTCTCTACTCTCGGAATTATTCTGATAATATATATATATATATATATATATATATATATATATATATATATATAAACAAATGAATAAGGAACGAAGAAAATATTTACAACGTTCAAAACATTATTTTAAAAATAGAACAATGAATATTTATTATCAGTAATACTTTAAAACAGGTACGAACTACAAGCTACTACAAAATTGTACATTTTGTTTCGACATTGAAAGAACAATGTCTCATCAGGTAGTTAGTAATAATGGTAACCATGCCACGATTACTACCATAATTACTAATTACCTGATGAGACATTTTGCCTTCAATGTCGTAATAAAATGTACATTTTTGTAGTAGATTGTAGTTTGTACATATTCTAAAGTATAATTTATAATAAATATACATGTGTGTGTGTGTGTGTGTGTGTGTGTGTGTGTGTGTGTGTAGCCTCGTTTCTGAATTCTATAAAAATTATGATAGATTTAAGTAGTCACTGAAAACTTATGGTTATGGGCAGTGACCTGCTCTAACTATATGAAGTTTTGTATTTATGTATTTTGACGTACAAGTGACGTCGTACGAGACACGTGGTATTCTTTGAATTGGCAGACAGTAACATATTTCTCAAAAATGAATGGAGGCTCATTTCAAAATATGAATGACTTCCTTGAAAGGGATATTCAAAAATTGGAAAAATATATATTTGTCAATAAGCATGATATTAATAAATTTAACTTTTAGATCCGGGCTGAGCCTACTAGTTTATAATAAATATGAATCAATTTTGTTTGCTCACTAGTCTTTCAATGAACCTTTGATATGGGTTTTGAAACTGAAATTCTCACACTTAACTAATTACTCACATCTTTTGTATATTTGTTCAAGTATGCAGATATAAATCTACCATACTGCTGCCATATCTGGTTGGGTACGCCTGCTATCCATCTCTGGGTCCTTGACAAAATCCAACGGAGAATTTTTAATGTGATCGATCTCGACTTGGCAGTTCAGATACAGTCGCTTTCTTATCAGCAAAATGTGGCTTCCCTGTGTCTTTTCTACAAATACTTTCACGGCTTCTGCTCCAATTAACTTTTACTGTGAAACCAATAAATGTAAACGCAAATTCTACTCCTTCAGCTTCTTTTCTCGCAATTTCCGCCTGTGGAACTCCCTTGAGTTTACTTGCTTCCCCGACGGCTACAATCTCCAAGAATTTAAATGTAAAGTCAATAGTGATCTTCTATCTCACTAACCTGCATCTTCTCTCTCTTATGCTCCTTTCTCCGTCCAGTTCACTCTCATCAGTGTCCTCATCCTTCTCTTACCCACTTCCTGACATACCATACAACCTTTCACTCTTTCTCATAACTTTCTTCCTATGTAACCCCCTGCAAAACAATGGCAGTATAATACCTTACTTGGGGCGATAGATAGATAGATAGATAGATAGATAGATAGATAGATAGATAGATAGATGGATTCTACAAGAATTCAAACGTAATTCAAAAGTCAATAATCTCCTATCTCATCAACCTGCATCCTCTCTGTCGTGCTCCTTTCTCCGTCCACTTCACTCTCGTCAGTATTCTCAACCTTCTTTTACCCACTCCCTGACACCCCCTATAACCTGTCACTCTTTCTCATAACTTTCCTCCTATGCAACCCCCTGCAAAACAGTGGCAACAACATGGCTTGCTTGAGGCGATATGATTAGTGATATTTTGTTTATATTTGTCAACACTCGCAGCTAACTTCCTGCTTTTCTTTTATAACATTAGCAATTTATTCACGCACAAAAATATCCTAAACCCGTATCACATACATCAACAAACGCATAGAGACATTTTTGATTAATCTATACTAAAGCAATTCTTTCGGTTGTACTCTTAAAAGCATATAAATAAAATATTCTATGTCAAGTTTTTCACAAGGAATTATTTTAATTCATTTCTTACAATTTGAAAGAAAACTAATACTCAAATAAATAAGAATCATTAACATTTGTAAATCCGTGTTTGACGATTCCTAATTCTTTGTTAATACACAAATATTTGGCTACAAGTAATTGGTGACCACCGAAGAACAATCTAGAAATTATTCCCGACACATCGTCAAAAAATATTTTCCAAATAAGTCCAATCGCCTAAAAACAAAGGATTGGTGACCTTTCGATTACATTTACAAATGCTTCCTGACATCAACAGATATTGCAAAATGGCCGACAATAATAACTGTTAAAAAACTGGCCACATTCCGAACGTATGACCATAGAGACTTTTGTCGAGCAAGTGGAATTTTATATCAGAAAACCAATTGAGTTTGTTCACTGTTCCAGGTTACAAAATACAGATATTCCACTTGATAGTGCATAGATATTTCATTCCACTCCTTTGAGGCAAAAATCCTTAATCAATAGGATATCTTTTTATTTCCAAGGAGCTAACTAGAACTAATCGTGGTGGGTGACTCGATGCTTCAAGAAAATGAGTTTCTTCATCTATATTTCTTTTATTTTCAAAGTCGCGTACTTTTCGAAATTGTGTAACAAACGACCAAACAAATAATCCTGATCAAAGGTTCACTGAAAGAAACACAGATTATTTCTACTACAATTTTTCTTTCGATATATATATATATATATATATATATATATATATATATATATATATATTTGCATTGGGTAGGTAGCGGCCTTTTAAATTGATTTATAGAATTGGTTGATTTCTTAATAATGTTGATGTATAATTGAATTAAAATAAATTATATAAATGACCGAATTTATGTGACACCTGAATATATATATATATATATATATATATATAATTTTTTTTCCTCTCACTACATATATATATATATATATATATATATTCCTCTCAATATATATATATATATATATTTTCCTCTAATATATATATATATATATTTTCCTCTCTAATATATATATATATATATATATATATATGAGAGGGAAGAGAGAGAGAATATGAGTTTTTCGCTCACATTAGTGCGTAAATATCTACAGATGTTTTAAGGTTGATTTTTCGTTTACCAGCGTTAACTGCAATAACAAATTTGCATTTTCATATATACAACAACAAAACACACGCATGTAGATAAAAATTAAAATTTAGATTTAAAATTTAAAATATAAAATAAAAATACTATTAAAATACAGGAAGAAGAAATCAAAAGGGAGTAAACCATATAACTTTAAAATTTAAATATTCTAATATAATATTAGAATATATATATACATATATAATATTCTAATATATTACATGTAGATTAAAAAATGGAAATTTTAAATTAAAAATAAAAATATAAAATTTAAAATTAAATTTAAAATTAAATTATTATATTATTTATTTCACGTCTCTCTCTCAATATATGTGTGTGTGTGTGTGTGCGCGCCCGCGTGTGTGTGTGTGTGCGTGTTTGTGTGTGTGCGTGCGTGCGTGTGTGATAGAATAAGTAAAGAACAGGTAGGAAATTGTCTAACATGTTTCAATTTCTTAAGCTTCTTCATAGATTTGTTTATATGACACGAAGTTAAAAGTTAAAAAAGGGATAGTATACTGAAATTTTGACTCGAGCTTGATTCCATTGGTCAGATTTATTCCATTAGTCTATTCCTTTATTACACGTGTCACGTGTAATAAAGCAATATACGTATGTTTTAGATGTAAGTGTATGTGTGCATAAGCGTGCTTTTCTGTTTATATACATGTGTGCGTAACAATGCATAAAACGATGGACAATTTCTTAAGAATGTGTGTATGAGAAAACCATGGGTAGTTAAATGTTTGACTGTGTGTGTTTATACGTCAGTAACGTTAGTGTGTGTGTGTGTGTGTGTGTGAATTGTACCTCAGCAATGGAATCAAGTTCCAATCAACATTCCAGTATACTGTTTCTATGCTTTTCAAAAAATTCTAAAATTTCAAAGTTTGTGTCTTATAAACACATCTCTAAAGAAGCTTAATAAAGTGAAACATGTTGGATTAAAAACTTTTCCCTATCTGTTCTTTACTTATTCTACCATTTCTCGGATTTTAATCAACATATTCATCTCAGATAGATAGATAGATAGATAGATAGATAGATAGATAGATAGATAGATAACTGCGATGTAGATAGATAGATAGATAGATAGATAGATAGATAGATAGATAGATAGATTAGAAAGTGGAATATGAAAAGTTACATCAAAATAGATAGATATATACCTGAGATGTAGATAGATAGATAGATAGATAGATAGATAGATAGATAGATAGATAGATATGAACAGGTCAGGATAGATAGATAGATAGATAGATAGATAGATAGATAGATAGATAGATAGATAGATAGATAGATAGATAACTGAGATGTAGATAGATAGATAGATAGATAGATAGATAGATAGATAGATAGATAGATAGATAGAGTAGATTAGAAAGTGGAATATGAAAAGTTACATCAAAATAGATAGATAGATAACTGAGATGTAGATAGATAGATAGATAGATAGATAGATAGATAGATAGATAGATAGATATGAACAGGTCAGGATAGATAGATAGATAGATAGATAGATAGATAGATAGATAGATAGACAGGTCAGATAGATAGATAGATAGATAGATAGATAGATAGATAGATAGATAGATAGATAGATAGATAGATATAAATAGTCTTAGATAGATAGATAGATAGATAGATAGATAGATAACTGAGATGTAGATAGATAGATAGATAGATAGATAGATAGATAGATAGATAGATATATAGATAACTGAGATGTAGATAGATAGATAGATAGATAGATAGATAGATAGATAGATAGATAGATAGTAGATAACTGAGATGATAGATAGATAGATAGATAGATAGATAGATAGATAGATAGATAGATAGATTAGAAAGTGGAATATGAAAAGTTACATCAAAATAGATAGATAGATAGATAGATAGATAGATAGATAGATAACTGAGATAGATAGATAGATAGATAGATAGATAGATAGATAGATAGATACATACATACATACATACATACATACATACATACATACATAGATAGATTAGAAAGTGGAAGATGAAAAGTTACATCAAAATAGATAGATAGATAATTGAGATGTAGATAGATAGATAGATAGATAGATAGATAGATAGATAGATAGATAGATAGATATGAACAGGTCAGATAGATAGATAGATAGATAGATAGATAGATAGATAGATAGATAGATAGATATGAACAGGTCAGGATAGATAGATAGATAGATAGATAGATAGATAGATAGATAGATAGATATGAACAGGTCAGGATAGATAGATAGATAGATAGATAGATAGATAGATAGATAGATAGATAGATAGATAGATAGATAGATAGATAGATAGATAGATAGATAGATAGATAGATAGATAGATAGATAGATAGATAGATAGATAGATAACTGAGATGTAGATAGATAGATAGATAGATAGATAGATAGATAGATAGATAGATAGATAGATAGATACATACATACATACATACATACATACATAGATAGATAGATTAGAAAAGTGGAATATGAAAAGTTACATCAAAATAGATAGATAGATAACTGAGATGTAGATAGATAGATAGATAGATAGATATGAACAGGTCAGGATAGATAGATAGATAGATAGATAGATAGATAGATAGATAGATAGATAGATAGATAGATAGATATGAACAGGTCAGGATAGATAGATAGATAGATAGATAGATAGATAGATAGATATAAATAGTCTTAGATAGATAGATAGATAGATAGATAGATAGATAGATAGATAACTGAGATGTAGATAGATAGATAGATAGATAGATAGATAGATAGATAGATAACTGATGATGTAGATAGATAGATAGATAGATAGATAGATAGATTAGAAAGTGGAATATGAAAAGTTACATCAAAATAGATAGATAGATAACTGAGATGTAGATAGATAGATAGATAGATAGATAGATAGATAGATAGATAGATAGATAGATATGAACAGGTCAGATAGATAGATAGATAGATAGATAGATAGATAGATAGATAGATAGATAGATAGATATGAACAGGTCAGATAGATAGATAGATAGATAGATAGATAGATAACTGTAACGGCGATTAAGATTTCTTTTTTAAATTTCTTACATTCGTCGAGAGATTTCTTTTTGGGATATAGATTTGGCAAGATCCTTCCAAGTGATTTTTGGATCAGAGAGCTTTCGGTTACTCTATTAGACATGTTCAAAAAGATTTTTGTAGAATTTAAAGATTTTTATATGTTTTGAGTTTTTTTTTTTTTTATAGCTTTAAAAAGTAACAGAAAGCGCTCGAATTCAGTCATCACTTGGAAAGTTCTTACCCACTCTATGCCCGCATAAATCCTTTTCAGAACACAAAACAAGCACGATAAAGAATTTAATTCTTAATAAGTGCCTTATCAGTTGTCTTCAATAGAACCTGTATATGTGATGGATAGTTTCCCAAATGCATAATTATATATATATATATATATATATATATATATATATATATATGTTCTTCCCTGTGTAAATAGGTAGGAAATATATTCTATTATAAGCTGTGCTAAAAGGTTCTCAGTCCGAGCTCATCGAACTAAAAGATCTACCAGCAAATTTTGAGAGAATACCTTCCTAATAAGACCAAAAACAATCCATTAATACTTCATAGATAGATAGATAGATAGATAGATAGATAGATAGATAGATAGATAGATAGATGTGAATAATGCCAAAGGGCAAACATATCTTAGCCGATGTGTCTTCTTCTCTAAGAGAATTAATTTTCCTTGATAAACTCCCTCGAAAGGCGAAACGCGTCGGCTAAGATATATCTTCCTTTTGTCTTTATTCATATTGTCCTTTTACAAATGTACTCTATCTGAAAAACTTTACACACACACACACATTATATATATATATATATATGTGTGTGTGAGTGTGTGTGTATGTTGATATAATAATTATATACATACAAATGTGGCATATATACACACACACACACACACACACACACACATATATATATATATATACATACATACAAATACAAATGTAAACCTATATACACAACCACGCACGTACGAACACATATAAACTCTCACATAATTATAACTATATATATATATATATGTGTGTGTGTGTGTGTGTGTGTGTGTGTGTGTGTGTTTGTATGTATGTGTGTATGTGAGAGAGCGTGTGTGTGTGTATGTGGTGTGTGCTTTGTATGTATGTGTGCATTAAAGAGAGCGTGTGTGTGTGTGTGTTTGTGTGTGTGGTGTGCTTTGTATGTATGTGTGTATGTGAGAGAGCGTGTGTGTCTGGTGTGTGGTGTGTGCTTTGTATGTATGTGTGTATGAGAGAGAGCGTGTGTGTGTTTGTGTGTGGTGTGTGCTTTGTATGTATGTGTGTATGTGAGAGAGAGAGAGTGTGCGCGTGTGTGTGTGTGTGTGTGTGTGTGTGTGTGTGTGTGTGTGTGTGTGTAATACTTTAGCTAACCAGACTGATGATTGGACGTGGGTGGTCATATGCGTCTCTACGTGTGTTTGTATGAGAGAACGTCCGTTTGAAGCATGTGTCAACGCATTCGATTAAGTTTTACTAGTTTTCTTTTAGTTTCCACTTTTAACTCGTTTTGATCCAAATTTGGTCATGGATGTTATTATTTTATCTGTTCCGTATTGGTTCCTTTGTTTGTTTGTTTTTTTTTTTTTGTTTCATTTTTTCTTTTTTTTTTTTTTTCTGTCTCCAGTCCCTTTTCACTTTCTCTAGCAAGAAAAAAAAAAAAAGATTCTTTCGCCCACGTCGCCTTACATTAAAAAATTGGGGAAAAAAATCGACTTGCTTATAAATATAAGAATTACTCCGAAAGTAATGCCTTTGATTTTATTGTCTTGTTCCATGTCGTCAGAAGCTGATGTTGGCGGTCGTATTTCAACCACTCTGCTAAAAACCCATATTGTTTTTGTTTTTGCTTTTTTATTGTTGTTTTGCTTTTTGTTCTGGTTATTGATCACAAGTGTTCAGCACTCTGACAAAATAGCGTAACATGGAAGTGCGTACGAAGCAGAGCATCGAATACCTCCCTACAGAAATGATTGCACTCATTGACATCCAATGACGCTTGACGAACGTTTACAGAGACCACACAGTGGACGCGAGCACAGTTAGGCGGTGAATAATGTCTTTCAGCAGTGGTGAGAGTGATATGAGTGACATGACACGTCCCGGGCTGATGAAAGGTGGATTACGCGGATAACATTTTCTTGACATAGTCATCGCTCTTGTTAGTGTTGTTGTAACTGAAAATTTGCTCCCATCTCTCTCTCTCTCTCTCTCTCTCTCTCTCTCTCTCACACACACACACACACACACACATGCACACTCTTTCGCAATCTATCTCCTCACCTCTCTCTTTCTCTTTCTCTCCCCTAAACGATGAATTTATGTTCCCTGTAGCAGTTTTCGTTACAATAAGTAGGAGGTATTTTTTAGGACATCTTTTGTATACTGTATAGGGATGTGCGTTGTGGTGCATTGGATATCGGCTCGGAACGAGAAATCGGAGAGCCAAGTTCGAATTCCAGCTGAATTCATTGCATTCACTTACGCGTAAATACCCTTGGGAAAGGTATTAATCCGTCTATTCCTTCCAGTTATGGGTTAAATAGCAGGACAGATTGGGTTCTATAGCCTTGGTCGGCAACCAGTTTACCGCAGAAAGCAATGTCAACCTATTGCGGGATAATCTTCTGCCCAGTCAATCTTGTCACTTTCGAGACATGATCGCCCAAGCGTGTATCACGTATGGTACTTAACTGAATGATTGTATACTGTCTTTCTGATTTGTTATTTATTTTTATTTTTATTTTTTTCTTCTCTCTTTTCTCCTGCGTTTTTATTTTGACTTTGTATGCTTACAAATTGTGTAGTTATACGTTTTGTACGGATCCTTGGAAGTTCCGATAGAAATACACGGTTGTGGTTTATTTAACATTCATTGATTTGTTTTTTGTTTTTGTTTTTTTTTTGTTTTTGTTTTTTGTTTCCTTTTTTCTTTCATTATTTTCACAACCCTCATCACTTTTCTATCTTTCTCATTTGTTTTAACTCTGGCTTTTTTTCTTTCTTTTTTTCCCTTCATTTTTAAATCCAATATATATATATATGTGTGTGTGTGTGTGTGTGTGTGTGTGTATATATATATATATATATATATATATATATATATATATATGCACAATCTGTAAGCGATATTTGTTAACTTGACAAAATGGTTTTTTTAAGCAGTAAATTATTTGTTGCAAATATTTTTCTCTCCTGATTTTTTTAAATATTTTCTCTTTTGATTTGGGTTCAATTTGCACTAATTCTGAATAATGATCATGACATGCTTAATGGTAACAGTAGTAAAGGATAATGACAACATTAATTAAAATGAACTTGTAATGATGATTCTGTCTACTGGCGATCATAATAATGAGTTTGCTTGTGATAATGACGATGATGATATATTCCTTGCACTCGCCTTCTGCCTCTCTCTCACACTGGGTTTCTCTAATACGCCCCCTCCTAACTCCCCTTTTTACATCGATCCCCTCACGCTTTAACAGTCGTACGAACACGCTCGTACAGTTGTTGTATCATACATAACCACATTTACTCACTATGGCGTCTGGTAATGTCATTTGCTCTACTTTCAGATCTGCTGTAATGAATGAAAGGTTTAAACTTTTATATTCCACTGGCCTACACGACCGTCGACGCAGCAGGTTCTTCTTCTTCTTCTTCTTGGGACTATATTTTTCTTTTGTTCGTTTTTTACTATTTTTATCACTATTGCTGTTTCTGTTGACCTTATTATGATCATCACTATCCCAACGTCTATCGTAAATATCTTGTCTGCGATATTCAGAACGACTATTGTTATGCAACCGATGAATTCTGTGATTCCTTTCACGAAAAAGATGTCGAAAATGCACCAAGAGAGGGGATGAGGAACGAATACGAGCCTCCTCTGAGGGAAATCGGGAATTTGGACTGTTTTTGAGTTTTTCCGGCAAACTGTTTCCACGGATTTTTTCTAACGGGAACGGCCAGTTTTCTGGCTGGTCAGTATATTCAGTGATCTCACGCCTCTTCTTCTGATACGTACTGGCTTGCTGATTCCACTTTTTGTGTGTAGCAACTCCGGCGACGTCTTCTCCTGGTGGCCGAGTTACATGTAAATTATCTGTCCAGCAGCGATCACTGCATTCGTTACTCACGAAGCCCAAACGTGGTCTGACCACCAACCCATTTAAACCTATTCTTCTGAACGAGACGAAACGAGATTTCATACAGCAGCCTTTATATTGCCCCTCGTTCTCATCAGCTATTTGCTCGTCATTAAGACCAAATTCTTCTTCATCATATTCATCATCATCGTCATCATTATCATCATTATCATCATCATCGTCATCATCATCATCGTACTCAAAGGAAGAATTGTGGTAGTCGTCGTCATTAGTGAAAATATCCTTATTTCCAGAAAATGATTTCCTTTCATCCCCTCCGTTACTGTTAATTTGAATTATTCCACTTCCAACGCCTGTGAAGCGCGTTGTCTCGTTACGTTTCAAGACGTTACGGCCGCCTTCATTGACATCACGATCGTTTCTTTGGATAACTGTGGGAGATTTATCAACAATTCCGTCGTTGATCTCGCTGAGGTGAACTTGCTTCGCCTGAGTTGCATAGGCGCTCATTTCAGCAGCCGGTTGCTTAATGCTGGATCCGAACTTGAAAATGTCGCGGCGTGGTCGGCGTAGGCGACGCGTGGCAACAGCAGAGGCGGCTGCAGCAGTGTTTGGCTTGGTGTTAAGAACAATGATGGGAGAGCGCCTCTTTCGCGAACCCAGATCGCGGAATTTTTGTGATTTCTTTGATTTCTTCAGTGGCAGCACCACCCGCACTTTCTTGTTGCATTTCTCACAACCGACGTGCAGTTTGATGGGTTGGTGTTGTAGTTTGGTGAGTAAGTAGACAGGTAAATTGATCTTCTGCCAACCTTTGCGTTTCACGCGCAGTTTGATCGTTGCGAATTCGGCCAAATTGCCATCTGATGTGTTCTCTGAGACGTGCAATATGATACGTCGCCGCCGACGTTTACCCTTCGTCTTAATATAGATTTTTAATACAGCACTGGTAACTTCTTCCCCGGAAAAATCTTGCCTGTCCATCCGAAACAACATGATGCTGCTATTAGTGGCGTTTCCTGGTAAAAGAAAATAAATGAAAAATTGATCAGAGAATAGTAATAAAAATAGACTTAATGAATAGTTTTATTATTTTAAGACTTATCAACCTTTTTCAGGTTATTTAAAACCAAAAATTATTTTAGATTGGGGGAATATTTTAAAGATAATAATGATACAATTTCAATTAATTAACCCATAGCTGCTTGATATCTTTCCCAAAACTATTTGTACGAAATTGGATATAACAAACCCGACTTGGATTAGAACTCGTCTCTCTTAATTTCAATTCAGAACCATTATTCATTACTCGACCTGCCTATCCAGCATACAAGAACTGGTAATTGTTTCAATGTGATATGGCTGTAGGCTAAAAACATAATTATAATAAGTATGATTATAAAACATTTTTCGACAACAACTCTGCATATATACTATGGCATATACAATTTGTTCGAATTGTTGTTCTTCTCTTATACAAACCATTTGACATTAGATTTAAAAACTCAGAAACAAAAAAAAATTAAATATTCGTCTCTCTTATTTCCAATTCTGAACCGTTATTCATTACTCGACCCACGCATCCAACATACGAGTATCAGTTGTTGTTTTAACGTGATATGACCACAGACTTAAAACATGATTATGACATATTATAAAATATTTTTCGATAGCAACTAGGCATAAAAACTAAGGTATATTCGATTTGTTCGAACAGTTGTTCTTTTTTATACAAACCATTTGACATTAGATTTAAAAAGTCCGAAACAAAAAAAATAAATTAAAAAAAAACACTCCACTGATATCTTTCTTTCAGAATGGATCTAGGCGTTTGATAATCAAGTTTTGCAGTTTTTTTTTTTTTTGGTTTTTTTTAATCATCTCACCCCAAGCAAGGCATTCCACTGCCACTATTGCGCATGGGGCTACATAGGGGAAGGTAAAGAGAAGGAGTGGATAGACATAGGGAATGTCAGGAGAAAGGTGGCAGATGAGTAAGGATAGCGAGGATGAGGGTCGGGCAGATGGGAAGAGTGCTTGATAGAATGGGAGCAGGTTAGTGTGTTAGGAGGTGTGTATTGACCTTACATTTAAACTCCTGGAGATTGTAGCCGTCGGGGAAGCAATCGTTTGGAAGGGAATTCCACAGTCGGGAAGTGCGAGGAAAGAAACTGTTGGAGTAGAAGTTACGGCTGCATTTTATCGGTTTCACTAAAAGGGTGGGATCTAGTTGCTAATCTAGTATCTCGTACAAATTCATATTTAGGGGGCACCAGTGATCTAAGTTCATCGGAGCAGAAGCCGTGAAAGTATTTATAGAAGAGACACAGGGAAGCCACGTCTCGTCGGTGGGAGAGAGACTGCAGGCGGTCTGCCAAGTCGGTATCTATCACATTACAGACCCTCCTCTGAACCTTATCGAGAAGCCCAAGGAGAACAGCAGGGGCACCCGACCAGATATGGCAGCAGTATTCAATGCACGGGCGGATGGTAGATTTGTAAATGTGCAGGATAGATTTAGACGGAAAAAACTTCCGGGCCCTACACAGAGAACCGACTTTCATAGCAGCGGATTTAGCAATGGATTCGATATAGTCATTCCATTTGAGGTCCGCTGAAAGTGTGAGACCAAGGAGGCGTAGTGTTTTGCTCTCTGGGAGACAAGCCTGGTCCATGCTAATGGGAGGTAGGTGAGATTGTCGATGATGGTTAATTGACAGTAGCTTCGTTTTAGAAGCATTAAAATTTACTAGCCATTTCTTACCCCAGTCCAATATGGATTGGAGGTCTTTTTCAATCTCGGCTGCGAGTTTAGCTTTGACACCTACACCAGATTTTTGTTGGAGGCGAGAGTAAACTGTGGTGTCATCGGCGTACAAACCTATTTGGGTTCTTATGGAATCAGGGAGATCATTAATATATATCAGGAAGAGTGTAGGACCTAAGATGGAGCCTTGGGGGACACCTGCGTTTGTATGGTAGTTCTGAGAGGCATGTCCGTTTAATACCACTTTCATTGTGCGGTTAGAGAGGAATGACTGGATTAGTTCAAACAAATGTCCAGTTATACCATAGCTCCGCAGTTTACATAGAAGGCCAGCATGCCAAACTCTGTCGAACGCCTTAGATATATCCAATGCAACGGTTCGAGCTTCGCCATTCCTGTCGAGTGCCTGGTATATGTACTCGGTGATGGTCGTTAGCATATCAGCAGTAGACCTGGTGAAGCGGAAACCATATTGCTTGTCCGAGAGGAGCCTATGTGCTGTGAGATGCTGAACCACCTCGGCGTTGATAATGGCTTCGAACACTTTGCCAAAGATCGGAAAAAGGCTGATAGGGCGGTAATTTGCAGGGTCAGAGGGTTCTCCAGTGTTTTTAAATATAGGAACTATAGAGGAAGATTTCCAACAGGCAGGAAAGCAGGAAGCAGATAGGCAGAGGTTGTAGAGCTTAGAAAGGATAGAGGAGAGTTCAGGGGCACATTTCTTTAAGACTATGGTTGGGATTCCGTCACCACCGCTCGCTTTATGAGGGTCAAGTTTTAAGATTATCTTAGACACAAGCGAAGGTGTAATGTGGACATCATTCAGTTGTGCCTCGGTTCTAGGTGAGAAGTCGGGTGTAAAAACTCCAGATGAGTCCAGACTCGAATTGTTCGAGAATCTGCGGGCAAAACATTCAGCCTTATCTGCTGGGGAGGTGAGGACCTCAAATTTGCTGATTAGCGGGGGTATTGTGGACTTGCTCTTGTTAAGTACTCTTTTACAGAGTCGCCAGTAGTCTTTAGAGCCGAATTTAGAGCATGCTATGCGTTGCTTCATTCTGGCAGCAAACAACATCTTAGCTTCGTTAAGTATCCTTTTACACTTATTACGAGCTGAAGTGAAAAGTTATCTAGCGTTTATGAAAACGGCTTAAAGTAAGTGGTCCGCTACTGAACAAAAAAAAAAAAAAAAGAAAGGGAAAAAAATTTTCAACAATGTTTGTAGAAGACGGAATATATGACACTGAAATCCGAAGACGCATTCGAATAGCAAAAGATAACTTTCAAAAGCTAAATGATATCTTAAGAAACAGAAATATTTCGTTAGAAACAAAGCTATTACCGAAAAGCTAAATTTAGCATCAGATGAAATCATTAAACTGATCCCGATACTGATTAGAATAGAACCTTTCTTAGCATTTGCCGTGGAAACAACCAGATAGTAACGGTATCATGCAGCGTTGCATCTATATGATGCAAATAAATAGATGCAAAAATGTCCTCCAACTCCACCACGTAAAAGAATTTAATTGCAAAGTTCTTCTTCTTCATGTGCCGTTTCCATTCTAGGCGTAGGCAATCATGGACTTCCACTTGGCTCTGTCTCTTGTCGCTCTCAATATTTTTCCTCTTGGTTTCTCTCCCAAACCCTGTTCCGCTATCCATTATTCTTCTTCAATGAGACATGCCTCTTCAGAACGTAGGCAATCATGGACTTCCACTTGGCTCTGTTTCTTGTCGCTCTCAGTATATTTCCTCTTGGTAGCTTTCCCAAACCCCACTCCGCCATTCATTTGCTCAAGTCTATCAAATATATCTCTTACTCCTTTCCTCTATTTCTTTTTCCTTCTATCCGTCCTGTGAGCATCAGATTCTCCAGGCCCTCTTTCTTCATTACATCTCCAAGGAAACTCAGTTGTATCTTCCTGGTGTTAAGTATGAGGTTTCTTCTAGTTTGCATCCTCTCCAACACTGATCAAATGTTCAATCCTTGGTATTTTCAGCATTTTTCTGTGAAACCACATTCCTGCTGTCTCGAGCCTCTCTTTCATCATAAGGAGATCGTCCAACGTTCATTTTCATACAGATATCACATAGCAGTTCGGCTCTATATCACATAGCAGTCCGGCACTCTTTTCTTTGTTTTCAATGAGAACTATCTGTCTCTCAGTACTTTGGTTAGCTTTTGAAATGCTTCCTTGGGCCAATGCGTCTTCGGATCTCAATGTCGCACTTTCGATCCTCTGACATAATGCTTCCTAGGTATTTAGATTTCTTTACTTGTTTTATTTTAGTTTCTCCGACCTGTAGTTGGCATTTTGAGGTCTTCGTTTTGCTGATGACCTTACATTAACCTTTTTTGAAGTTTATGCTCAGTCTTTCTTTCCGCTTTCTCTTGTTACCTTGTGTTGGAGGTCCTGAAATTTTTTACCGTCTCTGCTATTTCAGTAAACTGCGTCATCAGCGTACCTTACAATGTTGAGATTGTGGCCGCCAATGATGAATCTTGGCAAGGATTGTATTCTCCCAGACTTGTTTCTGAATAGATCCGGTGAGAAAACACATCCTTGTCTTACGCCCATGTCTATTTTGTATACCTGTGGGTGTACGTTGTGGTGCAATGGGTATCGGCTCGGAACGAGAAATCGGAGAGCCGAGTTCGAATTCCAAGTTGAATTCCAGGCTCTCGACAAGAATGGTGAAGCCCGAACCGTCGCCTTGGATATCTCTAAAGCATTCGACAGAGTATGGCATGCCGGCCTTCTACGAAAACTGCGAAGCTGTGGCATAACTGGACTTTTGTTGGACTTAAGCCGGTCATTCCTCTCTAACCGCACACTGAAGGTGGTATTAAACGGACATGCCTCCCAGAACTACCCTACAAACGCGGGTGTACCCCAAGGCTATATCCTAGGTCCTACGCTCACTGGTGCCCCCTAGATGTGAATTTGCACGAGATACTAGATTGGCAACTAGATCCCACCCTTTTACATTGAAACCGATTAAATGTAACCGCAATTTCTACTCCAACAGCTTCTTTCCTCGCACTTCACGCCTGTGGAATTCCCTACCGCATGCTTGCTTCCACGACGGCTACAACCTCCAGGAGTTTAAATGTAAGGTCAATAGACACCTCCTAACACACTAACTCACACCCACTCTCTCTAACTCTCTCCCTATGTACATCCTAAGTCGTCTATCACCCTCCTTCTGACATTTCCTATACCCAATCCCTCTATGTAACCCCCTGCGCTATAGTGGCAGTGGAATGCCTTGCTTGGGGTGACACGATTAAAAGAAAAATTCACATACACAAAAATAACCCTGAGAAAGGTATGAATCCGTCGATTCTCCCTCCAGTTAGGGATTGAATAGCACAACAGCTTGAGTTATATAGCTTTGGTTAGCAACCAGTCTAACGCAGAAAGTATGGCAACAGACTGTGGGAAAATCTTTTGCCTAGTCAGTCATGTCTTTTTCAGGACATAATTGCCCAAGTGTGTATCACGGATGACGCTTAACTAACTGAAACTGCACTTAGGTATGTTCTTTCATGACGTAAGCGATCATTACCCTCCACCTCTTTCTGTTCTTTCTTGCTCTTAATATATATATATATATATATATATATATATATATATATATATATATATGTAGTTATCCGCAGACAGATCTGTTTCGCTGTATCACAGCTCATCAGTACGGTTAGACTCCGATTTCTTTTTAACCCAGGATTGAAACCCGACCGAGTTGGCCTCAGTCGGCGATTCTACCTCTGGGCTATGGGAGTTCGGTAGTATCCTGTCTTTTTTTTTTTTTTTGCTCAAACCCTGCTCTGTCATCCATTTGTTTAAACCCATCAAGTAT
This sequence comes from Ascarosepion bandense, assembly GCA_037127315.1. Taxonomy (NCBI): domain Eukaryota; kingdom Metazoa; phylum Mollusca; class Cephalopoda; order Sepiida; family Sepiidae; genus Ascarosepion; species Ascarosepion bandense. The sequence continues at coordinate 587,662 of JBBBDQ010000161.1, read as the reverse complement.
GTAACTCGCTGTTTACACTTGTCATTCCTTCCCTCTCGAAATTTATTTTGAATTCCACGTGTTATTGAACGTTAGTATAATGCATTCGTCATTTTGATAGACTTCAAAATCATTTGTGAGTCCTTGTTGAAGAAAAAAAAATAATTCCAATCCCTCGAACCACCCTCTCAGAGCCGGGATGTGACGTGTCTCTTACTGCTCTGTCGCTACTACCAAGAAAAGTGCTCGGACGAATTGTATTTCTTGGTTCCAGCACGTCTGACCTTCACGGCCATGAACCACCCTGTCACTTTTATAGTAGCAAATCACTCACATTCCCTCTACATTCCATCAGCGAGAAGTAAATAGGATGTTTCCCGATCCCTACAATCTTAACCCATCCAAGTCTAAAGTCAACCATTATTACCTACTCCTATCAATATATACTACCCCTTAACCTAATATCTACTTCGACTGGCTCTCGGGCTTTGTACAGAGTGAACTGTACTGTGAAAAATAAATTACAAGTGGTTCTTCTTAACAGAAATTACTTATGACGCAACCTAATATATAGATAGAAACGAATCTATTTCTGTGTGTGTGTGTGTGTGTGTGTGTGTGTGTGTGTGTGTGTGTGTGTGTGTGTCTTTAATAGACGCATGACGTCACAAGCAATCGGTTATACTGTCTGGACACTAATTTAAAACGACAAAAATATTTGAAAAATGTAACTGCTGACCTGTTTGCTTCTTTTCACCCAAATAATGATTATCTCTTAAAGAATTATATATATATATATATATATATATATATATATATATATACTATTTAGCATGTGGTGTAAGTAGTATGTGTTTTACCTGGTTTATCTTTTGTAAATTCAAAACAATCGTCAAGTGTAAATAATGTCTGTTATTTGAGTGGGAAACTAATTTTTTTTTCTTTTGTATTCAGTTAACATCTTTAGAAAGATTAAAACATAAATTGGACAAACATTTTTTGAATATGAAGCTAAAAGTTCTGAAATCATAAATGAAAATTATCTTTTTGCGGCTAGAAAATAATATATTTCACACGCCGTAAAATGATACTGGAATTGAGGCAATGTCACGGGTACTTTAACTGAATTTGTTTTTCTTAACAAAATAATTTTCACTGCCATTGCTTTTAGAATTCTTCTAATATTTAGAAGAAAATCGGAAACCAATAAATTGTAAACGCAAATTCTACTCCATCAGCTTTTTCTCTCGCACTTTGCGTTGTTTAATGTCGAAATCTAAATATTTTGTTTTGTTCACAATTTTATTTTAATTTTTGAGATAATAATGGTTTAGTGATGCAAGTCTCACTAATTTTCGCATGGAGAAAAAGGTAGCAGGTATGAATTTAAACGAGCTACTATATTAGCAACTAGGTCCCACCCTTTTACAGTGAAACCGATAAAATGTAACCGCAAATTCTATTCCATCAGCTTCTTCTCTCGCACTTCCCTCCTGTGGAATTCCCTTCCGTTTACTTGCTTTCCCGACAGCTACAATCTTCAAGAATTTAAATATAAAGTCAATACTCATCTACTATCTCACTAACTTGCATCCGCTCTCTCTCTCTCTCTCTCTCTCTCTCTCATGCTTCTTTCTTCGTCCAATCCATTTTCAACAGTATTCTCATCCTTCTCCTACCCCCCTTCCTGACACCCCCTGTAACCTGTCACTCTTTCTCATAACTTACCTCCTATGTAACCCCCTGCTCAACAGTGGCTGTAAAATGCCTTGCTTGGGGTGACACGATTATTATAAAAAAGTTGCATTAATTTTATAACCCTTGTCTTAAGGTGGTATACAGTGCCATTCTAAACAATCTTTCTTCACCAGTCTCAATCCTGCAACGTCTACCATTCGTCCATGCAATAAATATTGCTGCAATATCTGGTCTGAAGTTTCTGATATGGTTGATGTCTTAGATGTGGCACAAGGTCGAAAGTGTGGTGTACCAAGTGACAACAAAACTCACTATTCGTAAGTGCCAAGCTTGTTAACCATTACACCACTAACGGTTTTCTAAGCCTAACTTAGTTGTGGAACAAGACCGAAAGTGTGGGGCACCTAAGGGACGATCGAACTCCCTACTTTGTCGGAATTGATCCAGCGAGACAAGCTTGCTAACCATTTGATATGTCCCGGAAAGGGATATATATATATATATATATATATATATATATCATTTGTGGTAGTTAAGTGGTTAAGGCAAATGTAACAGGGTAGAGCAATTTAGTACGTAGACGTAATGGACGGTACTCGTTGTATACAGTATCCTGAAACGTAGGCGTAGCCAATAGCCATAAACCAATAATCGTAGATCCCCAGTCGAAGACCTGTAGACCTCTAGTGGTAGATCTCTAATGGAAGACCAATAGACCACTAAAGGTAGATCTCTAATGAAAGACCAATAGACTTCTATTGAAGTAGATATCTAGATATCTAGTGGTAGTAGATATCTTTAGATATCTAGTGGTAGATATCTAAAGAAAGACCAATAGACCTCTAAAAGTAGATCTCTAAAGAAAGACCAATAGACCTCTAGAGGTAGATCTCTAAAGAAAGACCAATAGACCTCTAGAGGTAGATCTCTAAAGAAAGACTAATAGACCTCTAAAGGTAGATCTCTAAAGAAAGACCAATAGACCTCTAGAGGTAGATCTCTAATGAAAGACCAATAGACCTCTAAAAGTAGATCTCTAAAGAAAGACCAATAGACCTCTAAAGGTAGACCTCTAAAGAAAGACCAATAGACCTCTAGAGGTAGATCTCTAAAGAAAGACCAATAAACCTCTAAAGGTAGATCTCTAAAGAAAGACCAATAGACCTCTAGAGGTAGATCTCTAATGAAAGACCAATAGACCTCTAGAGGTAGATCTCTAAAGAAAGACCAATAGACCTCTAGAGGTAGATCTCTAATGAAAGACCAATAGACCTCTAGAGGTAGATCTCTAAAGAAAGACCAATAGACCTCTAGAGGTAGATCTCTAATGAAAGACCAATAGACCTCTAGAGGTAGATCTTTAAAGAAAGACCAATAGACCTCTAAAGGTAGATCTCCAAAGAAAGACCAATAGACCTCTAGAGGTAGATCTTTAAAGAAAGACCAATAGACCTCTAGAGGTAGATCTCTAAAGAAAGACCAATAGACCTCTAGAGGTAGATCTCTAATGGAAGACCATTTTTGTTCTTTTTCTTTCTCTCTACCTCCGCAACTGTCTTCACTCCTGTGTTCATATCCTTCTCTTGCCCTTTCTCTTTCTTCTCCTGTAGCTGGTTAGTCTTTGTCTTAAACAATGGCGGTGATATGTCCCGGAGAGGGATATATATATATATATATATATATATATAATTTAAGGTAGTTAAGTGGTTAAGGCAAATGTAACCGGGTAGAACAATCTAGCAAGTAGACGTAATGTACGGTACTCGTCGTATACAGTATCCTGAAACGTAGGCGTAGTCAGTAGTCGTAGTAGAGCTATGGACGTAGACATCGTAGACCTCTAGTGGTAGACCAATAGACCTCTAGCGATGGATCTCTGGATCTCTGTACGTTCTTGCCTTAGTGTATATTTATAGCTGACACCAGCCAATCACATTCCAGTGAGGGGGATCCAAGGTGTATGCATATTCATTACCTATTCATTACATCACCATTGGACCACGTCAAACTGCTCCAAAGATTTTTCTAAGTTTAACTTACATGTCACAGCAGGCTGAATGTATTGTTAACCATCTTATCACGGTGAAGTACTTTTCGTGCCTTTGTTATGTATCAAGAAAACTGCTTACAACCACTTCACTGTAAAATACCGTTTCCTGCTTCTTTGATACCTCAATTTCATGAATGCAGTTTTAGATTGATAGCCAGTCAACATCCAGAGGCGACAGTCTGCTACATCCTAAACACAATCGTCAGGTCATATCCTTTACATACGTTTTATCTCTGGTCTCGAACATCTTAAACACATAAATATAGCACATCTTAAAACTATATTTTACTATTCTGAGGACCCTATATGTTATGCCAGGATTTGTCATTATAGGCCACAATTTGAACATCATACGGTGTGCAGATGATATAGTGCTGATAGCAGACACGGAAAGTAAACTACAAGATCTCCTACAGAAGGTAGCTGAAGAACGTGACAAGAAAGGACTACAAGTAAACTGCAAGAAAACCGAATGCATGGTCATCAGCAAAAAGAGCAGCCTAATATGTCAAATACAGATGGGGGATACTAAAATCAAGCAGGTACAAAAATTTAAATACCTGGGAATGTTCTAACAAACGACGGAAAGTGCGACACAGAGATCCGAAGGCGAATTGACATAGTGAAGGAAACATTCCAGAAGTTGAGTAGAGTATTAAGAAACAGGGCAATTTCACTAGAAAAAAAAAGAGAGTACTGAATTGCTATGTGATGTCAGTTTTTCAATATGGCAGTGAATGCTGGGCAATATCATCAAAGATTACGGAAAAACTTGAAGCAATTGAAATGTGGTTCTACAGAAGGATGCTGCGGATATCATGGATCGAGCATGTGAGCAATGATGAGGTTTTAGAAAGGATGGAAACGAAAAGGAAACTAATACTGAACATCAGGAAGAGACAGTTAAAATTTCTGGGTTATGCAATGAGGTAGGAGGGTCTGAAGAACCCGATGCTAACAGGCCAGATAGAGAGAAAAAGAGACATGGGAAAGCAGCGGATAACATATTTGAAAGGCCGGATCAGGTGGATGACCGAACGATGGTTGCGTGGTGTGACAGGAGAAAGGGTGCTAAGAGCCACCAGGGATAGAGAGGTGTGGAGAGCCATGATTGCCTACGTCGTGAAAAGGCAGGGCACATAGAAGAAATTCTAGATTGATAGCCAGATCTGATGATTCTGTTGTGGAAATTGTTAGATGTAACCGCAAGTTCTATGCAGACAGTTTCTTCTCTCACACTTCTTGCTTTCGGAAATTTATTTCCTGTCAATTTCTTCTTCTTCTTCTTCTTCTTCTTCTTCTTCTATATGCCGTGTCCCTTGAAGTCGTTGGCAGTCATGCCATTCTAAGTTCTCCTGTCCCCTTGATCTTCAAAACTTAAATACAATCTCCGTCGTCAGTTTCCGGCTCTTCTAATTACTTTGTTTTATCGTCCTCTCTCTTCAATAATGCTTTCCTCAGATCCATCCACTCTCAATAATCCCTTGCCCCTTACTGGCTTTATCGCCTTGAATGGCATAAAATGATTTTAAAAATGATATAACACAAACTCAAAGATACAGTGCGGCTAATGAGGATCAAGGTCCTTGGATAATATTTATGCTATTTTAGTTAATCGTTACTTCACGATAAAACACCTAATTGGAGGCTTACAGCCTATCACGTTGAATACACCGGTTCTCGCTCGATCACCGAACTTAAGCAACGTTGAGCCTGGTCAGTACTTAGATGGGTGACCGCTTCGGAATACCAGGTGCTGTAAGCGTTTAGTGACGGATGTGCGTTGTGGTGCAGTGGATATCGGCTCGGAAAGAGAAATAGGTGAGCCGAGTTCGAATGCCAGTTGAATACCCTGCCTTCACTTAACCACTGGTACCCTTGGGAAATGTATTAATCCGTCCCTTCCCTCCAGTTGTGGGTTAAATAACAGGGTAGGACTTGGGGACCCTGCCCTTAAAAACAAATCCCAATGAATTTTGATACTCGAAAAGAAAAATGTACTAGACACAAAACTTATATAAACAACAATAAATTGTTGAAAGAAAAAATGTATTACCAGCAATAAATAAATAAAGTTTAGTTCGCAATAAATGACCCGCCGAGGGTGATTTGTCATAAAACAAGACAACCAACCTAATTGGAATTTAAAAATACAATTTTTAAATTTGATAATTCTCTACATGTATACAACAGATCAAATCGAATTACTTTATAAGAAATAATTCTTAATAGTTTCCGTTACATTTTGAGAAATATTGTCTCTAGTTAATTTGCTTTGTTTCATGCCTTTCATCTTCTCGATTTGTTTACGCCTAACAAAATCTAATTGGAGTTACAAAACTGCAGTTTATTTCTTATTAAATGTAATCGAATTAATAATTTTGCATAATTTCAGATTCCCTGCAAAGAACGAGTAGCATCGAAACTTTGTAATGATAGAGTTTGAGTTTGAGTTTTGTTAAACGGCATATCAACACCTCTGTGGGTTATTTAATGCCAAAAAGGTAGGGTTTTAAGATATATATTTTTTAATGTTCAGTTAAAGTAAGAAGATTGATTTAGTCAAATTTTGATTAAAAAGAGTTTTTATTATTCTTATAAATATTTTTTTTAGAAAACTGAAGATGTCTTCTAGTTTTGTATTCAAAAATGTATTGGTGGTAATATTTTTTTCCTTCAAAAATGTATTATGGCAATAATTTTTTTTCTTCAAAGATATATTATGGTAATATTTTTTCCTTTAAAAATATATTTTTGGTCATATTCTTTCCTCAAAAAATGCATATTTTTCCATAAAAGTCTATTTTTATGTATATATTTCAATAAAAGTATATTTTAATATTTTCAGTGTTTCGACCCCAGTTTAAGGATAAACTATTTGCCCATAGTTGAGACACCCTAACAGGTGCTACTACACCGGGTAAAGGTAAATCTGGGAAAAACAGCAGTTAAGAGGTGGTTCCATGCTCCTGACAACCTCTCAATCAGAGGCCTTGCTGCCGGATGCTGTTTACCGTCATACCCAGGACTTGTAATGATAGAGTCAACTCGTTGTTTCATGAAATATATTAATCAATGAATGAATGAGCTGTTGCCAATAATCATGAAATGAAAAAATAATTTGTCCGGCCTTGTTTATTAGTTAATCTCTTATTCGTATTCCACACTTAACCTTTAAAATCTGTGAAAACCGAATTTAAAAACCTTCTGATTTCTGTCCGAATCGAACAAAGAAACAAAGCCGAAGAACGGATATCTTGCACTTCCCTCCTCACAGTTCAATTTCACATTTATACGCTTGGTCGATAGAAAAGATTTTAAAAAATATTGGAACGATTGGAAGTTTAAAATAACTGAAATTTCAAAGAGATTTTCATAAAATATATTTTCTGCTGTGTTTACATCCTGACATCATTTCGGAATATCCATTTAGTATTTTTTTTTATATTCTAGAAATGACATTATGGTTAACTTTTAACTTTTACCTTTTTAACTTTTATGGCTCACTAGCAGTGTAACCCGGCGTTTCTCGGGTGTAATGAAAGCTTTAAAACTAATCCATGGTCCTGAAGCTCAAACTCTTTGCACGTTGGCACGAAAGACTAAAAAGCAATAGTTGTTTCCAGTTAAAACGAAACTGTAGACTGAAAGAAAAATGAATGGATGTAAGTCAAATTTTGATTTCCTGGTATCGATATCAAATAAGTTTTTTTTGTCGTAAACTGAAATTTGAAGGCTAAATAAGTCCTCTGAGTAAATGGTATCATGGCTGAGACTAAGAACTACAATTATACCTACTTAGAGCCAAACCCGAAGCAAAACTTAAAATAAAAGTGCTGAAAAAAATACAGACATACAAGCAGATAAACAGACACACACAAAGATATATTGCCTTATATATATATATATATTATCGATTTTCTGCACTATTGTAAGAACAGCAACTTTAAAACTTCTGAATATGGTTTCTTATGTCTTTGTCTATGAGAGTATCAAATTTGATTAAAATCGGACCACTCCTTCTATAACCCGATTTTTTTCGATTATCGATTTTCTTATTTATCGGGGGTACCTCGACACAAAACCTAGCTAAGAACACTCGCAGACGCTTATAGTACAACTGTGTAAATTTTTAGGAAAATCGGTTGAGCCATTTTGGAGTCTAGAGGTAACGGATACACACACGCACACACAGACACACACACACACACACACACACACACACACACACACACACACACACACACACAGACAAAGTTCCATTTATAAATAAGTTTAGATCAGTTGCTATAAAACGCCTAAATATACCGAAATGTTGAAACAATGGTTGCGTAAACAATTGACTTCCAAATGAAAAATATTTAAAAGTTCTACATTTGATATGTATTGAGCACTTTTTAATACAACTGTATAGTGGTTTAATTTAACTATAACCTAAAACTGGTTAACAGCAATTATATATATAATTACTTTGAATCTAAACTCAATCTTTAAGCGATTTTTATAAAAAAACTGTAACGATTTTGAAAAATTATTTTGTGTCTTTATTTACTGTGTCAAACTTCAAATTGAGTGTAGCACCAATACCTACCCTAATGTATACTGGAACGAATCATCTCTATCCGTATTTTTTCAGTAAGAAAGAAGCTTCATTCGGAGAGTTTCTTCCTAAGAACCGCTAGTTTGGGAAACAGACACCCGAGAAAATGCTTCCCCGATCACTACAATCTTAAACTCTTTATTTCTGGGGTCAACCGGTATCTTTCCTACATATCCTTTTAAACTGCACTTCTTACCTCCGTCTCTTACGTACAACAACCGCAATCAGTAACTCCCTATATTGAGTGGCTCATGCGCCTTTTGGTACGCGAACTAATAGTAAAGGCTTATGAACACAGTATCACGAAATCTTTATTATCTTAAAAAAATCTTACAATCTAAAAATATGTTCTGGCTTTAAATAACTTGTAATGGGTTGATAAACCACCGAAAAGAAATCAATAAAATTACAATTACTAAAAAAAGTTTTTTGGTTGATTTTATCCAAAAAATAGATTCGTTTATATATTTATCTTTACAAAGAGAGTAAAGTACTTATGAGACATGACTCAATACAAGTTAAGTTTTAATCAGGGTGTTATTACCAGGACATATTTCAGGTCAAGTTATTCTTATACGAAAAAGAAAAAAGAAAAACAAAAGTAAAATTAATCTCACTCATAACAAAAAAAAAAACAATAGAGATAGATAGATACTGATATATATATATATATATTCATCTATGTGCCTTGTCCCCTCAGGACGCAGGCGATCATGACCTTCCACGTCTCCCTATCCCTGGTGGCTTTTAGCACGCTTTCTCCTGTTACATCACGCAACCCTCGATCTGCCATCCACCTCTCCAAGCCAGTTAAGTACGTTACACTCTGTTTTCCCCTGTCTCTCCTTCCCTTTATCTGGCCTATTGTATTAGATTCTCTAAGCCCTCCTTCCTCATTGCATGTCTCAAGAACTTTAGCTGTCTTTTCTGGATGTTCAGTATTAATTTCATTTTCGTTTCTATCCTTTCAAAAATTTCATCATTGCTCACATACTCGGTTCATGATATCAGTAGCATCTTTCTGTAGAACCGCTTCAAGTTTTTCCTTCATCTTCGATAAGATTGTCCAGCATTCACTACCATATTGAAGAACTGACATCGCATAGCAATCCAGTACTCTCTTCTTTGTTTCTAGTGAAATTTTCCAGTCTCTTAATACTTTATTCGGCTTCTGGAATGTGTCCTTTGCCATGCCAATTCGCCTTCGGACCTTAGTGTCGCACTTTTCGTCATCTCTTAGAACACTTCCAAGCTATTTAAATTTTTGTACCTGCTTGATTTTCTTATCCCCTATCTGTATTTGGCATTTGGGGCTGCTGTTTTTGATAATGACATGCATTCGGTTTTCTAGCATTTTTTTTTTGTAGTCCTTTCTTGTCGCTCTCTTCAGCTACCTTCTGTAGAAGGTCTTGAAGTTTCCTTTCCGTGTCTGCTATCAGCACTGTATCATTTGCGCAATTTATGTTGTTCAAATTGTGGCCTCCGATGACAAATCCTGGCATAACATCTAGTGTCTTGAAAGTGGTAAAATATAGTTTTAAGTTGTGCTATATTTATGGGTTAAAATGCACAATATCAGATATAGAACGTATGTAAAGGATATGGCCTAACGATTGTGTTTAGGATGTAACAGACTGACGCCTCTGGATGTTGACTTCACTGTCCACGTGTATATATATATATATATATATATATTCGATTTTCGAATATGTATTAGATTTTGTTTGTTCTACTTTCGCTTTGGGTGCTTTGTGTACTCTGTTTTCGTATTGAGCTCTTTATTGTTAAGGTTTTGTCTTGGGCTTTTTTTCTTTTTCACAAATGCTTGACATTTTGTTCGGGTATTTCGTTTGTTTCTTTTTGTCTTTCCCTTCTTTTCCCTCCGGGTTAGTTCCCGTTGGGTTTCAAGACGATCTCATTTGTATTTTAATTATTGATAATCTTGACAGAATTAGTTCTCTTGCTATTCGTATTATAAATATAATTAATATATATATTAATGTGTGTGTGTGTGTGTGTGTGTGTGTGTGTGTGTGTGTGTGTGTGTGTGTGTGTGTGTGAGAGAGAGAGAGAGAGATTGAGAGAGATATGAGAAAGACTAAACATTACGATAGTCTGAAGGAACATTTTGCTTTAGCTTGGATTTTTAGCCTTATATTTTCCACTAGTCTGTATGTCTATAAACGTTCCCATATATACAAACTCATGCTTAGATAGATAGATAGATAGATAGATAGATAGATAGATAGATAGATAGATAGATAGATACCAGTGTATTGAAATTGCTAAATAGATATATTCATATTTGCATTTTCATTTCTTTTTAAGACTTTATAAAGAAATATACTTAATTGAAATTTGTCTTAACTACTTTATGCGTGTATGGTGACTAGCCGCTCGTACCAAGCAGACAAATGGCAAACAGAAGTAGGAAATGTATACTCTTTTATTGCAAGACAGACTTTTGACCCCGCTTTATCACAAAGAATAAACACTCAGTGTGTAGTAGCCCTCCTCAAGGTACATCGTTCAAACCCGATTTCAAGTCTATCAAATAACAATTTTGTCAGTATCGAAGATAGAGGTTTTATTGAGATTGTATTAATAATCATTCTCCGGTCGCTTCACCCACCTCTTCAGCTGGTGTCATGAATCTTCTTCATTATGCCTTAACCCGATCATGACTTTTCACAGTTCTCTGTCTTTTCTGGCTCTTAATACACTTTTTTTCTGTTCGTTATCTCTCTGTTTTATTGCCGAGGTGGACACGATACACAAAGAAATTACGCTGCGGTATTATTTATTACAATATCCGTTGCTAAGTGGATATACACGGAACAGTACAATAGTCACAATGACAGACATGACATAACTTACAACACAGAGAGGAGGTGTTTAGGTCGCAGTAGTCGCTAGAGGATGTGCGTTGTGGCGCAGTGGATATCGGCTCGGAACGAGAAATCGGGTAACCGAGTTCGAATTCCAGTTGAATTCATTGCATTCACTTACGCGCAAATACCCTTGGGAAAGGTATTAATCCGTCTCTTCCCTCCAGTTATGGGTTAAATAATAGGACAGATTGGGTTCTATAGTCTTGGTCGGCAACCAGTCTACCGCAGAAAACAATGGCAACCTACTGCGGGATAATCTTCTGCCCAGTCAGTCATGTCTTGAAAGAGAGATGATCGCCCAAGCGTGTATCACGTATGGCACTTAACTGACTGACTGAGTCGCCAAAGTAATCAGTCCGAATATTACTCGAATGGCACTCGAATATTACGCCTCGAAAGCTGCTATTCTTTACTAAAATAGACCATTTCAGACCATGGGCCAGTCTATCAATGAGAGTGCAGCAGGGTTGTCAGCCACTCTACAACATTCTCTTAAACCTTGTTCCGTCAGTCATTTTCTCTGACTAGGTCATGAGATGTTTTTCTCTGTCCTTCTTGTCTACATTCTGTCCTGTGAGTATCAAATTCTTCAAGCTCTCTTTCCTCATTATGTGCTCTAGATATTTTAACTTCTTCTTCTTAATATTAAGTATGCCATTTTTGTTTCTATTTCTCTAAAACTTCGTCATTGTTCCAGGTTATTCTCAGTATCTCTCTGTAGAGTCGTATTTCTGGTGCTTCAATTCACTTCTTAATATGTGAAGAGATTGACCAGCATTCACTGCCATCTAGGAAGACTGGTGCAGGATGTGCGTTGTGGCGCAGTGGATATCGACTCAGAACAACAAATCGAGGAGCCGAGTTCGAATTCCATTTAAATTCTTCGCATTCACTTACACTAAATACCCTTGGGAAAAGTATTAATCCGTCTCTTCTCTCCAGTTATGGATTAAATAATAGAACAGACTGGGTTCTATAGCCTTGGCTGGCAACCAGTCTACCGCAGAAAGCAATGGCAACCTACTGCGGATTAATCTTCTGCCCAGTCAGTCATGTCTCTATCGAGACATGATCGCTCAAAGCGTGTATCACGTATAGCACTTAACTGACTGACTGACTGAATATAATAGTTGGAATCATAATTAAAGCTTCTACTGGCCATAAAGTAGGGGAGCGGTTTTCTATTGTTTGAAGTAAATAACTGATCCCCCACTAATTATTACGTAATAATATAATACATCTCTTCTTTCTCAAGCTATGAGTCAAATAACAGGACATATTGGGTTCTATAGCCTTGGATGGCAACCAGTCTACCGCAGAAAGCAATGGCAACCTACTGCGGGATAATGTTCTGCCCAGTCAGTCATGTCTCGGAAGAGACATGATCTTCCCAAAGCGTGTATCACGTATGGCACTTAACCGACTGAATATTTTATAGCAGTTTGGTACTCTTTTCTTTGTTTCTAATGAAATATTTCCTTCTTAATACTTTTGAGGGGCATGTTCGCTATACCAATGACCCTTCAGATTTCAGCGTCTCATTTTCCGTTTTCTGTTAAAACATTTCCCAGATAGTTTAATCGTTGTACTTGTTTGATTTTGGTTCCTCCAATTTGTAATTTGCATGTTGGACTGTTCCATTTACTTAAAGCATCAATTGCAAAAAGACGAAATACATGGTTGTTAGCAAAAGGTGTAAGGAACAGCAAATTAGAGACCAGAGTTCGATTCCAGTCGGGTTCATGATATTGACTGACGTGCAAATACCCTTGGGAAAGGTATGAACGCATGTCTTCACACATTCTTTGGGTTAACTAGTAGGGCTTTTATCTGGAAAATCCTTTGTTATCTCTCCTTAAAAGTTAATGCAATATTCACTCACTAATAAAAAAAAATATATTATAATTAAAAATAGACCTTGCTCATAATTAACACTCAAAGGGTTAATAAACCATAAGATATGGTTTTACCAGCACGAGGTCACAAATCGTTGTGACCGAGGTTTTGATTGTACTGGTCCTGTTTAAACCAGTGGTCACTCTAAGTTGTGCGTTGACTTCTAGAAGATGCAACAGAAGTTCGCATAACATAGTTGCAGTAAACCGCATGTTAACTCGGCGGGTGCTGAACAAGCATGTGCCTTAGAAAGCATCTGCAACAGGGATTAGGTAGCAACCCTAGCAAACAATCATACACGAAAACAAGCGTCTAGCCCTTTCCTTAGATTTATTACTCCTTACTTCTGTTTGTCTTAGTTCACCTCAAAGCGAAAACTGAGAAAACAGAGTGAAATTTGGAAGATTATGTTGCGTCAAACTTCCAGCTAAAGAAATAACCAGCCTGCCTGAAAATTACTAAGAACTGAATATAGACGTTTGTCACCGATCAGAAATATGTAAACACCTATTTATACCACAAATAGAGAAATTGGAAGTAGAAAGATTGTGTTGCTCCAGACCTGCAAGTGTATAGAGACAATATGCAAGTCAGTGTTTAGAAATATATTCTCCTATCTCTTTCTTGTTTTCGTTTACTTAAACCTACGTACGTATGCAAACACGGCACATAATTTGTATACAATCAGTCAGTTAAGTGCCTTACGTGATACACGCTGGAGCGATCATGTCTTGAAAAAGACATGGCTGACTGCGCAGAAGATTATCCTGCAGTACGTTGTCATTGCTTTCTACAGTAGTCTGGTTCCCAACTGAGGCTATAGAACTCAATCTGTCCTATTATTTAACCCATATCTAGATACGGATAGGAAATGTATTCAGCATATATCAGTCAGTTAAGTGCCATACATACACGCTTGGGTGATCATGTCTTGAAAAAGACATGACTGATTGGGCAAAAGATTTTCCTGCAGTAGGTTGCCATTACTTTCCTCGGTAGACTGGTTGTCAGCAAAGGCTATAGAACCCAATCTGTCCTATTATTTAACCCATATTTGGATACGGACGGAAATTGAATTCAAAATAAATCAGTCAGTTAAGTGCCATACGTGATACAATCTTGAGCGATCATGTCCCGTTCGACTAGACAGAAGATTTCCCCACAGTAAGTGCCATTTCTTTCTGCGGTAGACTCATTGCCAAGGCTGTGAAACCCGATCTGTTCTGCTATTTAACCTATAGATAGAGGGAGAAGAGATGGATTATTATCTTTCCCAAGAGTATTTGCGCGCAAATGAATACAACGAGTTCAACTGGAATTCGAACCCGGCTCTCTGAGTTCGAATCCCATATCAATATCCATCACACCACATGCCATGTAAATATATGTTCATATACCACTATATGAAGATAGCGATTGATAATCTGGTTCAACGGTACAAACTTGTTGACGTTTGCATACTTATTTTTAGCCGTGTTGGAAATGAAACGAATGATTATTAATCTAGATTAGAAAAATATTTAGGATTTTCTGATAGCAGATCTCCATTATTATTATTATTATTATTATTATTATTATTATTATTATTATTATTATTATTTTCCAACAAGCCCCATTTGGTGGTCTTAAAATCATTTTTCGCTTATACACAGCGCAAGTACCTAGTCAGTGACCTGGGTCAGCCAAGCATGGTGATGGCTTCGAGCGGTCAGGGTTGAATGGATGGCAACACCCATTCATTTCATGCTTTTCACAGCTGGTACCGGCACTCCCAGCTGAGGGGTGAAAAAAAACTAAAAAAAAAAAAAAAACGAAAACGTTTTTTCTTATCAACCGAAAAACAATCAAAATTTCTTTTTTTTTTCCCTCTCTTCCTCAGCCTCCTCTTCTTCTTCTTCTGATTATTATTATTATTATTATTATCATTATCATTATTATTATTATTATTATTATTATTATTATTATTATTATTTATCTCTCCATGCCGTTTATTTCTGCCGTTTTTTTTTCTTTTCTTTTGGCATCCTTTACAACGTATCATTTTCTTTTCTCTTTCTGTGATACTTCTCTGACTTGTTGGTATATTATAATCAGCTCTTCTTAAATCTCTTTTTTCTTTCTTTCATTTTAGAAGGCTATTTAAGAGGAGAGCAAGGGCGATAAAAGAAAAAGAAAGAAAGAAAGAACATAAAGGCAGTGAAAAAGTGAAGGTTTTCACTGCCTTTATGTTCTTTCTTTCTTTCTTTCTTTCTTTCTTTTTCTTTTATCGCCCTTGCTCTCCTCTTAAATAGCCTTCTTTCTTTCTTTTCTCTGTTATTCTTCTCTCACATTTTTACTCTTTTATTTTCTTTTCGTTCATTTTTATTTCACATTCGCTTTGTCAATCTGTTTTTTGCTTTTCTATTGCCTTTGCTCGCCTCTTAAATAACCTTCTTTCTGTCTTTCTTTCTTTCTTCCTTCCTTCCTTTCTTCCTTCCTTCCTCTCGTTTTTCCTTTCTTTCTTTCTTTCTTTCTTTCTTTCTTTCTATCTTTCTCTTACATTTCTACTTTTCTTTTTTCTTTCTTTCATTTTAGTACCATCTTCACTTTCTCACTGTCTTTATGTTCTTTCTTTTTTCCTTCCTTTCTTTCTTTCTTTCTTTCTTTCTTTCTTTCATTGCCTTTGCTCTCCTTTTAAATAGACTCCTTCCTTCCTTTCTTCCTTCTTTCTTTTCTTTCTTTTATCATTTTCTTTTTTTATTTCTCTATTACTTTCTTTCTTTTTATATCACATTATTATTTTCGCTCTCATTCTGTTCTTTCTTCTTTTCTTTCTTACTTTCTTCTTTTCTTTCTTTCTTTCTTTCTTTCGTCTATTCTCTTCTTTTGCGCACCTTTCTTTAGATAACCTCGTTTTCCGTCTCTACAATTTTCCCCATATACGTACTAATCCCCTTTTTTGCCATTCATCCAATTGTCTCTTTTCTTTATTGTACATTCTTTCTTTGTGTTTGCATAATTTAGACACTTTCAACTTTTCTTTTTCCTATTGAATGCTTTAAGCT
Source organism: Ascarosepion bandense (assembly GCA_037127315.1). NCBI lineage: Eukaryota > Metazoa > Mollusca > Cephalopoda > Sepiida > Sepiidae > Ascarosepion > Ascarosepion bandense. The sequence goes on along the minus strand of JBBBDQ010000161.1, from coordinate 571,504 downwards.
TTCTATATTTTCTTCTCTGTTTGATTATATATCCACCTGCTTTGTTCTTGTTCATACTTTTCATAATAATAATAATAATAATAATAATAATAAACTGTAACCCTGTTCTCGATAACATTAGATTATTTGCCCAGCTTTACCTACTGCCATGTCGGTAAGAAGAATGCATAAAGATAGTTACTTTGTTTTTTTTTACCATCTGAAGTCCTTAACCCGGGAAACTTGTCAACAGATTCTACGAAACACAACACAGATTCCGTGGTAGGCGATTTACTATGTAGGATAAAAGACAACTAAAGATTCCTTGTTAAAACAAAAAAAAACTTATTTATACTGAACAGAAAATACTTTAGACCAGTGGTTCCCAAACTTTTTCTGTCATTTCCCCCTACACCCAGTCCAACCATCCAGAATTCCCCCTGCATGTGTATGAGAGAAAGAGTAGTTAAAACACACTGAGACTATTTACTAATTTATTTTTTAAATGTACAAATATACTGGTATACTTATAGTTACAGAGTAAAGTGGATAGAGAGCAGTTAGTAACAACTAAGCATAGCCATAGAGAGCGGTTCAGTCACTTGAGTGCCATACATGATACACGCTTGGGTGATCGTGTCTCGAAAGAGACATGACTGACTGGGCAGAAGATTATCCAGCAGTAGGTTGTCATTACTTTCTGCGGCAGGCTGGTTGCCAGCCAATGCTATAGAACCCAATCTGTCCTGTTGTTTAACCCATAACTGGAGAGAAGAGAGGGATTAATACCTTTCTTGAGGGTATTTATGCGTACGTGAATGCAACGAATTCAACTGGAATTCGAACTCTGCTCCTCGATTTCTCGTTAGATGGCTGTTTGTAACAAATAAAAGGACTTTTGTTTGCAACAGGATCTCTCTCTCTCTCTCTCTCTCTCTCTCTCTCTCTCTCTCTCTCTCTATCAGACACAAGAAAATCCATCTGAGATTTTTTTATTTAGTATGTAGTGCAATTATTTCCCCACCACCACACTGGTAGCTTCAAATTTCCCCCAGTTTTGGAATCGCTGCTTTAGACAGTGTTTAAGAAAAGGAAAAGGTAGTTTAAAGATATAAGTCACATAATGAGAAAAGAGGGCTTGGAAAACTGGATACTCACAGACCAGATTGAAGGCGAGAGGCACCTTCACTTTTTGAGTTTGAGTTTTGTTTAACGGCATATCAACCTCTGTGGATAATTTAATGCCAAAAAAGTTAGGGTTTTAAGATATTTTTAAACTGTTCAGTTATAGTAAGAAGGTTGGCGTTGTCAGATTTTGTTGAAAAAAATTTTTATTATTATTTTTTCTTCAAAAATATTTTATGGCAACAATCTTTTTCCTTCAAAAATGTATTGTTGATAATATTTTTAATTCAAAAACGTATATTATTCTATAAAAGTCTATTTTTATACTTTCATAGTGTTTTGACGTCAGTTTGTAGATCAAACTATTTGCCCATAGCTCGGACCCTAACAGGTGCTACCACCCCGGATCAGGGTGGACCTGGGAACAACAGCAATTAAGAGATGGTTCCATGCTTCTCACAACCTCCCAATCAGAGGCCTTGCTTCTGGATGCAGTTTATTGTCTACCCAGGACCAGAAGGCGAGTGGACCAGAGAAAAACAATGCATAATTTACCTAGTGTAAATGAACGACATAACATGGTTTAGAAAAGATAAAAATGCCAAATTTATATCAGAGCTACTAAGGAGAGGAAATCGTGGAGAGCCATGATGTCAATGATCTGAAGGGACACAGCACATAGAGGAAGAAAAACTTTGTCAACAGCATTTTCGTTGTTGTGATGTGGCCTAAGATTTTATATCATTTACCCAGAAGTTTATACCTTAATACAGAGAGAAGGGGAGAGGGGGGATGTGCAAAGGTCTCGTGTCCCCCCATGCTGAATCTTTGATAACTCAGACTCTACTACATCTCGATTGTCACAAAATGAAAACACAGAAGAGCACAAGGAAAATGTTTTTGAAGTTTTCAAACGAATTCAGGGCTATAGATTCAAGCTGAAGGGCGAAAAATGTTAATTCTTCATGGACAAAATCAAATATTTGGGACAAATAATAGACATCGGCTCGGAACGAGAAACCGAGGAGCCGAGTTCGAATTCCAGTTGAATCCATTGTATTCACTTACGCGCATATACCCTTGGGAAAGTATTAATCAGTCTCTTCCTTCAAGTTATGGGTTAAATAACAGGACAGATTGGGTTCTATAGCCTTGGTCGGCAACCAGTCTACCACAGAAAGCAATGGCAACCTACTGCGGGATAATCTTCTGCCCAGTCAGTCATGTCTTCAAAGAGAGATGATCGCTCAAGCGTGTATCACGTAGTGAATGCAATGAAATCAACTGTAATTCGAATTCGGCTCCCCGATTTCTCGTTCCGAGCCGATATCCACTGCACCGCAATCAAAAAAAAAAAAAAAAGAAATAGTCGTAGCAAGTGACGTTAATAAACTTCGAAGAAAACTCAATGAATCTTATTGCACACGCATTCAGGACGCTTCTTCCAACTAAAAAAAAAATGTTATTCTGTGATAAATAAAGAAAAGTTTAGAGATTGCCTTTCCCCTTAAAAAATTCATAGATTCATATATGGCAGATATTTTACTTTACAAACGGTTCACAAACTGATGCTAGGTCAAAACAAGGACTACCGACTCATACAGCTAATAGGTTACAGCGATGGGGAACTCAATTACGACTTTAGAATGGATTTCTTGCCCTCGAGAAAGTTAAGTCACGCGGATGAATTGTCCAGACTTATTCAAAAAAAAAAATAATAATGAGCCTTTAGAAGACATGGTCATTGCTTCTCTACCATCAGAGGTAGAGATTTTTTTAAAAAAAGTACTGTGTAATACTGTACTGGAACTATCGGTGATTTGGCAGAAATTTTTTTAAAAAAGCGTTGGATGACAAGTTCATTATGGAAATAAAGGAAAAGCTAAAAGACAAGAGTAAAAACGACCCCGTGGTTTATTCAATGAGTGATGACGTTCTCATGTATAGCGACAGAGTAGTGGTACCTTTAGCAATACAAAAACGAATCATGAAAGAGTTTTATGCAGAACACCTTGGTTTATCCAGAATGAAAAGCATAATGAGATGTTATGTATACTGACGAATTATGGGCGGAAACATCGAAACATTGGTAAAGTCATGCAAAGGCTGAGCTTTAGCAGCTAAAGCACCACCAATAAAGTTCAACCCATGGCCAGAAACTGACCGTCCATGGTCACGACCTCACATTGACTTTACTGGTCTACTTAATTGATCATAATATTTGATCGTCGTGGACAGTTTTTCTAAGTATCCAGAAATATTCAGATGTAAGAAACTAACCATGCAAGTAGTAATTAAGCTTCTACATGAACTGTTCGCAAGGTTCGGAATTACAGATTCGATTGTTCCGGATAACGGCATGCAATTTACATCGAAAGAATTCAAAGATTTTTGAAAAATGTTTGTGATAGAGCATATAACAATACCATCCTAGAAGTAACTGCGAGTGTTCTTAGCTAGGTTTTGTGTCGAGGTACCACCGATAAATATCGAAAATCGATAATCGAAAAAATAAGGTTATAGAAGGAGTGGTCTGATTGTAATCAAATTTGATACACTCATAGAAAAAGACATAAGAAACGATATTCAGAAGTTTCAAGGTTGCAGTTCTTACAATAGTGCAGAAAATCGATAATATATAAAAAAAAGGCAAGATGTTTGTGTGTGTGTCTGTTTACCTGTCTGTATGCCCGTATTTTTTTCAGCACTTTTATTTTAGATTTTGCTTCGGGTTTGGCTCTAAGTAGGTATAATTGGAGTTTTTAGTCTCAGCCATGATACCATTTACTCATTTACTCAGAGGACTTATCTAGCCTTCAAAATTCAGTTTACGACGAAAAGACTTATTTGATATCGATACCAGGAAATCAAAATTTGACGTAATAACCTTTTAAGTTACAACAGTAAACAAGACAAGAGTTCGCTGAAAATCATTTCATAATAATAGTAAAATAAACTTTTCCTTACACCTAATGGTGTGTAGGGTAGCATTTTTGCTGTTTCCATAACAAGCTGTTTTTTTATGGGGCAGGGTTGTTAGCCCTGCACTCAACCCCCATACCTGGAGGGGTGTGATTTTCTAAGCGTAACTTAGATGTAACACACGGTCGAAATTAGGGGATACTCAGTGAGGATCGAACTCACTACTCAGTTATAATGATTCTAGCGAGATGAGCTTGCTAACCATTACACCACGCCGAGGTGTCCATGAAAATCATTTCATGTGCGAGACCAACTCAGACTGTTTAAGTAGCGTAAAAGCTGTCGCCTCCTAAAATGGGAGTCAAGTTCCAATTCTGCTTGATTCATTTTCGTTCAATTTGCTTTCAGTCAGTTAATTGCTATACTTGATGATTATGTCTCTTCCGAGCTATCACTGACTAGGCAGAAGATTTTCCCGCAGAAGGTTGCCATTTCTATCTGTAGTAGACTGGTTGCTAACCAAAGGCTATAGAACCCAGTCTGTTCTGCAATTCAACCCATAGAGGGAGAAGAGATGGATTCATACCTTTCCCAATGGTATTTGTGTGTAAGTGAATGCAAAGAATTCAACTAGAATTCGAACTCCGGCTCCAATTTCTCATTCCAATTCAATATCCATTACACCACAGCGCGCATCTAAGGTGGTTTTCTACGTAGCTTAGATGTAGCACAAAGCCGAAAGTATGGGACACCCAATGTGGATCTAACTCACTACTCAGTCGCAATTGTGTTAGCGAGACACGCTTGCTAACAGTTACACCAGGTCGATGTACCAATTCGCGTTAATGCCCTTGAAAGAAAGGTTCTGAGTTCATTTCTCTCCGCTTATAGGTTAATGGCTCCATTGTTTCAGCCCGAAAGGAAAAGTCTTTCTGATGAGGTTTATGTCTTGGTAAATGTACACCGACGCTTTGGTGTTATTCCCTTAGGGCTAGATTCGGTGGCAATAAACCAGAAGGGGGTTATTTGAGGACTTCCTGACACACTGTGCACCATTTCTCTGCTATCAGTTTCACCATTCTTTTTAGAGCTTCTATTATCCCAATGTGGAATATTTGATAAAAAAACATGAAGGGGATAAGAACATAAATAACAAAAAAAAAAAAAAAAAAAAAAAAAAAAAAAGAATAAAAATGAAATCGGCTGGATCCCCAAACTTTTTTTTTAATTATTTCTAAATTTAAAATTCCCAGCGTCTCTCGTTCGCGCGTATGTGTAGTCAAATAAACGTGAACCTAAACTCCAATGAAGTCTTAAGGGACGAAACGCGTTACACGAAAACTTTGTTACCAGTTACCATCTCTCTTTATTTTCTCTCTAAAAATATTTACCCATCTATCAATATATATATATATATATATGTCTGTGTGTTTGTGCGATGAATAAATTGTCGTCTAGATTAGGCAAAAATGAAAATAAGTGACAACAGATATATATATATATATTAGTCATCCACATATATATATAGTCATCCACAAACAATCCTGTTTTGCTGTGTCAGCTCATCAGTGTGGATAGACACATCCACTTGCTTCTGACCGCGATCGAAACTCGACCGATTTGATGTCAGTCGGAGCCGCTACCCCCTACGCCATAGGCGCATAGAACCAGCGAAGAGAAATTTTAACGTGTTGTGTACAAGCAGTGCATACACACGCCAGTCACCGAAAGAACTCAATTCATTTCTGAAGATTCACGCATATTCGCAGAAGTGTAAACTGCTTTTAAAAATTTTCTTCTCAAAAGAGCTCAATCGTAATATATTAGTCAACCACATACAAGCATGTTTCGCTGTATCACAGCTCATCAGTGTGGCTAGACACATCCACTTGCTTCTGTCCGGGATCGCAACTCGACCGATTTGGTGTCAGTCGGAGTCGCCACCCCATAAGCCATAGGCGCATGGAATCACAGAAGGGAAATTTCTGAGCATGCAAGCAACGATGAGGTGTTCGAAAGAATGGCAACAAAAAGGAAATTAATAGTGAGCATCAGGAAGAGACAACTGAAGTTCCTGGGACATGCAATGAGGAAGGAGGGCTTGGAGAACCTGATACTGACAGGTCAGATAGACGGAAAAAAGATATAGGAAGGCAGCGGATAACATATTTGCAGGGCGGGATCAGGTGGATGACTGAACGGCTTTTGTGAGGTGTAACAGGAGAAAACATACTAAGAACCACAAGGGATAGGGAGACGTGGAGAAACATGATCGCCTACGTCCTGAAGGGACAGGGCACATAGAAGAAGAAGAAGAAGAAGAAGAAGAAGAAGAAGAAGAAGAAGAAGATACACACGTCATTCATTGAAAGAATTCCATTCATTTCTGAAGAGTCACGCATATTCGCAGAAGTGAAAACTGTTTGTTTTAGGTATTAATCCGTCTATTCCTTCCAGTTATGGATTAAATAACAGGACAGATTGGGTTCTATAGCCTTGGTTGGCAACCAGTCTACCGCAGAAAGCAATGGCAACCTACTGCGGGATAATCTTCTGCCCAGTCAGTCATGTCTCTTTCGAGACATGATCGCCCAAGCGTGTATCACGTATGGCACTTAACTGACTGACATATATACTAGTGATTAAATGGAATATTCTTATGATTTTATGTTTAGAAATATGTGATTTTTTTTTATTTTATTTTTTGCTAAATTTATTTTCACTAAATTTAAGCATTTCTTTACAGGAACATTTGTGTATCACAATTTGCTAAAACTCGTCCTATATATATATATATTAACAATACCACAGGTAAATTTCTACAGGCATTTTATAGTCATGCTTATTCAATCATTAAATATTATGTTTAATGAAAAAATTCAAATAGAATATTCGTATAAATATTCGTGCGTGTGTGTGTGTGTGTGTGTTTCTTTCTAAGACAATCTTCATTCTCATAAAAAATATTGCCAAATTTCATTGCCTATTTAAACACGTTTGTACACTAACACACACACACACACACAAAGACACACACACTCACTCACACGCACACACACGTACACACACACATACAAACAAAAAACTGTCCAACGATGATTTTGGGTTCTTGACTTGTTCAATTTTTCTAGCGCCTCTGTCATTTTACATAACCAATGTGATGTCTGTGTAGTACATATATATATATATAGTGTATCGAGGCAGCAGATAATTTTCTAAACATGTACTGTTAAATATAAGAGACAATGTATGTCTATTATGTTTAATCACGAGCCGTTCTAAACATCGTATTTTGGCTGCAATTTTAGGTGAAAATAAAGACAAAAATTCTCCAACATTTGGATATTTTTTAGTAAGTTGGTTCGAAGCTTTCGGCTCACATGAACCATCTTCAGAGAGGTTACAGGGACGTTAACATAAAAACATCCACCATCAAAGACAATTTTATCTTGTGTTGACATAAAACTTTGCTAAGCAACGATAACAGTTACCAAATAGCAAAGGCAGTTCGTAAATTTGTAATGCGGTTCTATAACGTCACATTGCGTGAGAGCTCGAAATGCTAACAGAACCATATATTTAAATGCAATGTAATCTGTTCTGACCAGATTTAAACGTGATTTTATTAAGTGTGGGTTGTTTTAATTTAATGTAGATGGCCTCCAATATCTGAAGGTTCTTTTTACTGTGTGCATGAGTGAGTATTATTGTGTTGTTGACTAAAATCAGTCTGATATTACCTACATGGCGGTTTTTCTAAGAAATGTTGTTTAAATCAACCCTGATCAGAAAGGTGACATGTTTATCTACGGGAGAGCGTGGTTGTAGTAAAACCAATATATGTAGTGGCTTTATTATTAGTACCAGAGATACAATCTCTGAACGGGCATATAATTGATACACTACATTGGTTTTCTGTAGAGGGTTTAGTTGTGCGGTTGTAGGGTTATTAGAGACTACGAGGTCAATTGTTTTTAATTTTTTATAATATATAATGAGTTTAATTTGATTATTATTATTTATTGGTTTAACATTTCTACGTATTATGTTTTTGAGAGTTTATTCATCTTGTTTGTAATTATTATGCATTTTGTTGCAATAGCATAAATTGTGTTATGTTTATTTTGACGTACACTATTATTATTAATATTATTAATATTGTTAGGGCTGTTGCTATGTTTATTTAGATACATTTTAATTTGTTGATCAATGACGGAGTTAGGTAATCCATTATTGACAAGTGTTTGCTTAATGTTGTGTAATTCTTTATAAAATATGGATTTGGAAGATATGAAATGATTTGTTGAACATTATTTTTATCGATACTTGTATTTAAGTAGATATTCTGTTTATAATCACACAGTATTATATATTTATTTCTAACGAAATGGTCTTTAAACAACCGACAATTTGAAATGATTTGTTTGAACATTGTTTCTGATCGACTCAAACAAATCATATGAAATTGTCGGTTGTTTAAAAACCATTTCGTTAATCTTCGTTAATTTCCGTAACATTTGTTGACATTATAATACATTTCAGAGCAGATATGGTTATTACGATGAATCGAAAATTGTGTTATATAGGCTTGATTTGACTTCGTATAGACTGTTGGTCAATCGTGGTCGAGAGGTCTAAGCCACATTATCTGGTGGCTTCCCCTATGGGGATAGGGGTCGCAGGTTCGAATCCTGCCGAGTGACACATATTTTTGTAACAAAATTTTATTGTAAATAATCAGGCCGGTAGCAATAAATATATGATATTGTTTGATTGTAAACAGAATATCTACTTAAATACGAGTATTGATAAAAAATAATGTTCAAACAAATCAAAGAACATTTAAAGACGATTTTGTTAATGTTCGTTAATATATATATACGTGTGTGTGTGTGTGTGTGTGTGTGTGTGTGGATGAGAGTGATCCGTACAAATAAAATATTAATCTGCATTTAGACAAAATTTGTACCCGATAAAAAATTAACCGTTTATATAATGTTTCTTTATTTCTAAATTTCTTAGATAGCTGTCTTATGAGTTTAATACTTTCATATGATTTTTATAATCATATCGCCCCAAGCAAAGCATTTTACTGCCACTGTTGTGCAGAGAGTTACATAGGAGGAACGCTATGAGAAAGAGAGACAGGTTATAGGAGGTGTCAGGAAGTGGGTAAGAGAAGGCTGAGAATACTGATGAAAGTAGAGTGGACGGAGAAAGGAGCAGGAGAGAGACGATACAGGTTAGTGAGATAAGAGATGACTATTGACTTTACATTTAAATTCTTGGAAATTGTAGCTGTCGAAGAAGCAAGTAAAGGGAATTCCACAGGCGGGAAGTGCGAGAAAGGAAGCTGTTGGAGTAGAATTTGTGTTTACATTTTATTGGTTTCACAGTAAAAGTGTGGGACCTAGTTAGTAATCTTGTGGCTCCAGTAAATTCATATATAGGGGACACCAGTGAGCTAAGTTCATCGGAGGAGAAGCTGTGAAAGTATTTGTAGAAGGAACACAGGCAAGACACATTGCGCCAGTGAGAAAGTGACTGTATCTGCGTATAACAGGCACTTCATGGAGTTCGATCTTGGTTCTCCGAGTTCTCGTTGCGCAACAATATCCATTACACCGAAAAATAGTTAATATCTGAGCCATCATCTTAACATCTGAAACACACTAACACTATAAACTTTGTCCTAGAAATTCACACGCTCGTTTTGTTGATGACAGAAACAAAACTACAACTTCATTGTTTATTCCTGGTATCATATAAATCGCAAATAACACGGAATTCTTTACCCAGTCAGTCAGTTAAGTGCCATACGTGAAACACGCTTAGGCGATCATGTCTCGAAAGAGACATGACTGACTGGACAGAAGATTATCCCGCAGTAGGTTGCCATTGCTTTCTGCGGTAGACTGATTGCCAGTCAAGGCTATAGAACCCAATCTGTCTATTTAACTCATAACTGGAAGGAAGAGTCGGATTAATACCTTTCCCAAGGTTATTTGTGCGTAAGTGAATGCAATGGATTCAACTGGAATTCGAACTCGGCTCCCTGATTTCTCGTTCTGAGCCGATATCCACTGCGCCACAACGCACATACCCAGTAGGTTTATTAAATTGATTCATTTCATTTGATTTTTCTAATGAATATATTTTGAAAGAGGCCAACTGATTGGCTCCTTATGCTTTTCGAGCATTTGACACTCGATTTAGAATCTGACTTTTGGAGCTTTTCAACATTTCCTCGCTACGTCAAATCCTAAAAAATTAATAGTTCAGCATAAACGGATGTTTTGAATATTTTCGTTTTTGAAATAGAACACAGATTGACGAAATAAAGTCCTCAAATTGCTCTTCTCAGATCTGCATTAGTGTAGTCCAAGATCTTCAACGATTTTTTCTCAGTTCGACGTCACCTGCTGATCATTTTTTAAATTTTCAGTCTTGTTTTACCTTTTAGCAAGCTCTCGGGTTATTTAATTTATCCGTCAAACCAGCCTTATGACCCATTTTGAATGTTCCAACTTACAATGGTGCTATTAAATTGGGAATTTGAAATTCAGGACAATTCATACAAATAGCTGGCGTTTGTTTACATCTGTGCAGAAAAGAAAGATTTTATTATAACTGCGCAGATGGATGTAGTCAACATTCATCAATGAAATAATTAGATTTCATAAAGTATTTATTTTATTCTAGTGTACATGTGCTGTCAAAAGTAACGGTAACTGTTAGAAAATGTTAATTGTGAGATGCAATGACACATTTCCTGAAACAATGTATTGAGATTTTAAAAAGTGAAAATAAAGAACTCACAACTAAAATAGAGGCATATTAACTCATTTGATTAATCCTTTCCCTTTATTTTTGAGACCTTCAATGTTATCTATAATTCATTGTTTATTCCTGGTATCATATAAATCGCTGTTTTCTCATTTTGTTACGTATTAAATCTTTAATATAACAGTGAAATGTAAATATCTCTCGGGAGAAAATGATTAGCAACAGAACGACAAAGATAACAACAACAAAGCCTATTTCAAGACCAGTTTGAAGCAAGAGGAACACTGAAGAGACAGAGGTGCCTGAAGGCTTCTCATGAAAGTCTTGAACAAATAAGACTGCAATATAAGAAACTTAGAAGTAAAGTAACTGATTAATTAAATGATTCATTTTGTCAAAATGCAGATGAATATTTTATTTGTATAGATTATTAAAACAACTAAGGGACGTAATCACTTATAAAAATTGGTACCTTAAGTTGATTTACTTCCCTTCTTATTACAGAGTGAAACAGGAAATATATAAATAAATAAACCCTGGTAATTATTATATGGTTTGATGTGGAAAAACATGAAATGGCAATTAATGTGAAGAGTGGTGCCAAGTTGCTTAATACGCTGAAAAACTGGAAATTAATTACTGATAATAGAATTTTTTAAAGATTGGCATTTTTCCATACTTTTTAAAAAATGTTTCTTATTCTGTTGTTCAAGTTAAAATATGGTCTTTTCAAAAAAATTATTTTCTTGTATTTCTTTGCCAGTAGAAATAGAGATTTTCTTTTCCTTTTTAACCAAGTAACTCACAGATGACGTAAAACTGAGATAATCGCTAGCCTGTAAATCTAAGTTAACCGTTAGCCAATAAAACTGAGATAATCGCTAGCCTGTAAATCTAAGTTAACCGTTGGCCAATAAAACTGAGATAATCGCTAGCCTGTAAATCTAAGTTAATCGTTGGCCAATAAAACTGAGATAATCGCTAGCCTGTAAATCTAAGTTAATCGTTGGCCAATAAAACTGAGATAATTGCTAGCCTGTAAATCTAAGTTAATCGTTAGCCAATAAAACTGAGATAATCGCTAGCCTGTAAATCTAAGTTAATCGTTGGCCAATAAAACTGAGATAATCGCTAGCCTGTAAATCTAAGTTAATCGTTGGCCAATAAAACTGAGATAATCGCAAGCCTGAAATACAAAGTTAACTGCTAGACTGTGAAACTAAGATAATCTATAGCCTATAAAACTAAAATAATCGCTAGCCTCTAAATCACAGATAGTCACTAGCCTGTAATATTGAGATAATATCTAGCGTATGAAAATGAGATAATCTCCAACCTGTAAAACTGAGAAATCCGGTTTTTACATTCACTTTTACACGTAAGTGAACGATATGAATCCATCTTTTTTCACTTCCGCCTAATAAGCGTTGAGCACATTTCTCTCTGACTGTGTTTAGCAACCAGTATAGGAGAGAAACAGCTCCTATTTTAGAAAAGCATATGACCCTGAATTGTAACTAAGCTTTACTCAGCATGACTGCAGTCTAAACTGGTTGGTACTGTAGATCTTGATGAAACACAGTTAAACAGGCTCGAGCAGCCATGCTGAAGATGAGAAATCACTCTGATTTGTTGCGTGGTTTTCAGCTGATAATCTTTTTATATTGACGGTGTTAATATATCTTTACCTTTCTACTTTCCAATGGCCCGAAGTAGCTATATTCAAAAATTCTTTTGTACCAGTAATAGTATCAAACGTGCTATTTACATTTTCTTATGGTCATTTTAGCAACAACTTAACCCTCTAGGGCCATTCGTATCATATTTGATACAGTATTTCCCTATAAGGAAACATTTGATATTTCCCTATAAGGAAACATTTGGTATTCATTGACTGAGCAGTCAGTACTGCTTTCATTTGAAATTTATAAAATATTTCTCTTAAAAAATGTTTCAGGAAAATATTTCTTTCAAGGCTTGTTTTCATACTGTATCAAATATGATACAAATGGCCCTAGAGGGTTAAGGATATTTTCTATAACAGAAATTCAAAACTTATCAGCATCCGGCTGCAAGGCCTCTGATTGAGAGGTTGCGAGGAATATCACAACTATGGGCAAATAGTTAACCCCTAAAACTGGCGTCAAAACACTATGAGAATATAGAAGTGCAGTTTTATAAAAATATATACATAAAAATAGACTTTTATAGAAAATATACATAAAAATAGACTTTTATAGAAAATATACATAAAAATAGACTTTTATAGAAAATATACATAAAAATAGACTTTTATAGAAAAAAACATTTTGAAGGAAAAATATTACCAACAATACATTTTTGGAGAAAAAATTATTCTCAGTAAAACATTTTTGAATATAAAACTAGAAGACAGTTTCAGTTTTCCAAAATAAAAAAAGAATAAAACCAAAGAATTTTCATTAAAATTTGACTAAATCAACCTTCTCACTATAACTGAACATAAGAAGATACTTTAAAACTCCACCGTTTTTGCATTAAATACCCCACAGAAGTTGATGCCGTTAAACAAAACTCAAACTCAAAAGTTATCAATAGATAATTCTTTATGTTTGATTTTATGATTTTTGCAATTAACTTACATAATTATGCTTTTTAAATCGTTAGTAACAAAAAAGTAATAATTTCAGTCCACATTTCTAAAATGAGGACTTATTCGTTTTAATATTATCTACATTTAAAGTAACGGCCTCAACTTTGATATTTTCATAATGGTCCGCTGTTGATTGGTTTCCGTCTACGGATTTGAATTCAGAATACTACAGACAGGCTCTAATCAGATACTCGGGAGCCCAAACATCCCTTTCTGCATACTTTGGAAGCTAAAGGACTCAAAACAGAAACCCAAAGTAAAATGGATAATTCTAAAATCTCACACCAGCTTCGAAACGCGAAAATTTTTGTGTAGTGATACTATGAATTTATTAACCATTGTAACAACTAGTACAATATAACGCTCTACGTTTGTATCGAGTACTCTCTATAAAAGTAAATGCATGAACAGCAGGTTAAAAAATCTACGAGTTCCACAACTTTGTTACATCTGTCTGCGGATGAATATATATATATATATATATATGCAAATTGCATGAAAATGTCACATGGTAAAAACCTAGGTCGGGTAATAACTCGTTTACAAATTAAATATATATTAAGCATTTCACCCCAAGCAAGGCAGTACTTCCACTGGTGAGCAGGGGACTACATAAGAGGAGAAGAAAGGGTTCCATAGGAGGAGAGCGACGACAGAGAGGAACCTGTTACATACAGAGAATGGGTAAGAGAAGGATGGAAATACTGGTGTGAAAAGAGTTTCCTGAGAGATGAGGGGAAAAGAGGAAGAACAAGATTCAGTGAGAGAAAAGATACTGTTGAATTAGAAGGGTAGTCTATATTTGGTTGTTTTATCGATGCTCTATTTCTGTATTGAGCAGTTTTACAAGTAAATATGAAATTGTGGAATTTAAATCCATCCGGTTAAACCACATATATTATAATTATTATTATACACGTGCTTGTGTGTGTATGTGTGTGTCTGTGTGTGTGTGTGAGTGTATGCCTGTACAAATGTGTATAAACATGTTTGAATAGCAGTAAAATTTTGCAACATTTTTCAAAACCATAAATGTTCTACAAAGAAAAAAAAACTGAAAAAGAAAACATTTACTCCAGTTACTGTGAAAATTTACAGGGCCATCCTATTTGAATTTTTCAGTGAAATATAATACGTAAGTTAATGATTGAATAGGCACCTTGCGCATTCCACGACAATAAAATACCTAGGGAAATTCCCCTGTCGTTTCGTTAGTAATATATATATATATATATATATATATATATATATATATATATATATACGGAAAATTCCTAAGATTAACGAAATAGTTTTAACAACAGATATATTTAATGTATAATGTCCAAATGAATCAATTATATATATATATATATATATATATATATATATATATGTGTGTGTGTGTGTGTGTGTGTGTGTGTGTGTGTGTGTGTGTGTGTGTGTGATCTATATTGCGAGTTTAGACAATTTTATATACAAATGTTCCTATAAAGAAATGCCTATATTTAATAAAAATAACCTTAGAAAAAAATAAATCACTCCATCCTACACATTACATCATTAGTACATTCCATTTAATTACAAACATATATATATATATATATATATATATATATATATATATATATGATACAAATATAGTTTTAAGGGATGCTATATTTCTGGCTAAAAGTGCTCAATATCAGAGATAGAGTTAGTGAATATATAAGAGTGGAGACTGGCCAACATTAAGCGGCCACTGTTACTTTTATGTTTGAACTTTAAACATGACGTAATCGTTTAAGCGCGAAACAGACTGTTACGATTTGGTGTTGACCCTGATGTTTACACACACACACACACACACATGCCTATATATATATATATATATATATATATATATATATCAGTGTGTAAATATGTTTGAATAGACAGTGTAGTCAGGCAACATTTCTTATTACTATTAACGTTTTTTACTAAAAGAACATTTTTGGCAGTACCAATAAAAATCACCTGTTCGAATTTCAAGATAAATCATAATACGTAAGTAAATGATTGAATAAGCACTTTGCAAATTTCACGACAATTGTCAAAATTCCCTTATTGCCTCGTTAAATATTTGCGCTTAACGTTTTTAACAATTTTTTATTAACATTTATAAGTATGAATGTCGGTCATTATTTTAAAAAAAGGAAGAGGATCCAAATGAAAAAAAAATTATAAAATGACCCATTTTTCCATTTCCCTGAAACAGAAATTTATAAAATTTACTGAGAGCTTATGTGCGTTTGTGTGCCTGAGAGAGCGTACGTGTCCATCTTTTTTACAAAAATTCAAATGAATGAATAATAAATTCAAATGAACGAATAAACGTTCCACGCTAAATAATTCCAACTATCGCCAGTATAGTGGGGAACCCGAACGCATGCGAATGGGCAAGGGCGTCAATGGTGACCATCGATACTCCTCTTTGGTGCAATGGGGTGCTGCAGCCTCGGAACACGGTTACCCGAACCGGGCACGTCTCAGTTTACTTTTTCTCATATGCATGTCTGTCCTCTCGAAAGAGGATAATGATGGCGATAAGATTAGAAGAAGAAGAAGAAGAAGAAGAGGATAAAGAAGAAGTAAACAAAGGATAATAACAAAGACGAGATTCTATATAGGGCATCAGTCAGTTAAGTGCCATACGTGATACACGCTTGGGCGATCATGTCTCGAAACAGACATGACTGACTGGGCAGAATATTATCCCGTAGTAGATTGACATTGCTTTCTACGGTAAACTGATTGACAACCAAAGCTAGAGAAACCTAATCTGTCCTATTATTTAATCCATAAATAGAGGAAAAAGACGGTTTAATATCTTTTACAGGGGTATTTGTGCGTAAGGGAATGCAAGGAATTCAATTGGAATTCGATCTCGTCACCCCGATTTGTTGTTCCGAGTCCATATCCACAGCAACACAACGCCCAACCGCCGATTTTCACAGCACTGCCAAAAAAACACGCAAAAACTCAAATGTACAATGAGCCTAATGAGCCACATAAAAAATAAATCATCCGAATTCTGATGAATAGTAGTATCAAGCCAGAAATAGGCCAAGAATAGTGCGCGTTCGTCAAGAAAACCGAAACAAGGAACGCAATATTTATGCTCAGAATTTTACCAGAAAGGGTAATAAAAATACAGAAAGACGTTTACTTGTCTCTTATAGATTATGCACAGGCGTTCCACAAAGTACGCCACTAAGACTTGTCAGAACTGCTCTGCAACATTTACATAATCGGGAAAGACACGAGAATAGTCTAGTCAAGAACCTATACTGGCAACAAACCGCGGACAGGAAAGCAGTTCAGCAGATATACAAAAATAGAAAGGGATTTATAACAAGGACGTGTCTTCTCACCGGATTTATTTAATTTTGAACTAGAGAGAAATAGAGGTTCTGCCAGGATTCGTCATTGGAGGACACAATCTTAACAATATTAGATACACAGTCCTGATAGCAAACATGAAAAAGAAACTACAAGACATCCTATAGAAACTAGCGATGGAAATCGTGAAGAAATGAATAAATATAAACTACAAGAAAATTGAGTGCATGGTCCCCAGCAAAAATAGGAGCCCAAAATGTCAATTATAGGTCGAGGATAATAAAATCAAGCAGGTACAGAAATTGAAATTTGCTAGAACGTTTTCTAACAAAAGCGGAAAGTGAGATACAGAGATCCGAAGATGTCTTCGGATGGCCTAGGATGTATTCCAAAAGCTGAGTAGAGTACTAAGAGACAGAGGTATTTCGTTGGAAACAAAGAAAAGAGTACTGGACTGTTACGTGATATCTGTCTTCTTAAATGGCAACGAAGGCTGGACAATCTCCTCAAAGATGCAGGAATGACTTGAAGCAACTGAAATGTGGTTCTACAGAAGGATGCTAAGGATACCATAGACTGAATATGTGAGCAACGACAAGATTTTGGAGACAATGGAAACGAAAAGGAACCACCAGGAAGAGACAGCTAAAGTTTCTGGAACATGTAATGAGGAGGAAGGCTTGGTGAATCTGATATTTATAGAGCGGATAGCGGGAACAAGTGACAGAGAAAACAGTGTGTGACATACTTGATGGGCTTAAGCAAATGAATGGCAGAGCAGGGTTTGGGAGAATTACCTAGACAAAAGGTATTAAGAGCCACAAGCGACAGGAAGATGTGAAGGGCCATGATCGTCTATGTCTTGAAGTGATACGGCACATAAATAAGCAAGAAGATCTTAGTTTTACGTGTTTCCCTATGAGGTTGTTAAAAGTTTTCAATAACGATTTAACAACATTTTCTTTCAATCTCTAAATTTTTCAGCTGAATCAAAATGAAGTCAACCATTAGTATCATTCAGTCTCAATCCCAGATCAGGTAAATTGGGATAAGAATGTCAACTAGTGGTGGGAGGGCAGTTTATCTGCCTGCCAAATCAGCATTTGAAATAGAGGCTTTCTCCTTAATTTGAACACTGACGCCTATAGGATAGACGCTTCTCTGAAACACATCAAACACGCAAATAATGAAACCGTTTAGTAAGGTTAGCATGGTATAGCTCAAAGCTACGACAGGCCAACACCTAGACCGATTCAAACTAAATTTCCTGGATCGAACGCCGACCACTAGTGTCAGTGGCAAATAGTTCAGCCATGAAGCAGGCCATAAATTAAGTCGAGTATAAATATTTTTGTATTTAACCAAGATTTTGGCAAAAGATCACGTTTCTGGGACACTCAGCAGAGATAAAGAGCTGTTCTAATATCATGCATGACAAGCCAGTGAATCACGACGTTCTGATCGATTACACTATAGATATTTACTTAACTTAGTTCGACACAAGGCCAAATAAGGTGAAATAGAATGAGAAAGATTTTGTTATACCAATCGTTCTAGTAAAAGAAGAAATTTTTGAAAATTAACATTCAAAACCATGTTTTTCTCTTAGGAAAAATAAAATTCACAAACAGAAGTTACCCAATGCATAACTCTTATAACTCAGTCGGTCTCTTAGGCAAACATGGACCTTCATGCAAGCAAAAACTACGGAGTATCAAAAGGAATGTGTTTCTATTGATATCGCTGTTATAGCTTCACACTTAGACAATTTTTATTGTTTTAAAAAGCAATAATTAGAATTGTAATAAAACCTTAACGTATAGTATAGAAAATCTACAACAAAAATATTAAACAGTATTTATTAATCAGATTGTTGATTTACGGGAATAATTTCATATTTAAAACATTCTAATAGTAATACAATAAAAACTAATGCAATGCAATATTTATCATTTCCCAATTTACGAAGAAATACATATAAAAACACTTTTTATTTATAAATTTACAAACATTTACATAATTGTTAAAATATGTTAACCAAATCTAAGGCAATCTTTATTAGTTACCATTTTGTAAAGTTCGAATCAATTGGAAATTGGCTGATGCTTCGCCATTAAGTCGAA
This sequence comes from Ascarosepion bandense, assembly GCA_037127315.1. Lineage (NCBI taxonomy): Eukaryota > Metazoa > Mollusca > Cephalopoda > Sepiida > Sepiidae > Ascarosepion > Ascarosepion bandense. Next base: position 552,598 of record JBBBDQ010000161.1, on the reverse strand, counting down.
CTCATATATATAATCGATTGCTGACGAAACTGGAAAAAAGGTCGGCTAAATGTATTTTTTTTTTTTTTAATCATTTCACCCCGAGCAAGGCAGAAACGCCACTGATGTGCAGGGGGTTACATAAATGTAGAAAGATTAATTAGAAAAGAGTGAGGAGTACAAGCTAGTTAGAAAGGAACAATAGAAAGCTGAGAAAGCAGGTGCAATGACAGGTACATGGGCGGAGAGAAAGGGAAGGTTATACAGGGGAGGGGAGAGAGCTAGAGGCCAGTGGTTAGTAGGTGAGTATTAACTTTGCTTTTAAATTTCTGGAGGTCGTAGCCGTCAGGAAAGCAAGAATACGGGAGTGAGTTCCACAGGCGGGAAGTGCTAGAGAAGAAGCTGCAGGAGTAGAATTGTCGTCTGCGTTTGGCTAACCTGACTGTGAATGGGTGGGACCCAGTTGCCAGTCTGGTTGCACGGGTAAACACCTGTTGAGGAGGCATCAGTGACTTAAGCTCATCCGAGCAGAAGCCATGAAAGTCCTCTAGAAAGTAGTTGATTCATTTTACCATGGAATATGAGCTCCAATCAGTTATTAACCGGGACAAGCAATGACTTGAGAATCTTAACACCTCTAAAACGATACTAAAATTTTAATCATCATAGAGAACCATATTTGTCTTCTATTAGCATTTCTGATGCAAACTTGTAGGAGAGCAATCCATTGTGGTACTTTGGTCTCACTGACATGAAGTGGAGCGATTATATTGACTCAATTACAAGTTTTGTTGCCAGAAAAGTTCGTTCAAAATTCTTATGCATTCATAAATCGACCATTCGTTCGGACATTGAATATTACTGCCATATTCTCTCGCACTTACCGCCTATGGAACTCGCTTCCATATTCTTGCTTTCCTGACGGCTACAACCTCCAGGAATTTAAATGCAATGTCAATACTCATTTATTAACCACTTGATTCTAGTTCTTTCACCACCCCGTATATCCTTTCCTTTCTCTCCACCTTTGCAATTGTCATCACACCTGTATTCCCATCCTTCTCTTGCTCCCTTTCTAACTGGTTCGTTTTCCTCTTCACTCTCTTCTACTTAATCATTTTACTCTTATGTAGCCCCCTGCACATCAGTGGCATTACCGCCTTGCTCGGGGTGATACGATTAAAAAAAATATCTGAATACTACTACTGTTATATATCTCAAGATTGTCAATAAAACCGAAAGAAGAGTGTGCAATGTTATCGGTCCTGATATGGCATCTCGTCTTTAGTCATGTTTCAAATGACGTATATATATATATATATATATATATATATATATATATATATATATATATGTGTGTGTGTGTGTGTGTGTGTGTGTGTGTGTGTGTGTGTGTGAAATTATTTGTTTGAACATTATTTTTCATCGATACTCGCATTTAAATAGATGTTCTGTTTATAATCAAACAGTATTATATATTTATTTCTACCGGCCTGATGATTGACGATACATTTTTGTTAGGAAAATGTGTGTCATTCGAACCTGCGACCCACATCCATATAGGGTAAGCCACCAAGTGTTCCGGCGCGTCTTAGACTTCTCGACCACGAACGACGATCAGTCTAAACAAAGTCAAATTAAGCCTATAACACAATTTTAGATTCATCAAAAACCATATCTGCTCTGAAATGTATCGTCATGTCAACAAATGTAAACATGTTACGGAAATTAACGAAGATTAACGAAACTGGTTATAAACAACCGACAATTTGAAATGATTCGTTTGAACATTATTTTTGATCGATACTCGTATTTAAGCAGATATTCTATTTGTAATCAAAGAGTATTCTATATTTATTTCTACCGGCCTGATTATATACGATAATTTTTTTTTTACGAAAATGTGTGTCAGTCGATGAACTCTGCCGACGCTGCATCGCTATTATCTCTCTCTCCATGAGCGTGACAAAAGATATATATATATATATATATATATATATATATATATATATATATGCCCAGCGGTCTTTATTATGATAAAGAGGATAGAAGTATTTGTTATTTTTGGTTTTTAGGCTTTCGTTAGAATTTTTGTTGCATGACACAATAAAACGTTGTTTGGAAAATTTTGATCTCGAACGACAAAGATGTAAATGATTTGAAAGACAACTGAGCTCCTAATTCTCCATCTGATTTTCCGGTGGGCATTAATGCGTCGTGGCTCTGTCTGAAACATCGATGTTTTTAAATCGTAATTTACAAATAATCTGCCACAATTCATAAAATGTATTCCTTACTTTGCAGACAATATGAGTTCAAAGAGGTCAAAGTTAAATTTAAGATTTTTACGAGGTTATAATCTTTGTAGCGGACAACACAACATAACAAGGCGCACAAGAATTTGAATTCACGTAGTCATCATTTCTAACTAATCAGAAGCGAAAGACACCTTTTCAAGCCAATCAGAAAAGAAGTAAACAATACTATCCAATCAACTGACAGTTCATCTGATCCTCTTTTTTATGCATCTATCAATAATCAAGCTTCATTTTACATCAATCGGTTGGTTTTATTTCGCGATTTCATCGCATGTAATTGAAGTGAACTAATTTCGCAATATTTCACTTTCGACTTTTTTAAATATTTACTAAAATGACTTAAATCAGTTCACCTCTCTCATGGAGACATAGTTTGTTATTACTAATCATTTTATCAGCACTTAACGTAATACAAATTATGTTACAATTAACCTATCCGACGCTATCATTATTTGTTTTTAAGCATAAATACATATGCATGCGTGTGTAAGATGTGAATGAGTGAGTGAGTGCATGTGAATATATAAAAATCCACTTCAGTTGGACAATACCCTAATGGTCAAAATCCATTTGTTTTACACAAAAATAATAATCTTTCTACGCAATATTCTTTCTTGGTAATATCACTTAATACAAAAGTTAATATGACATATATCGATTGAATTTTCAGTAAATAAGTAACCTCGGATTAACTGATGAACTATATATATATATATATATATATATATATATCAGGGACGTGCTGTCTAAAGAGGTAAGGTAGAAATTCCATACCCTGAATAAAATAGATCAACAGATACATGTTCCTTCTCTGGCGCAATATGCATTTAATCCAACAAAATTGTGAAGGTTACTCACAAATATATATATATATATATATATATATATATATATATATATATATATACTTTATTTGTAAACGAGTTATTACGCGACCTAGGTTTCTACCATGTGGTGTCTTCAGGCGGTTTGCAATATTTGCAAATCACCTGACAACAACCACATGGTAGAAACTCAGGTCGCTTAAAATCTCGTTTACGAATGAAGAATATTCAAACGTTCTACAATATACTTGTATTAAACACTTTCTAATACAACTGGGTACTGGTGTAATATTATTATGTTCCAAAAATAAGTTATTAAAGAATCCATATGTATATATATAGTGCACGCAGAAGTTTACAACATATTACGAAATATGCTTCTTTAGATATTTCTAACAGATTAATGAAACTTTTACTGCTAATAATACATGTTTAACACTTTACTTAAGCAATCAGATTTTTTAAAAATAATCAATAAAATATCTCACGAAGAAAAACAAGTATTTAATAACACAAAAGTTTACAGTACATTTATATTTTCATCAATTAGTATTTCGTATGGTCACTGTAATTGCTAATTACAGCATGTAGGCGTTTAGAATAGAGTCCGTTATGAATTTCTTACATGTTTCTTGGCTAATATTTTTTCATTCTTCGCGACAAAATTTGTTTAGTTCATTATAAGTTTTGTGGGTTCCTTCCTTAAATTTTTAATTTCAGATCTCGCCATAAATTTTCAATCAGATTGAGATTTGAAAATTGACTCGGCCATTTTAAAACATCTATTCATTTTGAACTTTACCATATTATCGTAAGCTTTACAGTACATTTAGGATCGTTATATTGTTGAAAGACCCAACTTGGTTTCAAACCCAACGAATGTGCACTCCGACGTAAATTTCTTCCAAAATATCCCTATAATATTCTCTATTCATCCTATCATAATTACTATTAAATCTTCCATACACCCAGAGCACTAAAGCAACCCCAGATCAGGATTGATCCGCCTCCAAATTTTACTGTTCGGATAGTATTCTCCGGCGAATATGCAGTATTCTTGTTTCTCCAGATTTTTGCCACAGTATTTCTGCCCAATATTCAATTTTAGTTTTATCTGACCAAAGTACATTATCCCAAAATACTTCAGATTTGATACAATGCTCGTCTGCAAAATCCAGTCAGGCAATAATGTGTTTTGGCTCAAGAGTGTTTTTTTTTCCTTTGAGTCCACGGAGAGATGTCATATCAATTAAATATTACAAAACTGATTGTCAGAATCCTGATGAATAGAGCGAGAAGCAGAATCAGGCCAGAGATAGGACAGGAACAGTGCGGGTTCGTCAAGGACACTGGAACAAGGAACGCCATATTCATGATTAGGATGCTATCTGAAAGGGCATTACAAATGAAGAAAAACTTGTACCTATGCTTCATCGATTACGCGAAAGCATTCGACAAAATCCGACACAAGGAATTGATGGAGATGCTAGGTAACCTCGACATTTTCGGCAAAGACATAAGAATAATCAAGAATCTCTACTGGCAGCAAATGGCCTGCATACGGACAGGTAACGACCTCAGTAGATACACAAAGATAGAAAAAGGCGTAAGACAAGGATGTGTCTTTTCACCGGATTTGTTCAACCTATACAGCGAGAAGATTTTGAGGACCCTAGATGACACGCCAAGATTTGTTATTGGAGGCCACAACCTGAACAACATAAGATATGCGGACGATACAGTACTGATCGCGGACACGGAAAGGAAACTACAAGATCTCATACAGAAAGTAGCAGTGGAGAGTGACAAGAAGGGACTACAAATAAACTTTAAGGAAACTGAGTGCATGGTCATCAGCAAAAGATACAATCCAAAATGCCAAATACAGGTGGGGGATAACAGAATCAAACAAGTCCAAGAATTTAAGTACCTAGGAAGTGTTCTAACAGGAGATGGAAAGTGCGACACGGAGATCCGAAGGCGAATTGGCATGGCAAAGGACGCGTTCCAGAAGATGAGCAAAATACTAACACACAGGAAAATCTCAATAGAAACGAAGAAAAGAGTGCTAGACTGCTACGTGATGTCAGTTCTTCAATACGGCTGTGAATGCTGGACAATATCATCGAAAATGAGGACAAAACTGGAAGCGGCCGAAATGTGGTTCTACAGAAGGATGCTACGGATATCGTGGACTGAGCATTCAAGCAACGACGAGGTCTTAGAAAGAATGGCAACAAAAAGGAAATTGATGCTGAGCATCAGGAAGAGACAACTGAAGTTCCTGGGACATGCAATGAGGAAGGAGAGCCTGGAGAACCTCATATTGACTGGACAGATAGAAGGAAGGAGAGACAGAGGAAGGCAGCGGATAACATATTTGCAGGGTCTGATCAGGTGGATGACGGAACGGGGGTTGCCAGGAGCAACAGGAGCAAACATACTAAGAGCCACAAGGGATAAGGAGAAGTGGAGATCAATGATCGCCTACGTCCTGAAGGGACAGGGCACATAGAAGAAGAAGAAGAAGAAGAATTGTATTCGTACTCACTTTTACTCCACTTACTTTTAGTCCTCCCAGAAGTTCTTTAAGCCTAATTTGGGGCTCATAGCCAAATTTGCTCGACGATAATCTTGCCGTAAGTTCCGTTATCTTTCTATGACAACCAGAGCTTTTTTAGAGACGAATGGAATGAAAACGTCTTCCAGTGACGAACTAACCTATCAACTGAAGTCAATAGCAAATTTAACTGACTAGATATTTTCATATAACCAATTCCATTTGTATGAAAGTCAAACATACGTTTACGCTGGTCTTGATCAGTTATTTTACTTTTCCTCATTTTATCAATGTTTAAAGGACGATTGACAGAAAAAGCACGACAAAATACTTTTAATAAATCATAAAAGTAACCATACAATTAATCTGAAACCTTCTAAAAACAACCCCTTCCTAATCTGGAACATTGTAGGAAACGTTTGAACACTTTTTCTGCAAAATCTGCTGCAAAACAAAAATAGATATATTGTAAACTTTTAAGTTACTAAATATCGTTTTTCTTCGTAGAATACTTTTTTGAAGATTTTTAAAACAAATCTGATTATTTGAATGAATACCTAAACATATGTTCTACTAGCAGTAAAAGTTTAATTTATGCAACTGTATTATATATATATATATATATATATATATATATATATATAGATAGATAGATAGATAGATAGATAGATAGATAGATATAGATATATTACCGGCCATAATTATAAGGTCACCCCAGTTTTTTAAAAGAAATTATGTATTTCATACTATTCTTAAGTAGATAATTCTAAATGAAAATAGAATGGTTCTTTTGTTATTATTACTTTGCAAAATTTTACAAGGCAAGGAAGCAAAGATGAACTCGTCCGAATTACCCTAAATTTTCTTCATTTTTTCATTGATAAATTTGCAATATAGGCAATTATCAAATATTTATGAATTCATTTGATGCACATGTTATTGTGCAGTATTAACAAAAGAACCATTCTATTTTCAGTTACAATTATTCACTTGGCAATAAATACTAAAAAATAGTATGAAATGCATCATTTTTTAAAACACTGGGGTGGCCTAATAATTATGCCCGGTAGTATATATATATATATATATATATATATATATATATATATATATATCGCGCATTAATTGTTGCTGTTAATAAAATAGTGCTCGACGGAGAATAACAGAAATATAAATTACATAATAACAATAAATACACATTTTTTTCACCAGTAGCACAACTCTGATTTTCATGTATAACGCAATTTCCAGGTATTGAACTGCAGTTATCATTGAGTACCCGAAGATTGCATTGATCATGAAACCCAGAGTTGTGCTACAATATTGAAAGAATGTATGTTTCTTATGTATGTTTATTATGTTTATTATGTTTATTATGTATTATTTTACATGTTTATTATCTATTATATGTTTATTATTATACATATATATCATTATATATTATTATTCATGTTTATTATATACTCTATATTTATTATATATTATTATATATGTTTATTATGTATTATACTAGCATCACAACCAAGCGTGTTGAATGATTAATGCAGCGTGTTGCGATTTCCGAGCGCTTGTAGTCACCGCCTCATTTTAAAACTCAGTTATATAAAAAAAATAATTATATAACAAATTGTTGTTTAAAAATTGTTCAAAAATTCCATTAAAAATATGTTTTCTTTTGTTTTGCGTAAACGTGAGTTGATGTTTTGTGTGACATTGTAAACAACATTGCGTTTGTTTTTATTTCAAAATTACGGAGGAAAATATTTACATTTTTTGTTGACTAAATGAATTTCAGATATTTTCGAAAAATGTAGAAATTTAATTTTAGAGGGAAAAGTTACATTAATGCCACACGAATTACAGACAGTTGATTTCCTGCATGAAGCGTTATTTTTTTCCTGAAGTATGAAATATTAAATCTGAAAAAAAGACTTAATTAAATTAACCATTGGCACTTTTTTTACATATTTTGTTTTTGTTTGAAAAAACAATTTCTTCTTTTTTTAATATTTCTTTTGTTTCACAATTACGGGGAAAAATATTCACAGTTTTGTTGATCAAATGAATTTTTAAAACGTCGGAATAAAAATTAAATATAAAAGCCCATTTTTTTTAATAAAATATATTTTAGTCGCGTTTGACACGTGTAATTTGATTTCTGTGACGTAATTTAGCAACCATCTTAGATCTTAGATGTTACATTAATGCCACACGAATTACAGACAGTGGATTTCCTGCATGAAATATTTAGCGAAAAAAAAGCTTTTTTTTTTCTAAATTATGAAATATTAAATCTGAAAAAAAAAAGACTTAAATAATTAAATTAACCATTGGCACTTTTTAAATATATTTTGTTTTTAATTGAAAAAAACACTTTTTAAAAAATATTTCTTTTGTTTCAAAATTACGAGGGAAAATATTCACATTTTTTGTTGACCAAATGAATTTTTAAAACGTCGGAATAAAAATTAAATATAAAGGCTCACTTCTTTCTTAGTCGCGTTTGACACGTGTAATTTGATTTCTCTGACGCAATCTAGCGGTAAATTTTCGTTTTAGAACCCTAAGGCTAATATCCCTTCAAATTTTTCCAACATACTCTTATTTCCTTGCAAATGTATATGCTGAACTCAAATCAACAATTACATATTGAAGAAACCTACCTTTATTAAGTTAACGACCAGAAAAAATTGGACTTCTCGCTCTTTTTGTCAGCCATTACCAGCTTAGGGAGAGTCATTCGCTGCTGAACAATTTTAGGCGTAGGAAGAAAAAGTGGGCCTATTTACTTCCTTTACAGAAAACTTTTGCAGAAATTACTACGCAAATATACGCAAAAAACTTTTCATACACGCAAATAACTTTTTATACCCGCAACTTTCTTCTGAAATTAGTTTTCGAAAAAATCACGTAATAATTTCTGCAAAGACTTTTATGTAAAGGAAGTAAATAGGCCCAAATTTTCTTCCTACTTCTAAAATCGTTCAGCAGTGAATGACTTTCACTAATCCGATAATGGCTGACAAAAAGTGCAAGAAGTCCGATATTTTTCTGGTCGTTAACATAAGAAAATGTAGGTTTCTTCAATATCTAATTGTTGATTTGAGTTCAGCATATACATTTTCCCGAAAATAAGACTATTTTGAAAAACTTTGAATAAATATTAGCCTTCGGGTCCTAAAACGAAAATTTACCAATCTAGCAACCATCTTAGAGCTTAGATGTTTTACGGGGCATATGTAAACAATCGGCTCTATTGCTACAAAAGTAAAAATTGCTGACCTTAAACTCAAAAAGTATGTGTCGACCTCGCTTCCCTGTAGATTTGTATCCCTGGAAAGTTTGAATGGCGTAGCTTAAAAATGTAGGCGTGCATAGGGAACAGTCACACACAGACTCACAGATTGCCTTTTATATATATAGATAAATTTAATTGTTTGAACAATATTTTCAAAAATAATACATATATAGTCATCCGCAGACAGATCTGTTTCGCTGCATCCCAGCTCATGAGTACGGTTAGACATCCGATTGCTTTTTACCCAGGATTGAAACCCGCCCGAATTGGCGTCAGTCAGCATCTCTATGGGCACTCTGCAGAAGGAGGCAGACTTTCTAGCGTGTATATTATCTACCCTTCTTCCAGAGTGCTCAATCAGGGTGTGAGAGCGTAAATATTGCTGTTGTTTTAAGCCTCCGTGATTCCGCATTTCCCCTGATCTATGTTTTTTAATCACCTGCTACGTTGACCAGCTACGAGGCCAAAACAACACGTTGTTTATAATTTTATGCAGCAACTAACCACAGCAGAGTGTTTTTTTATACGGCATACAATATAGTAATTACATATTATTTTTTGGTTTATGCTTCTTTTAGCCGTTGTATTGAATGAAACGCTAAAACGTAATTTGGAAGCATGTAATATTATATTACCTTTTTCAAGCTGATTTCTACTTTCGAAAACGCAGTCATACATTTGTGGAATGAGATGTTTACATAGTATTTTTTGGTGATGTCGGTTACCCGGTATTTTTGTGTTGTCCGGCATAAAGTGTGCCGGATTGATGATGTTTAAAAAACAGTCACCCGGATATTAACTATCAATATTCGTATTTTTGTTTTATTTTCGTGTTTTCTTTTTTTTCCGTATCTATCCAAAATTGACGCCATTGTAATTCTCCACATCTTCCTCCATCTTTGAATTACCATACATTTCTAATTGTTTTCTCCACAGTTTAGAATTCAGGGTTTTCTTCCTATTAATCTGACATCCAATTATGGCAGAAAGTAATGAATTAAATGATACCAGAGGCACATTTAGTGACAATGCAACTAACCTATTAAATATAGACTATAACATCGTTATATATTCTACTAAATAACAGATAATTGTCCTTTATTCATCCTAATCAAGCACAAAATAAGCAAAGATATATTTACTATAAAATATAGTTTTTGTTAATAAAATATGTCAATTTCTTTCGCATTTGATTATCAAAAGATAGAAAGCGTTAACATGCACCTTCTGAAGTGCTCAAGAGGTCTTTCTGGATTAACTGCACCTCGAATAACTAGCTGAACAACGGTATGAATGTCGATATTTAAATCATCACCAGGCTATGAAATTATTCATTAGGGAAGAAAATATTTTTCTGTGACGTCCTATCAGTTAACTATGTCACCAAACGCCCCAGGACAAGCATTGCTTTCTTATGCCTTCATTACCAAAGTATCTGGAATCAGATTAACGATCTACGCTGAAAGAATTACAAGAATATATATATATATATATATATATATATATATATATATATATATATATATATCGAGATATCTTGTCAACCGCTTCAGGGCAAACATCTCACTAGATATTTAATCAGCCATTCCCATTTGGTTAATATATGACAATTGCTTTATCTTTAAAAGCGTTAAATTAGAGCCAAAATGGGGTATTGCTGCCATAGCTGAACGCGAACTGCTTAATCGTCATATTTCAGTAAGTCAGTTAAGTGTCATACACACTTGGGCGATCATGTGTCGAAGGAGAATTTTCCCGCAGTAGGTTGCCATTACTTTCTGCGGTAGACTGGTTGTCAACCAAAGCTGTAGATCTCTATCTGTTCTGTTATTTAACCCATAACTGGAGAGAAGAAACGAATTAATACGTTTCCGAAGGATACTTGAACTGGAATTCGAACTAGACTCTCCGATTTCTCGTTCCGAGACTATATCCATAGGACCACAATGCACGTCAGTAGTGAGTTCAAAATCGTTTATACGCTCCTGTCGGGGAAGATTTATTCTCTACTTACAAAGACGCTAGCCAACCGTTATTCTGTTCCTACTTCTATGGAAAACTTTCGAATGGATTCTGTTCTTCTGTGACACCAAAGGAGACATTTAACCTAGGACGCGCCATGCCAATTCCACGGAGTTGAATCACTCTCATTTCTCCATTACTTAAGAAAAAAAAACATATTTCTCTCTGATTTCATCATCATTTATCCATCTCACCCAGATGGTGCATAGGGCAGAAACTTTTTGTTGCTGTAACAAACTATTTTTACGGGGCAGGGTTGTTAGCCCTGCACCCAACACCCAAACCTAGAGGACCGGTAGACCATTCTTTGTCCTTAACGTTTACAGCAGCTGGTATTCCCAAATGGTCACCCATTAAGTACTGACCAGGCTCGATGTTGCTTAACTTCGGGGTATTCCCAAATGGTCACCCATTAAGTACTGAGCAGGCTCGATGTTGTTTAACTTCGGTGATCGGACGGAAACCGGTGTATTCAATACGATATAGCCGTAGGCTTTCCATACATATATTCCATTATATTTTATCTTGATGTTTTTGAAATGTTGTGGAAAATAAAAATTCTACAATTACAAAACTTCTTCCACGTGAAGGAAACATGCTAATAGTACAAAACTCTCAGAGACAAAGATAGGATTGCTTCAGATTTGAAAAAGAAATATTAAGTTAATCATTAGCCTGTGAAGCGAGATAGCTGAGGTATGGATTATGCCAAGAAGAAATGTGATGAATTTTACACTTCAACAAACAGAAGAAGCATTAGAATTAATACGTTCACTGCTATCTAAACCGTTCACTAAAGTAATCGAGTGATTGAAACGTTCGCTTTCCGACCATTAGACCCGGGTTCGAATCTAATAATGGTCAATTTATCAGAAAGGTCAACTCTTGATGTTATCAGTCTGGGGATGGTGGAGGCGATTCCATTGTGCAACACCTGTAAAAAGTGCCTGAAAACCAGGACAGAGGTTGAATCAAGCATTCTGAGTAAAATTGGTAAACGGAAATATTTGACAGCCGTGGATGGTTGCTTTAGCATAAAGTCACATGTCATCGTGACCGTGGGTTTAAACGTACAGTGGTCCTGGGTATGACGGTAAACTGCATCCGGCAGCTAAGCCTCTGATTGGGAGATTGTGAGAAGCATGAAACCACCACTTAATTGCTGTTGTTCCCAGGTCCACCCTGACCCGGAGTGGTAGCACTTGTTAGGGTCCCAACTATATGCAAATAGTTAATCCCCGCAAACTTGGGCCAAAACATTATGAAAGTATAAAAATAAACTTTTATGCAAATATATACATTAAATTAGACTTTATAGAATAATATACATTTTTGAAGAAAAAATATTACCAACAATACATTTTTGAAGAAAACATTATGTCCATAACATATTTTAAAGGAAAAATTATTTTCAGCAAAACATTTTTGAATACAAAACGAAAATACATTTTCAGTTTTCTAAAATATAAAAAGAAAAACAATTTTTTTTCATTAAAATCTGACTAAACGAACATTTTCACTATAACTAAACATTAAAAAATACTTTAAAACGCCACCTTTTTGGCATTAAATAACCCTCGGAGGTTTATATGCCGTTAAACAAAACTAAATATTAAACGTACAGTCCTTCTTCAGACTATTAATCACGCCAAAGAATGTGCTCTTTTCCAGAAACGGTGACTAAGTACCGCTAAGTATAGTTGCAGTATAAACCACAGGTGAGCTTCGTTATTGCGGAAACAAACAAGAAATGTCCCAAAACAGGCGTCTTCCGCATGGAACTGGCTAGCCGGATTCGAGCAACCAGCCAGCCAGCCAGCCAGCCAGCCAGCCACCACCAACATATATATATATTTTTTCTCTTGTCCCTTTCTTATTCATCAGTAATGAATTAGAGCATTCTGGCTATCCGGCGGGTATAATGACAATATACACGCTAAAAAGACTGCCTTCTTCTACCGAACGCCCATAGCCCAGAGGTAGAATCGCCGACTGACGCTAATTCGGTCGGGTTTCAGTCCTGGGTTAAAAGCAATCGGAGTCTAACCGTACTGATGCTCTGTGATACAGCAAGACAGATCTATCTGCGGATGACTATGTATATATATGTTTATAGTATTGACCATAATTATTAGGCTACCAAGTTTTTTAAAAGAACTGATGTATTTTGTACTATTTTTAAGTGTGTAATTCCAAATGAAAATAGAATGGTGCTTTTGTTATTATTATTTTGCAAAATTTTATAAGGCAATGAAGCAAAGATGAACTCGTCAGAATCACCCTAAATGTTCTTCATCCTTTCATTGATGAAACTGCAATTTAGGTAATTATTAAATATTTATAAATTTATTTGATGCACATGTTTTGTGCAGTGTTAACAAAAGAGCCATTCTATTTTCATTTACAATTATTCACTTGGTAATAAATACAAAAAATAGTATGAAATATTGTTTTAAAACACTGAGGTCTCCTAACAATTATGGCCGGTAGTGTATATATATATATATATTAGTCATCCACATACAACCTGTTTCGCTGTATCACAGCTCATCAGTGTGACTAGACGTATCTACTGGCCTCTAGGCCGGGATCGAAGCTGGAGCGATTTATGTGTCAGTCGGTCGGAGTCTCTACTTCCTAAGCCATCGACGCATGGTATCAGAGCAGGGAAATTTTAACGTTTTGTATATCAGCAGTGTTTACACACGCCAGTCACCGAGAGAACTCAATTCATTTCTGAAGAGTCACGCATATATATATATATATATATATATATATATATATATATATATATATATATGTACGTGTGTGTGTGTGTGTGTGTGTGTGTGTGTGTGTGTGTGTGTGTATTCTGTAGAGGGGAACAATATAACTAAAAGAAAGAGACGAGAGGAAAACCGTATTTAGTTTTCCTCCATTGATGAACTTTATCAAGGTAAAACACATAAACAGAAATGAATACGGCCACGAATTCCACATAAAAAATGTTAAACTCATCAAAAAAGAAAATAATTTACTTAGGAAAATCTCAAGAGTACCGCCATCAAATATTATCAAAATATTAATCTACGTCCCAGTTTTTTGGCAGCTACAACTTTGCTAATAGAACCACTACTTTCCCAAGACAAATCGCCCGGTTCACACTCCACCCACGTCTATTGAACAGGTTAACAGGCTCACTCCTTGTTCACTGTTTAGGATGTGGTTTCCGGCTTTCTCTTTTCCAATCTTTTCACTCTTACGTAGCCCCCTGCACATCAGTGGCGTTACCGTTTTGCTCGGGATGATACGATTTAAAAAAAACAAAAAACATTGACAACAAACATATCAAAATATTTCAAAAGATAACGGTTAAATCCATCATTTCGACGTCTTGTACCATAACAATTCAAACAATATACTTCATATTAAAAAAATACTTTCGGTATGTAAAATGAGCTAAGTAAACATCTAATATTTTGCAGTTGACCTAATGAATATTTATGAGCGTTTTATAAATTTCTAGTATCCAATAATATCTTGTTTTTGTTTATAGGTACTATATTACAAATAATTAATTTCGCTTTTTGCTTTGATAAAATCAGTCAGCGGACGAAACGCGTGGGCTAAATCTTCTCTTCTTCTTCTTTTTCTTTTCTTCTTCTTCTTCTTCTATGTGCCTTGTCCTTTCTGGACGTAGGCGATCATGGCCTTCCATGACTCCCTATCCTTAATGGTTCTTAGCACACTTTCTCCTGTAACATCTCGCAGCCCCCGTTCTGTCATCCATCTGCTCAGGCCCTTCAAATATGTTATCCGCTTCTTTCCTCTGACTATATTTTTCTCTATCTGGCTTGTCAGTATCAAGTTCTCCAAGCCCTCCTTCCTCATTGCACGTCCCACCAACTTCAGTTGTCTCTTCCTGATGATCAGTATTAATTTCCTTTTCGTATCCATTCTTTCCAACACCTGATCATTGCTCACATGCTCAGTCCATGATATCCGCAACATCCTTCTGTAGAACTACATTTCATCTGCTTCAAGTTTTCCCTTCATCTTTGTTGATATTGTCCAATATTCACTGCCATACTGAAGAACTGATATCACATAACGATCTAGTACTCTCTTCTTTGTTTCTAGCGAAATTGTCCTGTTTCTTAATACTTTACTCAGCTTCTGGAACGCGTCCTTCGCCATGCCAATTCGCCTTCGGATCACTGTGTGGCACTTTCCATCTTCTGTTAGAACATTTCCCAGGTATTTAAATCTTTGTACCTGCTTGATTTGAATTCCCCCCACCTGTATTTGGAATTTTAGGTTGCTTTTTTTTCTTTTTTTTTTGCTGATGACCATGCATTCGGCTAAAATTAAATTTAAAATAGATTCTCATATTCTCTCTTTCTTTTATATATATATATATATATATATATATATATATATATGTGTGTGTGTGTGTGTGTGTGTGTGTGTGTGTGTGTGTGTGTGTGTGTGTGTCGAGTTGGCCGAGAAACTAAAGTATATCTTGATTTTAGTATTCCGTCAATTTCACTCTACCCATGATTTCCCTTTATTGGTAACTAACATTCTGATGGATTTATTGATTTTTTTTTTTTTGTCATCTTAGTGATAAAATTAAATCCTTGAATTTTCTCATAACTTTAACATAATTTTTTCCATCAAAGTGTATGACTTCTATTTTTCCATGATAAGTGTTGGTGTCCAGTAGGATGATACCTCTCCATTTGCCGGGTGTGGTAATTGCGATATTTTGTTTTTCGATAATTTCTTAAGTGCTTTAAATATGTCCGTGGTATGGTAGTTTTGCACCTATTGTTGTCGTGGTAATTATTCCCTGCATAAAGACTTTACCAAAGTCCGTTACCTCCATCTTCATTTTGTGGTACCAACTGTGTCTCATATATATATATATATATATATATATATATATATATATATATATATATATACTGTAATGGTTGTTACAATGTTTTTAAATTCATAGTATGGTGATTTTTTTAGAAATGAGACTCATTTCTAAAAATCACCTGAGGAAGAAGCCAAAAACATAATGGGCTGGCTTCGAAACATGAAAGATTTTTGTGTAGTGATACTATGAATTTAAAAACATTGTAACAACCATTACAGTATAACGCTCTACATTTGTATTGAGCACTCTTTATAAAAGTAAATGCATGAACAAAAGGTTAATAAACCTACGAGTTCAACAACTTATTTACAATACTATATATATATATATATATGACTCACACATGTATATATATATAACTCACACACACACACACACACATATATATATATATATAACTCATATATATATATATGGCTCACACACATATATATGCCTCACATATATATATATATATAACTCACATATATATATATATATATAAATAACTCATATATATATATAACTCACATAAATGACTCACATATATATATATATATATATATATATATATATATATATATATATATATATATATATATATATATATATATATATATATATTAGTCAAATATATACATATATATATGTATATCTACATATTTTCTATATTTTTCTTTTAAACGAGTTATTTCGCTAGCCAGGTTTATACTATATATATATATATATATATATATTTGAGTAATTGGTACTAATGGAAGTGTATTCCACAGTTAGATATTTACTTTAAAAAGTGCTCAATACAAAAGTAGAGCATAAATGTATGGTAATTTTTATTATTATTATTATTGCATTCTGCAACTTCATAGTTATAAAGTTTCGGTGTTAAATACCATCATCACGCAATACAATGCGTTATATATATATATATATATATATATATATATATATATAATCCATATAGTAATATATATATGTGTGTGTGTGTGTGTGTGTAAAATTCGAGACATAACCACAAATCGATATTTAAAAGGATAATAGAAATAATGTAAAAAAAGCATATCATAATTAATACGTTTCTTCCTCTGATAGACGTTTGCCTTGATAAAATTCATTAGAGGTTGAAATGTGTCATCTAAGATAAGTTTTCTTTTATCTCTCTTCATATATATATATATATATATATATATATATATATATATATCTTTACAATCTTAACATGCAACGAAGGCAAAAGAAAAAGAAAATTTTTCTTCATCAATTACTGAAGATGACATTTAAATTTTTATTCATATCGTGATTGTCATCAGCTTTTAACATGTGTGTGTACATGTGTGTGTGTGTGTGTGTGTGTAGGTCTGAGGAAAATATTTTTCTTCGGAAGCGTTTTGTCATTTCTTGACGTTTAAAGTGATATGCACCTTGATTTGTCTACATATGCATATGAACGATGAGGGATGCTAAAATTATCTAGTCAAGCTTAATTTTTTTATATGTATTTCCCCCATATATATATATATATATATATATATATAAAAACTTATTTATAAATGGAACTTTGTCTCTGTGTGTGTCTGTCTGTGTGTGTGTGTCCGTTAACTATAGACTCCGAAACGGCTGAACCGATTTTATTGAAAATTTTCACAGTTGTACTATACGCGTCTGCGAGTGTTCTTAGCTACGTTTTGTGTCGAGGTACACCCGATAAATATAAAAAATCGATAATCGAAAGAATCGGATTATAGAAGGAGTGGTCCGATTTTAATCAAATTTGATACACTCATAGACAAAGACATAAGAAACGATATTCAGAAGTTTCAAGGTTGCAGTTCTTACAATAGTGCAGAAAATCGATTATATATATATATATAAAAGGCAAAATGTTTCTCTGTGTGTCTGTTTATCTGCCTGTATGTCTGTACTTTTTCAGCCCTTTTATTTTAGTTTTTGCTTCGAGTTTGGCTCTAAGTAGGTATAATTGTAGTTCTTAGTCTCAGCCATGATACCATTTACTCAGAGGACTTATTTAGCCTTCAAAATTCAGGTTACGACGAAAAAATCTTATTTGATATCGATACCAGGAAATCAAAATTTGACTTACATCCATTCTTTTTTCTTTCAGTCTACGGTTTCGCTTTAACTGGAAACAACTATTGCTTTTTAGTCTTTAGTGCCAACGTCCAAAGTGTCTGAGCTCCAGGACCACGGATTAGTTTTAAAGCTTTCATTACCCCGAGCAACACCGGGCTATACAGCTAGTATGTAGATAGATAGATAGATAGATAGATAGATAGATAGATAGATAGATAGATAGAGTGTGTAATACTTACTTTTTGGTCATAATAAGATTAGACCAGTAAACATTTGTATTAAAAAGTCTTCAATACAATTATATTGCAGAACTTTTGAATATTTTCCATTTTTAAACAAGTTATTTCACTCTTTATGTTTCTAAATAAAGCAAAATAATTCGTTTAAAAATGGAATATATATATAGTTCAAATCTCTTATATTAATGGGGAATAGTACTCAATATCAAAGATAGAGCGTTTATAAAGAAATTAATACTGCATTGTGACTGTCAATTTCATACCTCACTGCGATCTTCAGCTAACTAATCAAACTTAGTCTAAATCACACTAAGGCTTGAAACTTACAGTTGGTATGAATTGCTGGTTCTTCTGTCCACGCTCTGTATATATATAGATATCTTCTTCTTTTTGAGCCGTGTTCCTTCAGGACGTAGGTAATTATGAACTTCCGCTCGCTCATGTCCCTGTCACTCTTAATATTTCTCCTCTTGGTATCTCTCCCAATCCCCGCTCCACAATTCATTTGATGAAGCTCATCAGATATATCTCGTGCTGCTTTTCTCTGTCTCTCTTTCCTTCTGTGATGTGAGTATTAAATTCTCCAAACCTTCATTCCTTATTAGGTGTCCCAGAATCCTCAGCGCCCTCTTCCTAATGCTAAGTATAAGTCTTCTTCTCGTTTGCATCCTTTTCAACACCTCATCGTGCCTCTCCTTCATCCAACATTCACTTCAATACAGAAGGACGGATATCACATAGCAATCCAATCCTCTTAACTTTGTGTCTAATGAGATCTTCCTGTCTCTCTCATGCCAATGCGTCTTCGGATTTCATTACATGAATAAAAAAATCTATAAATTCAATTAAAAAGAAATCCTTTATGGTTAAAAAATTCCTATAATTCTACATCTGCTTCATTTACCGTGTCCCTTTAAGACGTAGGCGTTCATGGACTTCTACTTGCCCTGTATCTTGCCGCTCTCAATATCTTTCTTCGTCATATCTCTCCCAATCCCCGCTACGCTATCCATTTTCAAAAGCCTATCCAATATCTCTAGTGCTGCTTTCTCTTGTTTTTCTTTCCTTCTATCCGTCTTGTAAGTATTAGATTCTCTTGATCTTCCTTCCACGTTATGTTAAATATCAGTTTTCTTCACGTTTGCATCATTGCTCACGTGTTCGGTCCATTGTATCCTCAGCATCCTTATGTAGAACCTCATTTCTGCTGCTTCGAGCCTCTCCTTCATTCTTGAACATTTGAACATTCAATGCCATACAGAAGGGCACATATCACAAAATAAACCAGCAATCTTTTCCTTGTTTCCAATGAGATTTTCCGGTTTCTCGATACTTTGGTTAGCTTCTGAAATGCGTCCTTGGCCATGCAAATGCGTCTTCAGATATCAGTGTCACGCTTTCCATCTTCTATCAAAACATTTCCCAAGTATTTGAATTTCTTTATCTGTTTTATTTTAGTTTCCCCGATCTGTAGGTGGCACCTTGGGGTCTTTTTTTTTTTCTGATGACTATACATTCTGTTTTCTTGAAGTTTATGCTCAGTCCTTTCTTCTCGCTTTCTCTTGGTTCTTTCTTCGGAAGGTCCTGCATTTTTCTTTCCGTGTGAGCACTGTGTCATCCGCGTATCTTATATTGTTGAAATTGTAGTCATCAATGACCGATCTAGCTCTTTTAGAATTGTTTCGCTATACATGTTGAATACATCCGGTGAGAAGACACATCCTTGTCTTACATTTCTTTCTATTTTTGCATATCTGTTGAATTCGTTTCCTATCCGTATGCAAGCGGTTTCCTACCAATATACAGTACTGTGCAAAAGTATTAGGACAAGAACTATTCTATCTTTTATGAGGCATCAAAATAAAGTTTAAAATCACCCTTGTACTAACACTTTTGCACACTACTGGTAGTGTACAAATGTATTAGGACAGGGGCGATTTTCCTAAAAACTTCACTGAAATTCAAATACAGGGTGAAAAGCAAAATCTTTGTAAGAATTATTTAACTAAAAAGCAAGGAGAAGGAAGGCTTCGGAATTTGAAATGGCCCCCACAAAGCCCTTATCTCAATCCTATTGAAAATCTATGGGATATTTTGGATAAAAAATTGATAAATCTAATGCTACTTCGCAAGACACACTTTGGCAACAAATACAAGCTGCTTGGCATGAAATACCATTAGTTACATTGAAGAAGCTTGCAATGTCAATGCCTGACAGAATGAAGACTGTGATCAAAGCAAAAGGCTATTATACTAAATATTAAATTTATTTTGTAACAAGCATTTTTACTTGTTAAAACATTTGTTGAGTAAATCAAATAAAATGACTTTAATCAAATTGTTTATTTACTGTCAATATGCCTCTTAAAAGATAAAATAGTTCTTGTCCTAATACTTTTGCAGAGAACTGTAGGTTCTTGCTTGTCCTATACATAGCAATAAAAAGAGAGGAAAAGATAAAGACTCAAAGAAAGATGGTAAACAAACAATTCTCGTAGATAATCCCTATTATCGTAAGTTGGATCCTAACTGGGTGACACATATTTGAGGCTTTGCACCAAACTACTTCAACTATTTCAAAAGAAGTAGTCATGTAAAATAAGAATTAAATGTCTCCTCTATAATTTACGTAGAGTAATAACGTTGAAATAACGTTGAAATACTGATTCTCGTACGATGAACGAAGTGACCGCTTTGGAAATACAAAGTTTTGCAAACTTGAATGTTTTAGTGGTGCAATGAATAGCGTCTCAGAATGAGAAGTCGGTGATCCGAGTTCGAATTCGAGTCAGTTTCATTGCAGTCAATTACGCGCAAATAAATGTATGAAAATTATGAATTCACCGCTTCTCCCCACACATACATTTCTGGGTTAAATAGTAAAACAGGGGACCGTACTGCGATAATTTGTATTTCTATCATGATTTATTACAGGCGGCCACAATCTTAACAACGCAAGATATGCTAATTAGACATGCTACTAACAGATACAGAAAAGAAAACTACAAAATCTACAAGTAAAGGAAGCTGGAAGAAAAGAAAAACGCCAATTGTAATATTATTGTCGGTAAAAAGAACACACCTAAACGCCAATTGTAAGAAGACGCAATACATGATTGTCAGTAAAAAGAACATTCCTAAACGCCAACTGTAAGAAGACGTAATACATGATTGTCGGTAAAAAGAACACTCCTAAACGCCAATTGTAAGAAGACGTAATACATGATTGTCAGTACAAAGAACACTCCTAAACGCCAATTGTAAGAAGACGTAATACATGATTGTCAGTACAAAGAACACTCCTAAACGCCAATTGTAAGAAGACGTAATACATGATTGTCAGTACAAAGAACACTCCTAAACGCCAATTGTAAGAAGACGTAATACATGATTGTCAGTAAAAAGAACACTCCTAAACGCCAATTGTAAGAAGACGTAATACATGATTGTCAGTAAAAAGAACACTCCTAAACGCCAATTGTAAGAAGACGTAATACATGATTGTCGGTAAAAAGAACACTCCTAAACGCCAATTGTAAGAAGACGTAATACATGATTGTCAGTACAAAGAACACTCCTAAACGCCAATTGTAAGAAGACGTAATGCATGATTGTCAGTACAAAGAACACTCCTAAACGCCAATTGTAAGAAGACGTAACACATGATTGTCAGTAAAAAGAACACTCCTAAACGCCAATTGTAAGAAGACGTAATACATGATTGTCAGTACAAAGAACACTCCTAAACGCCAATTGTAAGAAGAGGTAATACATGATTGTCAGAAAAAGAACACTCCTAAACGCCAATTGTAAGAAGACGTAATACATGATTCTCAGTAAAAAGAACACTCCTAAACGCCAATTGTAAGAAGACGTAATACATGATTGTCGGTAAAAAGAACACTCCTAAACGCCAATTGTAAGAAGACGTAATACATGATTGTCAGTAAAAAGAACACTCCTAAACGCCAATTGTAAGAAGACGTAATACATGATTGTCAGTACAAAGAACACTCCTAAACGCCAATTGTAAGAAGACGTAATACATGATTCTCAGTAAAAAGAACACTCCTAAACGCCAATTGCAAGAAGACGTAATACATGATTGTCGGTAAAAAGAACACTGCTAAACGCCAATTGTAAAGAAGACGTAATACATGATTGTCAGTACAAAGACACTCCTAAACGCCAATTGCAAGAAGACGTAATACATGATTGTCAGTACAAAGAACACTCCTAAACGCAATTGCAAAAAGACGTAATACGCAGTTGTCAGTACAAAGAACACTCCTAAACGCCAATTGTAAGAAGACGTAATACATGATTGTCTGATAAAAGAACACTCTAAACGCCAAATGTAGAAGACGTAATACATGATTGTCGATAAAAGACACTCTAAACGCCAATTGTAAGAAGACGCTGTCATGATTGTCAAACAAAAAGAACACTCTAAACATGATTATGAAGACGTAATACATGAATGTCAGTAAAAGGAGCAGACCTAAACGCCAATTGTAGAAGACGTAATACATGGTTGTCGGTAAAAGTGCTCTGGCAAATGTAGAAAGGAACAATAATACATGATTGTCAGTAAAAGAACACTCCTAAACGCCAAATGTAAAGACATAATACATGAATCATCCGACAAAGAACAGACCTAAACGCCAATTGGCAAGAGACATGGCCACGTGATTGTCAGTATAAAAAGAACACTCTAAACGCCAATTACAAGAAGACGTAATGCATGATTGTCAGTACAAGAACACTCCTAAACGCCAATTTACCGAAGACGTAATACATGATTGTCAGTACAAGTACTCCTAAACGCCAATTGTAAGAAGACCATAATACATGATTCTCGTAAAAAGAACACTCCTAAACGCCGATATTAAGAAAGACGTAATACATGATTGTCAGTAAAAGAACACTCTAAACGCCAATTGAAGACGTAATACATGATTGTCAGTAAAAAGACTACTCCTAAACGCCAATTGTAGAAAGACACGTAATACATGAATGTCAGTAAAAAGGAGCAGACCTAAACTCAATTGTAAGAAGACGGCAATATACATGATTGTCAGTAAAAGAACACTCCTAAACGCCAAATGTAAGAAGACGTAATACATGATTGTCAGTAAAAAGAACACTCCTAAACGCCAAATGTAAGAAGACATAATACATAGTGTAGTAGAAGATACTCCTAAACGCCAATTGTAAGAAGACGTAATACATAGATATCCGAGTAAAAAGAACAGACCTAAACGCCAATTGTAGAAGACAGCCATGATTGTCAGTAAAAAGAACATACAAAACGCCAAATGTAAGAATAATGCCGTTGTCGATAAAAGAACACTCCTAAACGCCGATGCTGAAAGACTGTGCCGAATGTCAGTAAAAGAACACTCCTAAACGCATAATTGTGAAGACGTATTTATGAATGTCAGTAAAAAAGAACAGACCTAAACTGTAGTTAGCAAGAAGTCGTAATACATGATTGTCAGTAAAAGAACACTCCTAAACATAGATAACAGAAGACGTAATACATGATTGTCAGTAAAAGAACACTCCTAAACGCCAAATGTAAGAAGACATAATACATGAATGTCAGTAAAAGAACACTCCTAAACATGAAATGTAAGAAGACGTAATACATGATTGTCAGTAAAAGAACACTCCCCCTAGCTTTCTTCAAATCAGCAAGAGACGCATACCCGCGGTTATTCAGTAAAAAGAACACTCCTAAGCATATTGAAGACGTAATACGCAGATATAGTAAAAGAACACTCCTAAGCATAATTGTAAAGACGTAATACATGAATGTCAGTAAAGAACAGACCTAAACACTTAATTGCGCAAGAAATACTGACCACATGATTGTCAGTAAAAAGAACGCAGCAGCAAATGTAGAAGACGCCCTTGATTGTCAGTAAAAAGAACACTCCTAAACGCAAATGTAAGAAGACATAATACATGAATGTCAGTAAAGAACACTCCTATAACGCCAAATGTAGAAGACGTAATACATGATGTGTCAGTAAAGAACACTCCTAAACGCCAAATGTAAGAAGACATAATACATGATTATCAATAAAAAGAACACTCCTAAACGCCAATTGTAAGAAAACATGTACATAAGATAAAGTAAAAAGAACACTCTATTGCTAATTGTAAAGACATGTACATGAATGTCAGTAAAAAAAAGAACAATCCTAAACATGAACATGTGTAAAGAAGACTAATACATGATTGTCAGTAAAAGAACACTCCTAAACGCCAAATGTAGAAAGACGTAATACATGACAGTGTCAGTAAAAGAATTACTCCTAAACGCCAAAATGTAAGAAGACATAATACATGAATGTCAGTAAAAAAGAACACTCTAAACGCCAAATGTGAAGACGTAATACATGATTGTCAGTAAAAGAACATCCTAAACGTAATTACAAGAAGACGTAATACATGATTGTCAGTAAAAAGAACACTCCTAAACGCCAATTGTAGAAAGACGTAATACATGATTGTCAGTAAAAAGAACACTCTAAACGCCAATTGTAAGAAAGACGTAATACATGATTGTCAGTAAAAAGAACACTCCCTAAACGCCAATTGTAAGAAGACGTAATGTGATTGTCAGTAAAAAAACATATAAACACCAATTGTAAGAAGACGTAATACATGATTGTCAGTAAAAAGAACACTCTAAACGCCAATTGTAAGAAGACGTAATACATGATTGTCTGATAAAAGAACACTCCTAAACGCCAATTGTAAGAAAGACGTAATACATGATTATGCAGTAAAAAGAACACTCCTAAACGCCAATTGTAAGAGAACGTAATACATGATTGTCAGTAAAAAGAACACTCCTAAACATGGTGTAAGAAGACGTAATACATGAATGTCAGTAAAAAGACACTCTAAACGCCAATTGTAAAGAGACGTAATACATGATTGTCAGTAAAAAGAACATAAACATGAGCCTTAAGGAATATTTGTGATTGATGATAAAAGAACACTCCTAAACGCCAATTTAACAAGAGAAGACGTAATACATGATTGTCAGTAAAAAGACACTCCTAAACGCCAATTGACCGCAGAAGACGTAATACATGATTCTCAGTAAAGAACAGTCCTAAACGCCAATTGTAAGAAGACGTAATACATGATTGTCAGTAAAAAGAACACTCCTAAACGCCAATTGTAAGAAGACGTAATACATGATTGTCAGTAAAAAGAACACTCCTAAACGCCAATTGTAAGAAGACGTAATACATGATTGTCAGTACAAAGAACACTCCTAAACGCCAATTGTAAGAAGACGTAATACATGATTGTCAGTAAAAAGAACACTCCTAAACGCCAATTGTAAGAAGACGTAATACATGATTGTCAGTAAAAAGAACACTCCTAAACGCCAATTGTAAGAAGACGTAATACATGATTGTCGGTAAAAAGAACACTCCTAAACGCCAATTGTAAGAAGACGTAATACATGATTGTCAGTACAAAGAACACTCCTAAACGCCAATTGTAAGAAGACGTAATGCATGATTGTCAGTACAAAGAACACTCCTAAACGCCAATTGTAAGAAGACGTAACACATGATTGTCAGTAAAAAGAACACTCCTAAACGCCAATTGTAAGAAGACGTAATACATGATTGTCAGTACAAAGAACACTCCTAAACGCCAATTGTAAGAAGAGGTAATACATGATTGTCAGAAAAAGAACACTCCTAAACGCCAATTGTAAGAAGACGTAATACATGATTCTCAGTAAAAAGAACACTCCTAAACGCCAATTGTAAGAAGACGTAATACATGATTGTCGGTAAAAAGAACACTCCTAAACGCCAATTGTAAGAAGACGTAATACATGATTGTCAGTAAAAAGAACACTCCTAAACGCCAATTGTAAGAAGACGTAATACATGATTGTCAGTACAAAGAACACTCCTAAACGCCAATTGTAAGAAGACGTAATACATGATTCTCAGTAAAAAGAACACTCCTAAACGCCAATTGCAAGAAGACGTAATAGATGATTGTCGGTAAAAAGAACACTGCTAAACGCCAATTGTAAGAAGACGTCGCAATACACAGATTGTCATATAAAGAACACTCCTAAACGCCAATTGCAAGAAGACGCACATATGATTGTCAGTACAAAGAAGACTTAAACGCCAATTGTGTGAAGACGTGGCACATGATTGTCAGCGCTGCGCCATCACCCTAAACGCCAATTGTGGAAGGACGTAATACATGATTGTCAGTAAAAATAATACTCCTAAACGCCAAATGCAAGAAGACGTAAATAAGCATGATTGTCAGTAAAAAAGAACACCAAACGCCAATTGTAAGAAGAGCCGCACAAGGTTACACATGATTGTCAGTAAAAAGAACACCCTAAACGCCAATTGTAAGAAGACGTAACACATGAATGTCAGTAAAAAGAACAGACCTAAACGCCACCAAGAAGACGCCACATATGATTGTCAGTAAAAGAACACCTCAACGCCAAATGTAGAAGATTGCAATGTTGTTGATTGCTGCAAAGAACACTCCTAAACGCCAAATGTAAGAAGATATAATACATGAATGTCAGTAAAAGAACAGACCTAAATTGCCAATTAAAGACGTAATACATGATTGTCAGTAAAAGAACACTCCTAAACGCCAATTGCAAGAAGACGTAATACATGATTGGCTGCAAAGAACACTCCTAAACGCCAATTGCAAGGAAGATAATACATGATTGTCAGTACAAAGAACATACCTCAAACGCCACCGTAAGAAGACGTAATATACGATTGTTGCAAAGAACACTCCTAAACGCCACAAATGTGAAGAAGACAATACATGATTGTCAGTAAAAGAACACTCCTAAACGCCAATTGTAAGAAGACGTAATACATGATTGTCATGCAAGAACACTCCCAAACTGCCAATTGTAAAGGAAGACGTAACATGAATGTTTGGTAAAAGAAAAAAACACCTGAACGCCAATTAAAGAAGACGTACATGACGGTTGGTGAAAGAACACTTAAACGCTTAAATGTAAGAAGACGTAATACATGATTGTCAGTAAAAAGAACACTCCTGGGTAGAAACGCCAAATGTAAGAAGACATAATGATGAATGTCAGTAAAAAGAACACTCCTAACACAATTGTGGAAGAAGACGTAATACATGAATGTCAGTAAAGAACAGACCTAAACGCCAATTGTAAGAAGACGTAATACATGATTGTCAGTAAAAAGAACACTCTCAAACGCCAAATGTAAGGCAATATTTCCAATACATGATTGTCAGTAAAAAGAACACTCCTAAACGCCAAATGTAAGAAGACATAATACATGAATGTCAGTAAAAGAACACTCCTAAACGCCAATTGTAAGAAGACGTAATACATATGAATGTCAGTAAAATAGCAGACCTAAACGCCAATTGTAAGAAGACGTAATACATGATTGTCAGTAAAAGAACACTCCTAAACGCCAAATGTAAGAAGACGTAATACATGAGATTGTCAGTAAAAAGAACACTCCTAAACGCCAAATGTAATGATAATACATGAATGTCAGTAAAAAGAACACTCCTAAACGCCAAATGTGTAAGAAGACGTAATACATGATTGTCAGTAAAAAGAACACTCCTAAACGCCAAATGAAGAAGACATAATACATGATTGTCAGTAAAAGAACACTCCTAAAACGCCAATTGTAAGAAGACGTAATACATGAATGTCAGTAAAAGAAATACCTCCTAAACGCCAATTGTAAGAAGACGTAATACATGAATGTCAGTAAAAAAAGAACAGACCTAAACGCCAATTGTAAGAAGACGTAATACATGATTGTCAGTAAAAAGAACACTCCTAAACGCCAAATGTAAGAAGACGTAATACATGATTGTCAGTAAAAAGAACACTCCTAAACGCCAAATGTAAGAAGCACACACAACATGAATGTCAGTAAAGAACACTCCTAAACGCCAAATGTAAGAAGACGTAGTACATGATTGTCAGTAAAATGCAATTTCAAAACGCCAAATGTAAGAAGACATAATACATGATTGTCAATGGGTAAAAAGAACACTCCTAAACGCCAATTAAAGAAGACGGCTATACAATGTCATAAAAAGAACACTCAAATTCAATTGTAAGAAGACGTAAATACAGAATGTCATGTAAAAAGAACAGACCTAAACGCCACCAGAAGAAGACGTAATACATGATTGTCAGTAAAAGAATACCTCAAACGCCAAATGTAAGAAGACGTAATACATGATTGTCAAAAAGAACACCCCAACGCCAAATGTAAGAAGACATAATACACGAATGTCAGCAAAAGAACACTCCTAAACGCCAAAATGTAAGAAGACGTAATACATGATTGTCAGTAAAAGCCAACACCTCAAACGCCAAATGTAAGAAGACATAATACATGATTAATAAAAAGAATACCTCTAAACGCCAAATGTAAGAAGACGTAATACATGATTGTCATAAAAGAATACCCAAACGCCAATTGTAAGAAGACGTAATACATGATTGTCAGTAAAAAGAACACTCCTAAACGCCAATTGTAAGAAGACGTAACAGCGATGATAGCAGATTGTCATAAAAGCCACCACTCCTAAACGCCACCAGTAAGACGTAACATACTGTGCAAAAAAGAACACTCCTAAACGCCAATGTAAGAAGACGTAATACATGATTGTCAAAAACACTCCAAACGCCAATTGTAAGAATATCAATGCGTTTACTGGTTGCAAAAGAACACTCCTAAACGCCAATTGTAAGAAGACGTAATACATGATTGTTGGGGTAAAAAGAATACCCTAAACGCAAACGCCAATTGTAAGAAGACGTAATACATGATTGTCAGTAAAAAGAACACTCAAAACGCCAATTGTAAGAAGACGTAATACATGATTGTCAGTAAAAAGGAACACACCTAAACGCCAATTTAAAGAAGAAGACGTAATACATGAATGTCATAAAAAGAACACTCCTAAACGCCAATTGTAAGAAGACGTAATACATAAGGATTGCTTGCAAAGAACACTCCAACGCCAATTGTAAGAAGACGTAATACATGATTGTTTCGCAAAGAACACTCCTGGTGGTAAGGGAACGCCAATTTGTAAGAAGACGTAATACATGATTGTTAGTAAAAAGAACACTCCTAAATGCCAATTGTAAGAAGACGTACATGATTCTCAGTAAAAAAGAACAGTCCTAAACATGGTGTAAGAAGACGTAATACATGATTGTCAGTAAAAAGAACACTCCTAAACTTTTCAGTACCGAAGACGTAATACACGGACAATAAAGTAAAAAAGGCATACAAGCAACAATTGTAAAAGACGTAATACATGAGTTCTCAGTAAAATTTTTCCTAAGCATAGTATAAGAAGACATGTTATGATTGTCAGTAAAAAGAACACTCTAAACGCCAAGCTCATAAGAAGACGTAATACATGATTGTCAGTAAAAAAGGCCCTTATAAACATATTGAAGGTATGTGCAGGATTCTCAGTAAAAAAGAACACTTCTAAACACCCAAATGTAAAGACGTAATACGCGGTTGTCAAGTAAAAGAGGACGCCTAAACGCCAATTGTAGAAAGACGTAATACATGATTCTCGATAAAAGACATACATAAACGCCAAATGTAGAAGACATAATACATAGGGTGTGAAATAAAAGAACGCTCCTAAGCATAGTGTGAAGACGTAATACATGATTGTCAGTAAAAGAACACTCTCTAAACGCCAAATACCGAAGACGTAATACATGATTCTCAGTAAAAAAGACATATAAACGCCAAATGTAGAGCCTTAATACATGATTGTCTGGTAAGAGCACTCCTAAACACCAATTGTAAGAAGACGTAATACATGGATTCTCCAATTAAAAAGAACACTCCTAAACGCCAAATGTAAAGACGTAATACATGATTGTCAGTAAAGAACACTCACAAAACGCCAATTGTAAGAAGACGTAATACATGATTGTCAGTAAAAGAACACTCCTAAACGCCAATTGTAAGGGCATGCATGATTCTCAGTAAAAAGAACACTCTAAACGCCAATTGTAAGAAGACGGCATACATGAATGTCAGTAAAGAACACTCCTAAACGCCAATTGTAAGAAGGCGTAATACAACGGATTCTCAGTAAAAAGAACACTCCTAAACGCCAATTGTAAGAAGACGTAATACACGGATTCTCATCAAAAGAACACTCCTAAACGCCAATTGTGAAGACGTAATAAGGATATCCAGTAAAAAGAACACTCTCTAAACGCCAGTGTAAGAAGACGTAATACATGATTCCTCAGTAAAAAGAGAACACTCTATTTTAAAATACTGAGAACGTAATACATGATTGTCAGTAAAGAACACTCCTAAACGCCAATTGTAAGAAGACGTAATACATGATTCTCAAAGTAAAAGTACTCCTAAGCATAAATGTAAAGAGACGTAATACATGATTGTCGATAAAAAATTACTCCTAAGCGCCAATTGTAAGAAGACGTAATACATGGTCTCCAGTAAAAGAACACTCCTAGCCTTAAAATGTAAGAAGACGTAATACACGTTTATAGTAAAGAGCACTCCTAAACATAGTAGCAAGAAGACGTAATACATGATTCTCAATAAAAAAACCACCTAAGCATAGTAGCAAGGGCATGTCACAGATAATAATTAAAAGAGCACTCCTAATACCAATTGTAAGAAGACGTAATACATGATTCCTATGATAAAGAACACTCCTAAACGCCAATTGTAAGAAGACGTAATACATGAATATTAGTAAAGAACACTCTATTTTCAATTGTGAAAGACGTAATACATGATTCTCGATAAAAAGAACACTCCTAAACGCCAATTGTGAAAGACGTAAGCACATGAATGTCGGTAAAAAGAACACTCCTAAACGCCAATTGTAAGGGCGTAATACATGATTGTCAGTAAAGAACACTCCTAAACGCCAAATGTAAGACGCTAATACATGAATCATCAGTAAAAAGAACATACAAGCATGGTGTAGAAAGACGTAATACATGATTCTCGATAAAAAGAACCTCCTAAACATGGTGTGAGGCATATTTTATGAATGGTAAAAGGAGGCACTCCTAAACGCCAATTATGAAGACGTAATACATGATTGTCAGTAAAGGCACTCCTAAACGCCAATTGTAAGAAGACGTAATACATGAATGTCAATGATAAAAAGTACTCCTAAACACCAATTAGCAAAGACGCTGGCAAGTTGTCCAGTAAAAACACTCTAAACGCCAATTGTAAGAAGACGTAACTTATGAATGTCAGTAAAGGGCACTCCTAAGCACCATTTGAAGACGTAATACGATTCTAATTAAAAGACACTCCTAAGCATGATGTAAGAAGACGTAATACATGATTGTCGATAAAAAAAGAACACTCCTAAACGCCAATTGAAAGACGTAATACATGATTCTCAGTAAAAGAACACTCCTAAAACTGCCAAGTAAGAAGACGTAATACATGATTGTCATTAAAAAAACACTCTAAACTTAAAATGTAAGAAGACGTAATACATGATTCTCCAGTAAAAAAGAACACTCCTAAACGCAGATATGAAGACGTAATACATGAATGTCAGTAAAAAGAACACTCTAAACGCCAATTGTAAGAAGACATGTCCATGATTCTCAGTAAAAGAACACTCCTAAACATAAATGTAAGAAAGACGTAATACATGATTGTCAATACAAAAGACACTCCTAAACGCCAATTGTGAAAGACGTAATACATGATTCTCAGTAAGAACACTCCTGAACGCCGTGTAAGAAGACGTAATACATGATTGTCCAGTAAAAAGAACATACAAGCGCCAATTGTAAGAAGACTGTACATGATTCTCAGTAAAAGAACACTCCTAAACGCCAATCTGAAGACGTAATACATGATTTGATGAAAAAGACACTCCCTAAACGCCAAATGCTCTCAAGAAGACGTAATACATGATTCTCAATCAAAAAAAGACCTCCTAAAGCACATAAATCATGAAAGACGTAATACATGAATGTCAAGTAAAAAGAACACTCTAAAGCGCCAATTTTGTAAGAGAACGTAATACATGATTCTCAGTAAAAGAACACTCCTAAACGCCAAATGTAGAAGACGTAATACATGATTGTAAGTAAAAGAACACTCCCCTGAAAACGCCAATTGTGAAAGACGTAATACATGATTCTCGATAAAAGAACACTCCTAAACGCCAAATATGAAAGACGTAATACATGATTGTCGATAAAAAAGAACACTCCTAAACGCCAATTGTAGAGAACTGTATGCAGATTCTAAAGTAAAAGAACTCCTAAACACCAAATGTAAAGAAGGCGTAATGATTGACGCCGGTAAAACACTCTAAACGCCAAATGTAAGAAGACATAATACACGGTTATAATGAGAGCACTTGCTCTAAACACCAAATGTAAGAAGACGTAATATGAATGTCAGTAAAGAACACTCCTAAACGCCAATTGTAAGAAGACGTAATACATGATTCTCAGTAAATGTACTCCTAACTGCCATTAAGAGACGCAGCCGCCAATTTTGTCAGTAAAAGACACTCTCAACGCCAATTGTAGAAGACGTAATACATGATTATTGTCCAAATAAAAGAACACTCTAAACGCCAATTGTAAAGAAGACGTAATACATGATTCTCAGTAAAAAGAATAGATTATAAGCTTGGTAGCAAGAAGACGTAATACATGATTGTCAGTAAGGCTACTCCTAAACGCCAGTGTTGTAAGGAGACGTAATACATGATTCTCAGTAAAAGAACACTCTGAAAGCATAATTGTAAGAAGACGTAATACATGATTCTCAGTAAAAGAACACTCCTAAACATGAAATGTAAAGACGTAATACGCGGTTGTCAGTAAAAGAACACTCCTAAACATGATATGAAGACGCTGACACGCAGTTGTCAGTAAAAAGAACACTCCTAAACGCAAAACGCAAGAAGACGTAATACGCAGTTTCTCAGTAAAAGAACACTCCTAAACGCCAAATGTAAGAAGACGTAATACATGATTGTTAGTAAAAAGAACACTCCTAAACACCAATTGTGAAGACGTAATACATGATTCTCAGTAAAAAGAACTCCTAAACGCCAAATGTAAGAAGACGTAATACGCGTTGTCTGATAAAAAGAACACTCCTAAACGCCAATTGTAAGAGGGCAGCCAGCCATGATTGTCCAGTAAAAAGAACACTCCTAAACGCCGTGTAAGAAGACGTAATACATGATTCTCAGTAAAACACTCTAAACGCCAAATGTAAGAAGACATGTGCGATTGTCAGTAAAAGAACACTCCTAAACGCCAATTGTGAAAGACGTAATACATGAATACAAGTAAAAAGAACACTCCTAAACGCCAATTGTAAGAAGGGCATAGCACATGATTCTCAGTAAAAATAACACTCCTAAACGCCAAATGTAAGAAGACGTAATACATGATTGTCAGTAAAAAGAACACTCCTAAACGCCAATTGTGAAGACGTAATACATGATTGTCAGTAAAGAACACTCTCGCGCCAATTGTAGCAGAAAGACATGCATGATTCTCAGTAAAAAGAACGAGAGTCCTAAGCGCCGATTGTGAGAGACATAATACATGATTGTCAGTAAAAGAACACTCCTAAACATAAAATTGTAAGAAGACGTAATACATGATTCTCAGTGAGTACTCCTAAACGCAATTGTAGAAGACGCCTTTATGATTCTCGAAGTAAAAGAACACTCCTAAACGCCAAATGTAAGAAGACGTAATACATGATTGTCAATAAAAAAGAACATACTAAGCACCAAATGTATAAAAAGAAGACGTAATACATGATTGTCAGTAAAGGTAGCTCCTAAACGCCAAATGCCTAAGAAGACATAATACATGATTCTCAGTAAAAAAGACACTTTCTAAACGCCGATATAAGAGGAGCATGTTATGATTGTCAGTAAAAGAGCAACAAAACGCCAGTGTAGAAGAACGTATTACGCCAGTTCTCAGTTAAAAAAGAGCTGCTCTAACCAAATGTAAGAAGACGTAATACATGATTATCAGTAAAAGAACACTCTGACATAATTGTAAGAAGACGGCAACCATGATTATGAAACCAAAAACACTCCTAAACATGAAATGTAAGAAGACGTAAGCCATGATTCTCAGTAAAAGACCTCCTAAACGCCAAATCGAAGACATGGCATTACATGATTGTCAGTAAAGAACACTCTAAAACGCCAATTGTAGAAGTATACATGATTCTCAGTAAAAGAACACTCCTAAACGCCAAATGTAAAGACGTAATATGGAACACATTAAACAAAAAGACACTCCTAAACATAATTATGAAAGACGTAATACATGATTGTCGAAGTAAAGAACACTCCTAAGCATAGTGTGAAGACGCCAATACATGATTCTCGATAAAAGAACACTCCTGGCGCAATTGTAAGAAGACATGTACATGAATGTCGGTAAAGAACATACAACGCCGTTACTTGAAGAAGACGTATTACCACTGATTCCTGTTAAAGAACACTCCTAAACGCAAATTTAACCAAGAAGACGTAATACATGATTCTCAGTAAAGAACATAAGCAATTTGAAGACGTAATACATGAATGTCAGTAAAAGAACACTACAAGCGAATTGTGAAGACGTAATACCTTGATTGTCAGTAAAAGAACACTCCTAAACGCCAATTGTGAAGACGCTAAGCGATTCTCGGCTAAAGAACGCCTAAACGCCAATTGCGAAATTTTAATCATGATTGTCAGTAAAGAACACTCCTAACCTTAAATTTAGCAAGAAGACGTAATACATGATTGTCAGTAAAGAACATCACAAACAATTGTAAAGACGTAATACATGATTGTCAGTAAAAGGCACTACAAACGCCAATTGTAAGAGGGCAGCAATACATGATTAATTAAAAAGAACACTCCTAAGCGCCAATTGTAAGAAGACGCAATACATGGTGTCAGTAAAAGTAACTCCTAAACATAAGTGTAAGAAGACGTAATACATAGATATCGGTAAAAAGAACACTCCTAAACGCCAATTGTAGAAGACGTAATGAGTTAATCAGTAAAAAGAACTTGATCCTAAACGCCAATTGTGAAAGACATGTTACATGATTTATTAGTAAAAGAACACTTCTAAACGCCAATTGTGAAAGACGTAATACGCGGTTATTGATAAAAAGAACATATAAGCGCCAATTATTGAAAGACGTAATACGCGGTTATAAGTAAAAGGTACTCCTAAGCATGAAATTGTAAGAAGACGTAATACATGATGTAATTAAAAAGAACATAAAACGCCAATTGTAAGAAGACGTATTTTTATGAATGTCAGTAAAGAACACTCCTAAACGCCAATTGTAAAACGTAATAACGGTGTCAAAGTAAAAAGAACGATTACAAACATGATTGTAAGAGAACGTAATACATGATTGTCGGTAAAGACACTCCTAAACGCCAATTGTAAGAAGAC
Source organism: Ascarosepion bandense (assembly GCA_037127315.1). NCBI lineage: Eukaryota > Metazoa > Mollusca > Cephalopoda > Sepiida > Sepiidae > Ascarosepion > Ascarosepion bandense. Next base: position 516,825 of record JBBBDQ010000161.1, on the reverse strand, counting down.
GTAATGACACATGATTATCGATAAAAAGTATCTATTTTCATTGTAGAGACGCGTAATACATGATTGTCGGTAAAGAACACTCTAAACGCCAATTGTAAGAAGACGTAATACATGATTGTCAGTAAAAAAAGAACACTCCTAACCAATTGTAAGAAGACGTAATACATGATTGTCAGTAAAAGAAGACACTCCTAAACTTAATTGTAAGAAGACATACATGATTGTCAGTAAAGAACACTCTAAAACACCAAATGTAAGAAGACGTAATGCAGTTGTCAGTAAAGAACCTCCTAAACATAGATAACGCCAGAAGACGAAAAATACCAGATGTCGGTAAAGAACACTCCTAAACGCCAATTGTAAAGAAGACGCCTTCATGATTGTCAGTAAAGAACACTCTACTTGATATTGAGGGCGTAGCCATGAATGTCAGTAAAAAGAACACTCTAAACGCCAATTACTTAAAAAGTGTGTGTATACATGATTCTGATAAAGACACTTCAACGCCAATTGTAAGAAGACGTAATACATGATTCTTGATAAAAGGAACACTCCTAAATATAAATGTAGAAGACGTAATACGGGTAACCGGTAAAAAGAACAGTCCTGGATGATAATTACAAATTGGACGTATTCAAAAGAAGAAAGTACAAAAATTTAAATATCTAAAATTCTTTCACGCAGATGTCGGTAAATTCAATACCGAAATCCGAAGGCGGATTTGGATAACGAAAGATGCCTTCCAACAGATAAGCAAATTAATAAGAAACAGGAAAAATTCATTGGAAGCGAATAAAAAAGTAGTGAACTGTTATGTAGTATATGAATAGTAGAGCAAAGAAATAAGAATAAATCTAACCTAGAGCCAACAGACCTAACTAGGTTTGTTAGCTCTAGATTAGATTTATTCTCATATATATATATATATATACAGAGAGGGAGAGAGAGACAGGTTGATAGATTATTTCAACATACATGAATGATAATAATTTTCCAGTTAATCCTAAATAATATTTTGTTAATTTTTTTCATTGCAATATATCTGCGGCTTCCCGGGGCCTTGCGGCCCCTAGGGAGCTTAAGGCCCCTTGCAATTGCGCGGTTTGTTGGGACCCTAAGCACGGCCCTGAAGTAAATGTTGCATTTCGCTTTTTGCTATTGTTATTTCTCGTAATGCTGTGATGTTACTTTCTTTGCGGGCTGCAGGCTCATGTCATTTAAAACTTGTGTATTTTGGTAAAAATCTCTTTTTTTATGCAAGTTTCATTAAAAGTGACAGACACGGGACTGTAATTAAGTTTTTTATATAATCTAAACTTATTTATAAATGGAACTTTCTATGTGTGTGTGTGTGTGTGTGTGTGTGTGTGTGTGTCTGTGTGTGTTTCCGTTACCTATAGACTCCGAAACGGCTGAACTGATTTTCTTTAAAATTTACATAGTTGTACTATAAGCGTCTACGAGTGTTCTTAGCTAGGTTTTGTGTCAAGGTAACCCCAATAAATATCGAAAATCGATAACGGAAAAAAATCGGATTATAGAAGGAGTGGTCCGATATTAATCAAATTTGATGCATTCATAGACAAAGACATAAGAAACGATATTCAGAAGTTTCAAGGTTGCAGTTCTTACAAAAGTGCAGAAATCCGATTATATATATATATATATATATATATATATATATATATATATATATATAAAAGGCAAGATGTTTGTGTGTGTGTGTGTCTGTTTATCTGCCTGTATGTCTGTATTTTTTTAAGCCCTTTTATTTTAGTGTTTACTTCGGGTGTGGCATTAAGTAGGTATAATTGTAGTTCTTAGTCTCAGTCATGATACCATTTACTCAGAGGACTTATTTAGCTTTCAAAATTCAGTTTACGACGAAAAAACTTATTTGATATTTATACCAGGAAATCAAAATTTGACTTACATCCATTCATTTTTCTTTCAGTCTACTGTTTCGCTTTAACTGGAAACAACTATAGTCAACAACTTTTTAGTCTTTCGTGCCAACGTCCAAAGAGTCTGAGCTCCAGGACCACGGATTAGTTATAAAGCAACGCCGGTCTATACTGCTAGTTTTATATTTGTGTATATTTTTTTTACAAGTAAAACAAAATTCATCCTTGATTGTGACTAAAGGTATAGCCGAAAACGCTCGAAAAAACAAAACCTTCGGACAATTCTTATATAATTTGAATTTTGAAAAGAAAAAATATCATATCACCACGTGAAAAATGATATAAAACACTTTATGATGATAACTTGTTTTGTCATTTTCAATGAAACGTTCATAACAAAAGAGATTGCACAATATTAAATAAACTATGTTCTAACTCGACAAACGTTCACAAATTGATTTGTTTTCTGGCGCAGGTGATCGTACGGAAACCGGTGTTTCAACGTGATATGGCCGCAAGTCACGTTCACAAAGGAACATTTGTCTAGTAAGGATGAAATCTACCTACAAGTAATGTGAAGCGGATTAGCCCGCTCAGCATTGCCCCACGTCGAGTTTTTTTTTACTGCCAGTGTATGTTCCTGAATTTTCATTTTATTATCATTGTTATTATTATTATTATTATTATTATTATTATTATTATTTTGATTTTGTTTTTGGACTATCAAATTCAGCTTTTAAATGGCAGCATCAAGTGACATGTTGACGTGCATTCCTAGAAGGGAACATTCGGTGCCCTACCAACAGGTAGTCAATCCAAGTAACTTCGCATCGAAAAAGAAGGAAAAAAAAATAAATTAAGAAAGAAAGAAGAAAGAACTCGTGAAATTAAATTAGAAAGCACATAATAAAGGAGAAAAAAGAAAAACAAAAAGTAAATGAAAGAAAGTTGAAAGAAAGGTACAAACTAATTAAGAGATGAGTAAGAAATAATGAAAGAAACAAAGAAAGAATAAAGAAAGCATGATAGAAAGAAAGTAAAAAATGAGAGAAAGAAAGTGAAGAAAAAAAGAATAAAAAGAAAGGAAGCATAAAAGAAAGAAAGAAAGAAAAAATAGTCAAGAAGACACCATAAAAAGAAAGAAAAATACAGAAAATATAAAAGGAAAAGAAAGTAAGAAAACATATTAGAAAGAAAGAAAGAAAGAAAGAAAAAAGAAAGAAAGAAAGAAAAACAATAAAAAGAAAAAATAGAGAAAATATAAAAGAAAAAAGAAAGTAAGAAAACATAATAGAAGGAAAAAAGAAAAGAAAGAAAGAAAGAAAAATAGTAAAGAAAACAATAAAAAAAAGAGAAAATATAAAAGAAAAAAAGAAAGAAAACATAATAGAAAGAAAAAAAGAAAGAAAGAAAGAAAAAAAGAAAAAAAGAAAAAATAGTAAAGAAAACACAATAAAAAGAAAGAGAAAATAGAGTAAATATAAAAAAAAGAAAGAAAACATTATAGAAATAAATAAATAAAAAAAGAAAGAAAGAAAGAAAGAAAGTAGGAAAGAAAGAAAGAAAGAGAGAACACATAATAAAAAGAAATCTTAATAAAAAGAAAAAGTATAATGGGAAAGCGAAAGTTTAAAAAATCATAAATGAAAGAAACAATTAACGCATAATAGAAAAAGGACACAAAGAAAGAAAGAAAGAAAGAAAGAAAGAAAGAAAGAAAGAAAAATAGTAAAGAAGACACCATAAAAAGAAAGAAAAATACAGAAAATATAAAAGGAAAAGAAAGTAAGAAAACATATTGAAAGAAAGAAAGAAAGAAAAAGAAAGAAAGAAAGAAAAACAATAAAAAGAAAAAATAGAGAAAATATAAAAGAAAAAAGAAAGTAAGAAAACATAATAGAAGGAAAAAAGAAACGAAAGAAAGAAAGAAAAAATAGTAAAGAAAACAATAAAAAAAAGAGAAAATATAAAAGAAAAAAAGAAAGAAAACATAATAGAAAGAAAAAAAGAAAGAAAGAAAGAAAAAAAGAAAAAAAGAAAAAATAGTAAAGAAAACACAATAAAAAGAAAGAGAAAATAGAGTAAATATAAAAAAAAGAAAGAAAACATTATAGAAATAAATAAATAAAAAAAGAAAGAAAGAAAGAAAGAAAGTAGGAAAGAAAGAAAGAGAGAACACATAATAAAAAGAAATCTTAATAAAAAGAAAAAGTATAATGGGAAAGCGAAAGTTTAAAAAATCATAAATGAAAGAAACAATTAACGCATAATAGAAAAAGGACACAAAGAAAGAAAGAAAGAAAGAAAGAAAGAAAGAAAGAAAGAAAGAAAGAAAGAAAGAAAGAAAGAAAGAAAGAAAGAAAGAAAGAAAGAAAGAAAGAAAGAAAGAAAGAAAGAAAGACAGAAAGAAAGAAAGAAAGAAAGAAAGAAAGAAAGAAAGAAAGAAAGAAAGAAAGAAAGAAAGAAAGAAAGAAAGAAAGAAAGAAAGAAAGAAACAGAAAGAAAGAAAGAAAGAAAGAAAGAAAAGAAAGAAAGAAAGAAAGAAAGAAAGAAAGAAAGAAAGAAAGAAAGAAAGAAAGAAAGAAAGAAAGAAAGAAAGAAAGAAAGAAAGAAAGAAAGAAAGAAAGAAAGAAAGAAAGAAAGAAAGAAAGAAAGAAAGAAAGAAAGAAAGAAAGAAAGAAAGAAAGAAAGACAGAAAGAAAGAAAGAAAGAAAGAAAGAAACAGAAAGAAAGAAAGAAAGAAAGAAAGAGAAAGAAAGAAAGAAAGAAACAGAAAGAAAGAAAGAAAGAAAGAAAGAAAAGAAAGAAAGAAAGAAAGAAAGAAAGAAACAGAAAGAAAGAAAGAAAGAAAGAAACAGAAAGAAAGAAAGAAAGAAAGAAAGAAACAGAAAGAAAGAAAGAAAGAAAGAAAGAAAGAAAGAGAAAGAAAGAAAGAAAGAAAGAAAGACAGAAAGAAAGAAAGAAAGAAAGAAAGAAAGACAGACTGCAATAAACAAATCCAACGGAGATTCGAAATGGGGCAGAAGAAATATCAAGAATTGTGGGTCAAATAACGATAAAGAAACATTATTTTTGTTTTCTCCTTTTCCTCCTCTACTTTTAACTATTTTTCTTTTACTTCATCTTCTTTTACTTCCTCCCTCCCACCCTTTTTTTTTTAGCTCTAGGTCTTCTTCTCCTGTCTTAGCTCTGAATCTACTGCACTGCACCAGCAGCAGCAGCAGCAGCAGTGGCGGCGGCAGTAACAATGAGTACAACAGCTTCCATTCTTGCAACTTTATCCTTTTGCTTTCAATTTACATTTTTTCTTTTCACATTCACATTAGCTTAAAAATGTTCTAACGCCTTTTCTTTTGTATTTTTAAAACGCTCTTCTTTCCCCGTTCGTCGTATATTTCGTTTCCTTATGACATCAATGTGTACTGGATGTGTAAGGCACCATCGTGGCCTAGAAACGCATGCACACACTGGAAAATATATATATATATATATATATATATATATATATATATATATATAGTTCATAAGAATATATATATATATATATATATATAAATTACAATAAACTCTCTTAGGGATTTCATGTTGAAATGATCATCCAACAGTTTTGAACATCGAAATTTATTTGATTTTGTAATTGGCTCTGTAATTTTAATTACATTGAGCTTTCCACCTGTATCATTTTTTAATATTAAAATATTAATTAGGATTGGCTCTTTGGGATTTACCTTCCTACTTTTCCTTTTGGATTAAAGTTATTTTAAATATATATATATATATATATATATATATATATATAGAAGTATAGGGTTATTATGGATGGAATATATATATATATATAGAAGTATAGGGTTATTATGGATGGAATAAAATTCCAATATCCCCCCACCCCACAAAAAAACAATATTCTTAAAAGAATGTTCAGTACAGAGTAGAGCAAATTATATTTAAAACTTATAACATACGTATGTCATAACATTACTACAAAGTAGGTCAGTTGAGTGCCATACGTGATACCCACTTGGGTGAACAAGTCTCGAAAGAGACATGACTGACTGGGCAGAAGATTATCCCGCAGTAGGTTGCCATTACTTTCTGCAGTAGACTGGTTGCTAGCCACAACGCACAAAGTAGGTATTTTGTTTTAAAACTTAAGAAGTGTTGAAACAAAATAGCTACTTTGTATTGAGCTTATAATATACTTATGTTTTAAATTATATATATATATATATATATATATATATATATATATATGTGTGTGTGTGTGTGTGTGTATATATATATATATATATATATATATATATATATAAAATGTGTATATATATATATATATATATATATATATATATATACACATTTTAAATCTAAAACAGGAAGTGTATAACGGTAAAATCCCCAAAACCATATCCTATTAATATTAATTCTATCAATATTATGAATGATCCAGATGGCGGACTCGATATAAATGGCATTATCTATTTACAGAGCCAAATGTGTATATATCAATAAATTCCGAAGTTTACACTCCGAATTTCGGAATTTATTTATATATATTAAATTAAAGCCAAAATACAATGTTTATAACGGCTCATGATTCAACATGATAGATATTCATTGTCTGTTTTATTTAACAGTATACGTTTAGAAAATCTCCTGCCTCGATACACTATATATATATATATATAATTTTACTCATAAGAATACACAATCATATCTAAGTACCACGCATATATAATATATAAATAATATAATATATATAACAAATTGCATATATATATTGATATTTGTAATTATATGCATACGCTTTTCACACACACACACACACACACACACATATATATATTGTGCGATGGATAAATTGTCGCTTTTTTATATTTTTCATTTGGCGGATGTGAGTTGTTTGTTTCTGATAATGTCGACAGCGCAGGGTAGTAGGGCACCGTTTATGAGAAAAAAGAGCACCCTGACGCAATTCTCTCCGCCTGAAATTTGGAAACGGCATGTTTACTGCTTATCATTCAATACGAAACTCTAGTACCACATTTCAGAGTGTTTGGATGTCAAACTGAGGACAGTCAGGAGGATACGTAAAGAGCTTGATGAGCCTAATGGTGATCACGAAGGTGTTAGTAGTGATCACTAGTTATGCCGACGGTGAAGATTATGAGGATAAGTAGGGCAAATACGGATTAACCTTTAACTTGAAGGGGTTAAGTTTACAATGTTCAAGGAAACAATTTAAACCATTACTTTTCAAAGAAACGTTTTATCCACAATTTAAATGTTTGACTGATTTGTTTTCTGATTTGTTTTCTACAGGTTATTTAAAGATAGAAAATGTCTGTAATAATAACAATAAATTGAAGCAAATAGGCCGGACATTATTGTTAAAAACCAGAAAGAGAAAACTTGTCTATTAATTGATATGTCTTGTCCTGCGGATTGTAACATAGCACTCAAGGAATTTGAAAAACTGTCAAAATATAAAGACCTGGAAAATTGAAATATAAAAAATGTGGAAATGGAAAACAAGAGTTGTGCCAGTGATAGTAGGTGCATTTGGAATGATAAAAAATGGAACAAAACAACACATCGATAGAATCCCTGGAAACCCCAGCTTAAGAGATATATAAAAAATTGTCTTATTAAGTACAGCCCACACACTAAGGAGAACTTTGTTTATGTAACGCTAGGGATGATGTGGATGATAGAAAAACATGAAATGCAGCCATAACAACACACCACGACCTGCCTTAGGTCTCCCCGCAGACTTGGTTGGTAGTGCGACCATAGAAGAAATCGAAATATGATGAAAAATGACATAATAATAATAATTTGGTGATAGAAGTCTTACTAATTAGCTCTTAGCTGCAGAAGGAAGGGATAGATTTATACTTTTTATAAAGGCGTCTGCCCGTAAGTGAATATAATGAACATAACCGGAATTCGAACTTGGATCTCCGATTAACAATTCTGAGGTATTAGCCATTAGATCACTCGAAAATCGAAGCTTACAGCATCTGGTATTCCCAAGCAGTCACCGACAGAGTTACTGCCCAGACTCGCTTTTTTAACGTGACGTAGCGGTAAGCCCACATTTTAAAGTAGCAATTCTTTTCCGGAAAACTGTCTGAATAGAAATTTATCTTTATCTTTTGGGATACAGGGAAATTCGATATTGGAAATAACATGGTGTGTCTTAGATCTGAAGGCCCGAATAGATGGAACTAAAAGTGTCGACCGTGGTGGACTCATCGAGTCAATGCGAACAATCCTTTCCAACGCAAAGCATAGGGTTCATTTGAATAGTACCATCGTGATAGCAATAGATTTGCTACGTTGTGACGGTGGGAAACAGATTGCAGAGCAGAGAATAATTGTTCACCCACAGGACGTAAATTATTTTGAAGTGGAATCGCTGGAACGTGAGAAACGAACACCTCCAGCCCAGATATAACAATGCTCCACCTAGTAAGTCATTATCAAGTATGGCCATTAGTAAACTCAACGCAGATAACAAAAGCATACTTAAACTGTATAATTCAAAATAGAACAAGCAAAGCGTTGAAATATCTGCCCTTAAACCGTCTAACGTATTTGATGGTATATAGAACGTATGGACATATAAGCTCCATTTTGTTTTTCATCATTTCACCCAATGCAAGGGTATTAAGTCTTTAGAGGTTACTAAATGTTAGAGAATATGAGAAAGTGATACTGCTAAGGAGAGAGGACAATAAAAGAATAAGAAATTAAGAAGACAGAACATAACAATTGATCTTACATTTAAATTTTTAAAGATCAAAGTTAACTAGGAAGCAGTTAAAAGGAAGAGAGATTCACGATCGAGACATGCGATAGAAGAAACTTTCAGCATAGAAATTACGCTTACGTCTAACCATCTCAACTATAAAATAATGAGACCTTGCTGCCAATCTAGTACTGCGCTTACATTCATAATGTCTACGTACCAAGCAGGAAAGCAATATTTATTTTGTGCAATAAGGCAATATTGTGGTACAAAGGAGAAGGCTGGTCTCCAGTTTGTCTTATGTTAATCTTAGCTAACCACAAACATTGGCCCAAACAGACTATACTATTTCCTCCACCAAAACAACACAATCTTACCATTCCTACTACAGACACTATAATACTTTACAGTCTTTATCTAAACTTATTTATAAATGGAACTTTGTCTCTGTGTGTGTGTGTGTGTATCCGTTACCTATAGACTCCGAAATGGCTGAACCGATTTTCAAGAAAATTTACACAGTTGTACTATAAGCGTCTGCGAGTGTTCTTAGCTAGGTTTTGTGTCGAGGTAACCCCAATAAATATCGAAAATCGATAATCGAAAAAATCGGGTTATAGAACGAGTGGTCCGATTTTAATCAAATTGGATACACTCATAGACAAAGACATAAGAAACGATATTCAGAAGTTTCAAGGTTGCAGTTCTTACAATAGTGCCGAAAATCGATTATATATATATATATATATATATATATATATATATATATATATATATATATATAAGGCAAGATGTTTGTGTGTGTATCTTTTTATCTGCTTCTATGTCTGTATTTTTTTCAGCCCTTTTATTTTAGTTCTTGCTTCGGGTTTGGCTCTAAGTAGGTATAATTGTAGTTCTTAGTCTCAGCCATGATACCATCTGCTCAGAAGACTTATTTAGCCTTCAAAATTCAGTTTAGGACGAAAAAAACTAATTTGATATCGATACCAGGAAATCAAAATTTGACTTACATCCATTCATTTTTCTTTCAGCCTACGGTTTCGCTTTAACTCTTTTAGTCTTTTAGTCTTTCGGTCCAACGTCCAAAGAGTCTGAGCTCCAGAACCATGGATTAGTTTTAAAGCTTTTATTACACCCAGGCAACGCCGGGCTATACTGCTAGTGTAATGTAAAGAAGGTTTATCAGAACAGTTACCATAAAAGTATTTATAGAAAAATCACAAAGTAAGTGATCGAAGCTGAGGTGGGAAAGTGAAAGAAGTTGAGATGCTAGGTCGGGACCAATAACAGTGCAGATTCTTCTTTGAATTTTCTCAAGAATCTCTAAATATATTGCAGAAGTACCGGCCCAGATATGGGAGCTATATTTTAAAATGCGGGTGCCAAATCGGGTGTTAAAAGTGACGGATAAAATCAGTTGTTAAACTCGAGTGGCGTGGGGAGAGGTAATTAAAAACTGAAATTAATTTTAGTCTCCAATAATCGAAGTTAAAATAAATTTAAAATAATGACTTACAGAAAGATGTAACTTCAGTGCATAAGACTCAGAGAGAAGATATATATATATGGTGCACTTTCTTTTTCATAAATATATATTTATGAAAAAGAAAGTGCACCATATATCCTGTTAAATGCTGCCCATACGTTGTAGGTCTCAATAAATATTGTAGATGCTCATAAAATCAAAGACTAGATTAAATGCAATATTTTGTTTTTAATGTGGCTGAAAAAAAAAACGCAACAAAATATGAAAAACTCTGCAGAATAAAGATGCAAATGTATTATTAAAGAGATTAAAGCATGTTGGGGATTGTAGAGAGGTCTCTGATCCTGACTTTAAAAGATTTGAAAGATGAAAATATAAGAAAAGGAAAAATTTAAGCGTGTAAAACTAAGAATCGCGAATGAGAAAGTTTAAGTCGAACATAAAAACAAAAAAAAATTAAAGCCATTTCTTCGTAAGAAGATTAAGTAAACGAAATGTCATTTTTCCGTCTTTGAAGTGAAGACTTTCCATAAAAACGTAAGTCACGAATAAATGCAGTAGCAAAGAGCAACACATTAAAACCAGAATTATGAAGGCAAAAAAATGTTGAAAAAAGATAAAGCAATCATCAAAGCGAAATACGAAAGAAGAAAAAAATGAGGACGATCGGTAATGCACTAAATAAAAATAAAAGGATGAAAAAGGATTACGTGTGAACAGAGAAAGAATTAGAATTTCGTAAACCTTTGATTCTTTTTCAATGTGCCATGTCTCTTTGGGGCGTGGGCGATAATGGCTCTCTACAAAACCTTTGGTTATAGAGATTTGTTCACCACCTGACAAGAACAGAATGTGATAGATTGTCTTTTCCCCCCCTAAGTTGGAAGACTCAATATAAACAAGCACATGCCCAATAAAATATTAAAGTGGGGAGGAAGATCCTAAATCAAATATTAAAAGAAGAGAGCTAAATCACATATTAAAAGAAGGGGGCTAAATCAGATATTAAAAGAAGGGGGCTAAATCAGATATTAAAAGAACGGGGCTAAATCAGATATTAAAAGAAGGAAGCTAAATCAAATATTAAAAGAAGAGGGCTAAATCAGATATAAAAAGAAGGGGGCTAAATCAGATATTAAAAGAAGGGGGCTAAATCAGATATTAAAAGAAGGGGGCTAAATCAGATTTTAAAAGAAGGGGGCTAAATCAGATATTAAAAAAGGAGGCTAAATCGGATATTAATAGAAGGGGGCTAAATCAGATATTAAAAGAAGAGGGACAAATCACATATTAAAAGAAGGAGGCTAAATCAGATATAAAAAGAAGGGGGCTAAATCAGATATAAAAAGAAGGGGGCTAAATCAGATATTAAAAGAAGGAGGCTAAATCAGATATTAAAAGAAGGGGGCTAAATCATATATTAGTAGAAGGAGGCTAAATCAGATATTAAAAGATGGGGGCTAAATCAGATATTAAAGAAGAGGGCTAAATCAAATATAAAAAGAAGGGGGCTAAATCAGATATAAAAAGAAGGGGGCTAAATCTTATATTAAAAGAAGGGGGATAAATCAGATATTAAAAGAAGGGGGCTAAATCAGATATTCATACAGATGGAAAATTAAACCAGGTATTAAACATTAGGGGCTAAATCAGATTTTTTAACAAGATTGAAAAGGATGTGCGTTGTGGTGCAGTGGATATCGACTTAGAGAAACAAATCAGTAAGCCGAGTTCGAATTCCAGTTGAATTCATTGCATTCACTTACGCACAAATACCCTTTGGAACAGTATTAATCTGTCGTTTCTCTTCAGTTCCGATTTTAATAATAGGACAGATTGGGTTCTATAGCCTTGGCTGGTAACCAGTCTACAGCAGAAAGCAATGGCAACCTCCAGCGGGTAATCTTCTGCCCAGTCAGTCATGTCTCATTCGAGACATGATCGCCTAAAGCGTGTATCAAGTACAGCACTTGACTGTCTAACTGAAAATTTTGTAAATGTTTGGTAAAATCAGATTTTTTTTTGTTAATGTTTAGTTGTTTTTTTTTCTTTTTTTAATCAAATACACAATTTGTAAATATATCTTAAAAATTAATTTATCTATTTATAAAAATTAATTTATCTATTTATAAAAATTAATTTATCTATTAATAAACACTAGCGGAACCCGTGGAAGTTCAACAGAAGGATAAATATGATTTCATTGAAAAATTTTTTGTCATACTACAAATGATAATAACGTCTTCAAACATAACGTTATGAATAATAAAATAACAATAACACAGAGTATGATTTTATTTAAATATCTATCTATAAATGTAATGTCCATAGAAGCTACTTTACTGTAATCTTATATTATATTAAGCGCCATATGCACAGACCATAACCAAAATACTGTACGCTATTTTGCGAGAGTTTTTGAAAGAGAAAATGTTTTTTTTTATAACTGAAAAACCATGTATCCTGTGTCCATTGTAAACTGAAAAGACTAACTGAGAAATGGCCAAGGGTGTAGAGGCCAGAAATTTCGTTATTAGGTCGCAGGATACGACAACAAACCTATCTATTTTTATTATATTGTACAGTACACAAATATATATATACACACACACAACTACTCTACAACCACCAGCTTAAGCTGCTAGTGCTGCAGTAATGCTATAGGCTCTCTCCTCCTACTCTCTCACTCTTTACTACCCTTCCGTTTGGCAAAGGTGAGAGAAAGGCTGAGGAGAGATAGAGGGGAAGGAAAAGCTCGTGTAGAGAGTAAGTGGCGTAACGGACGGCGAAACTAAGTAACTAAGGAAGGAACAAGCAGAATTATTATATAATTTATGGTGCAGCACTTCGGAGTGAGAAATCGGATAGCCGAGTTTGTTATTCAGTCGAGTAAGATCTTTTTAAACGTGGGGAACCTGAGCGCGTACACCCAGGTAGTGGTCAAATATTATCTATCCACCGCTGTGGACAGGTTCAAAACCGGTCATAACTGGTCTTAACTTGTCTTAGGTGTATCCAGCCCGAAGGCCAGGATAACTCCTATATTTACCTTACTCCCCCACTGAAAGAAAAATGAATGGATGTAAAACAAATTTTGATTTCCTGGTATCGATATCAAATTAGTTTTTTTCGTCGTAAATTGTATTTTGAAGTCTAAATAAGTCCTCTGAGTAAATGGTAGCATGGCTGAGACTAAGAACTACAATTATACCTACTTAGAGCCAAACCCGAAGCAAAAACTAAAATAAAAGGGCTGAAAAAAATACAGACATAGAAGCAGATAAACAGACACACACACAAACATCTTGCCTATTATATATATATATATATTATCGATTTTCGGCACTATTGTAAGAACTGCAACCTTGAAACTTCTGAATATCGTTTCTTATGTCTTTGTCTATGAGTGTATCCAATTTGATTAAAATCGGACCACTCGTTCTATAACCCGATTTTTTCGATTATCGATTTTCGATATTTATTGGGGGTACCTCGACACAAAATCTAGTTAAGAACACTCGCAGACGCTTATAGTACAACTGTGTAAATTCTCAAGAAAATCAGTTCAGCCGTTTCGGAGTCCATAGGTAACGGACACACACACACACACACACACACACACACACTAACAAAGTTCTATTTATAAATAAATTTAGATTAGATTAATATTTTGAGATCAGCATCTCATTTTCAGAATGATAGGATAGCTTGGTTTATATATACAACAGTTTTTGTTATAATATATATAAATATATACACATATATTCTTAACTACTCGAGGACATAATTCTTACAAAAAATTAAATAATAAAGCCATGTTAAAGAGCAAACAGGCAGCAAGAGCTTTCGTAACTGGTAGTAAAGTTTAATAACTGGTAGTAAAGAGAATGAAGTGAGCTCACATTGCCTCGCTATTGTCTCTGTAATGAACTGAGCCGGTACTGCCTCTCTCTCTCTCTCTCTCTCTCTCTCTCTCTCTCTCTCTCTCTCTGTCTCCATGAGCGTGACAGAACGGATATATATATATATATATATATATATATATATATATATATATAATGTCCAAAATAATTCATTACAAATTGTCGGTTGCTTATAACCAAGTTTCGTTAAATTTCGTTAATTTCCGTAACATGTTTATATTTATTTGACATTACGATACATTACAGAGCAGATATGGCTTGTTTACGATAGATCGAAAATTGTGTTATATAAGCATGATAAAAACCTCGTCTGATCAAGAGGCTATCCATGGTCGAGTGGTCAAGACGGTACCAGATCAAATGGTATGCTTCCTCTATGTAATAGGGGTCGCAGGTTCGAATCCTGCTGGGTAGCACACATTTTCGTCATAAAAATTTATCGTGAAATAATCAGGCCGGTAGATATAAATATAAAATACTGTTTAATTAAAAACAGAATATCTACTTAAATACGAGTATCGGTAAAAATAATGTCCAAAATAATTCATTACAAATTGTCGGTTGCTTATAACCAAGTTTCGTTAATTTCCGTAACATATATATATATATACACACACAAATAAATACACAACGGCTTTTGTTATAATATGGAGGGCAATAGTCCTGGTTTTTCAATAACATGTTTTTCTTTTTTATCTCTTGATCATTTATATCGTAAAAATCGTTTACATTTTATAAATAATTGTCCTTTTCTGACTGCAATGATTACATTAATTGACCCATAAGAAGTTGGTATGGCGTTAAACAAACCAAACAAAAAGAAGAATTAGCGGAAATACTCAATGCTATCTACACTGTGAGTCAAACAATAGGCCTTAAAATACACATTTGGAAAATAAAGGTTACGTTTAACAGCCACGGTAGACCATCATCAAATGGAAACACTACTGAAGAACTAGACAGTTATGTTTGCCTCGGAAAGAAGATGGCATGGAATTGCGCCTTACTTTCGAATACCAGAAGAAGAATTGCGCTTGGCTGGGCGACTTTTGGAAAAGTTTATTTATAACATCACGAAAAGTCATAAGTCAAGAACTGAAACAAAGATGAAGTTTTTTAATGAATATATTCTGCCGATGATCATTTATGGAAGTGAGACATAAACACTTAAAACCACCGTTACAGAGATTCTTACAGTGAGACAACGCGTAAAATGGAGCTAACCATGCCCGATATGATGAGAAGAGAAACACCAAGAATCGACAGCAAATTAGAGTGAAGAATAACATTGAACTCATCAACAAGAGGAAACATAAATAGACTCACCATGTCTTTCGTTTCGGTGTCCACGGGGTGCCTATTAGAGTGACAGAATGGACACTAATGCAGCGAAAACGAACTAGAGGACAGCCAAAGGCAAGATAGCGCTACAATTTGACACGATACTTTAGCCCCAGTGGTCCACTACGGCCACAGAGAGGAAGTGTTTGTAGACATGCTCTGTATTTGGATTGGGTTTGTTTGAATTTGAGTTTTGTTCAAAAGCATATCAACCTCTGTGGGTTATTTAATGCCAAAAAGGGTTTCTTTTTAATGGTTGGTTATAGTAAGAAGGTTGATTTAGTTAGATTTTGATTTAATTTTTTTTATTTTAGAAAACTGAAGATGTCTTCTGGCTTTGTATTCGAAAATGTATTGCTAGTAA
Source organism: Ascarosepion bandense (assembly GCA_037127315.1). Lineage (NCBI taxonomy): Eukaryota > Metazoa > Mollusca > Cephalopoda > Sepiida > Sepiidae > Ascarosepion > Ascarosepion bandense. Next base: position 501,053 of record JBBBDQ010000161.1, on the reverse strand, counting down.
TAATTTTTCCTTCAAAAATGTATTATGGCAAAATGTTTTTCCTTCAAAAATGTACTGTTTGTAATATATTTCCTTCAAAAATGTATGTATTTCTATAAAAGTCTATTTTTTATTAATATATTTCTTTAAAAGTCTATTTTTATATTTTCATAGTGTTTTGGCCCCAGTTTGGGGGCAACTATTTACCCATAGCTGGGACCCTAAGAGGTGCTACCATTCTGGGTTAGGGTAGACCTGGGAACTACAGCAATTAAGAGGTGGTTCCATACACCTCACAACGTCCCAATCAGAGGCCTTGCTACCGGATGCAGTTTACCGTCATACCCAGGACCATATTTGGATTGGATTTGAATTGCAATATTCGGTGTTTAATTTTACTCCTACTTACTTCGAAAACATAACTGAAGTCAAGAGAGGGAAATGATTATGGGAAGGAATGGTTAGCATATGTAACATTTTTTTAAATCGTTTTACTCCAAACAAGGCGGTACCACCACTCGTACGCAGGGGCCTACATAAGAAAAGAGTGAATGTTTAAGCAGGAGGAGAGCAAAGACAAAGACGAATAGGTTACAGGGGGTGTCGGAGAAAGGGCAAGTGAGTGTCGGAGAAAAGGCAAGAGAAGGATGAGAATACCAGTGTGAAGACAGTTGCGAGGTTAAAGTGAGACAGGAAAAGAACAAGATACACGTGGTGATGGGGAAAGGACGAGAAAAGGAGGAGTCAAGTGGATAAGAGATGGGAATTGACATTGCATTTAAATTCTTGGAGATTGTATCCATCTGGAAAGCAAGTATACGGAAGGCGGGAAGTGGAAGAAAAGAAGCTGTTGGAGTAGAAGTGACGGCTGCATTTAGTTAATTTAACTGTAAAAGGGTGGGACCTTGTTGCCAGTCTGTTTGCTCGAGTAAATTCTGGTGGAGGGGGGCATCAGTGAGCTAAGCTCGTCGGAGCAGAAGCCATGAAAATATTTGTAGAAAAGACAGAGGGAAGCCACATTCCGCCGGTGAGAAAGTAGCTGGAGTCGAGCTGCCAGGTCAAGACCGATCACATTACAGATTCTTCTTTGGGGCCTGTCGAGAACCCAGAGATGAATGGCAGGAGCGCCCGATCAGATTGAGAGAAAATATTTACGGAAAATGATAATATAATCAAGTTATTAAATTAGCACACTTTGGACAACTCGACGTAGTGTAATGGTTAGCAAACTTTTCTTACTATAACCTATTACAACTGAGTAGTGAATTCGATCCTCACTGGGTACCTCATACTTTCGGCCTTGTGCCACATCTGACCGACGCTTAGAAAATCAACTTTGCACACTTTCTAAAACAAAAGGTTTCCAAAAGAAACTCCTATTAGTACTAGAAAAAACAATTAGTCAGATCAGTGCCGCACGCTTGGGTGATCATGTCTCGAAAGAATCTTGACTGACTGAACAGAAAATTATCCCACAGTAGGTTGCCATAACTTTCTACGGTAGACGGGTTGTCAACCATGGCAATAGAACCTAATCTGTCCTGTTATTTAACCAGTAGATGGAGGAAAGAGACAGATTAATACCTTTTCCAACGGTATTTGCTCGAAAGTGAATGCAACGAATTCAACTGGTATTCGAACTTGGTTCTACTAATTCCATGATAATCACTTAGTTCAGTCTTAAAGACAATTCTTCGTCCGTTCCTATAGACTGGTGCTACAGAATCACAAAGAGTTTTATCGAATAGCAGACACCACATCACTTGAACACTTCCAAAAACAGCAATAAACAAAATTAAAGACAACGTGTAACTAGAAATGAAATAATGGTATAATCAGTCCGTTAACTTTACACACAACCGCAAACAAAAGGTTTTGATAAAAACACTCGTCATTACTAAAAAGAGCAATAACAGTGAACTTGAAGTGTCTCATTTCTTGAGAAACCGTTATAATAAAACATTTTATAAATTCCAACCAGCAGTAATATTAAAAACAAACACTATGAGGAATTTGAGTAGAGAGTATTAGAGTTAAAAACACATGTTTAATAAATCGTACAAGTGATAACACAAGTTATATCGATAGATTTCAATAAAGAAAAATAATTGTTTAGCCTCCACTGCACATCGTTCTAAAGACAATAGCTCCAGCAGTCAATGAGATTTATTGTTTTTTCTTAGTTTTATTGTTTGCTGAAAATGGACTCACGGTTATAATTAATGAATATATTTTCACATACCTGACCTTATGATATATCTGGACATGCCATTAGTGATGCTACCTGGAGTTATTGAGTGGTTTGAATTATTCAACAATCAGATACCCCTACGCAAAACGAATTACGTTCCTATTTGCTTTGTATTTATTGATATTTCACTCTCTGTTTTCCTCTCCAAGTTGCATTAATATTACCTGCTTCGATGATCAACATGATAGCTCTTCGTCTGCAGAACCCTATTCGCCCCACCTCTCATGCTACGCGCTTATCGAGATAGTAATGATCTGTCGCGACTGCAGTATCCTCCAGCCACTAATCAATTAATAGTAAGAGACATTGTCATTATTCCTAATTGAGGGACTAATGATCTTTCGTATCTGTAGTTTTACTTTAGTTTTACTTTAGTCACAAATTGCTCATTAGTAAACGACATTGACACCTTTCTCAATGAAGAGACTAACGATCTATCGCGTCTGTAGTCTTACCAAAGTCACTAATCATTTATTAGAAAAGACCCTTGGAGCATGACAGTCTAGAGTGTAATGATCTGTCGTGTCTCTAGTTTCATTTTGTCGCTAATAATTTATGTGTAAGAGACGTTGACACTATTTTCAATTCAGAGAGTAATGTTTTCTCGTGCCTCTAGTTTTCTCGAATCGCTATACAACTTTTAATTAGGGACCTTGCAGTCTTCTTCGTCTATGTGCCCTATCCTTTCAGGACGTAGGCGATCATGGCTTTCCACATCTCCCTATCCCTGGTGGCTCTTAGCACATCTTCTCCTGTTACAATATGGAACCCTCGTTCTGTCATCCACTATCTCAAGCCCACAAATCTAGAATATAAATGTATAGAAACTAGCATGTTCACAAAATGAGGGATCAGTTTATATATTGATTATAATAAAGATTTGATCCCCCACTTTATATCCGCATCATAATTTCTTATAAACAGTTGGCATATATCTTCTTATTCTATGTGCCCTGTCCTTTCAGGACGTAGACAATCATGGCTTTCCACGTCTCCCTATCCCTGGTGGCTCTTAGCACGCCTACTCCTGTTACACCACGCAGCCCTAGTTCTGTCATCCACTATCTCAAGCCCATAAATCTAGAATATAAATGTATAGAAACTAGCATGTTCATAAAATGAGGGATCAGTTTATATATTGATTATAATATAGATTTGATCCCCCACTTTATATCCGGATCATAATTTCTTATAAACAGTTGGCATATATATTCTTCTTCTATGTGCCTTGTCCTTTCAGGACGTAGGTGATCATGGCTTTCCACGTCTCCCTATCCCTGGTGGCTCTTAGTATGTTTTCTCCTGTTACTCCACGCAACCCCCGTTCCGTAATTCCCTTGATCAGGCCCTGCAAATGTTATCCGCTGCCTTCCTCTGTCTCTTTATCCTTCTATCTGGCCTGTCAGTATTTGGTTCTCCAAGCCCTCCTTCCTCATTGCATGTCCCAGGAACTTCAGTTGTCTCTTCCTGATGCCCACTATTAGATTTCGTTTCAATGTCATTCTTTCCAAACACTATTCCCAATTTAGAAACTAGTAATCATACCTGTATGTTGTTTTACTCCAGTCACTAGCAGCATTTTAGTAAAAGACCTTGATACTATTCCTAATTTAGAGACTATCGTGCCTGTAGTCTTATACTTGTTTCTAATTGTTTATTAGTAAGAGACTTGACACCAATTACTATTTTGGATTAACAATCTTTTGTGATTGTAATCTTACTCTAGTCGTTAATTGTTTATTATAAAAGGACTTTGATACAATTTATATGCACCTGTAGATTTCTTAGGTCGCTAATAATTTCTTAGTTAGAAAACTTGACATAAATGAATGCCTACTCCATTATTATTACGCATATCTACTTCATATTTCTCAGTCGAGCGTCTCCAGACCGTTTTCCTTTTACCCTACAGGGTTAGTAACAACATATTTCTCGTATTTGCATATTCTGACCAAAGATCTAGGAGTCACTTTAAGGGACCTAGGAAAACTACTATTCTTTTCAATATTCAGTGTCTTTGCAAATTACAGTTTTTTAAAAGAAATGATGTATTTCATACTATTTTTAGTATTTATTGCCAAGTGGATAATTCTAAATGAAAATAGAATGGTTCTTTTGTTATTATTAATTTGCAAAATTTTACAAGGCAAGGAAGCAAAGATGAACTCATCTGAATCACCCTAAATTTTCTTCATTCTTTCATTGATAAAACTGCAATATAGGTAATTATTAAATATTTATAAATTCATTTGATGCACATGTTATAGTGCAGTATTAACAAAAGAACCATTCTATTTTCATTTATAATTATTCACTTGGCAATAAATGCTAAAAAATACATCATTTTTAAAACACTGGGGTGGCCTAATAATTATGTCCAGTAGTGTACATCCAATCTTCTTGGATATGATATGGTTTCTGACCTCAAAGTACAAGAGTATACATACAGTTTGTATTTGTTTCTGAATTATCTTGTACTATTTGTCTGTATTGTCTAAACCAAGTCACTTGAAAAGTTCATAGAAGCCAAGGTGTAAGTATTTGGGTTCCCCACTTTAAACCCGACCTTATGTCACGTTCCGTCTCTGTCTTCGGGCAGAAGTGCGACTCAGATGTAGATCTGTCTATGGACAGAGACGCAGCAGAGGAAAAAACTGTGAGGGGCGGAGACCGGAATAAATACTACTTCTTGAAAAGTTTCAGACTTTACTAGAACAATCAGTGCTACCGGCACATCCTTATAGCCTCATTAACAACGGCTAAATCAGATCTGACGGCATGGATTGGAGAATCCATTTAAATATAAAATCTAAAAGACGTTTGCCTTTTTTCTTCAGAACAATAACTGATTCGCAAAAAATAAAACAAAGACAATTCCTGGATTGATGTTAACAGTTATAATTCCTTTATTTTATGTTTTTTTTTAGGGGGTACTAGAATTCATTCAATACAAGGCACAGGAGTCACTCAAGGTAGAGGCTTTATTGAATGAGTTCTCAGATATGAATAAACGAGGAGGTAGTAAGAAATTATGATGAAGAAGAAGAAGAAGAAGAAGAAGAAGAAGAAGTAAAGAGGCAAACATCGCTCAGGTTGACAAAGGATATGAAGTTGCTGTGGGACACAGCATATAAAAGAAGAAACACGATATATAAAGGATTAACCCTGAAGCCTACTGGGACAGAAACGTGTACAATCTGAATTGCAAAGGAATCTTTTATTTGTTTAAATGTAACAGGTAAGTTTTCTCGCTTTGATGGGATAATCGGCCCAATTCCTGAAATCCAATTTTATGGTGTTTTTCAAGCGTAAATTAGATGTGGCACAAGGCCTATCAAAATATCATTGTATGACTGTATTTTATTTTTTAACCTATAATTGCATTTTTATTAATATATTTTGCTTTGTTTTACGTTTCAAATCATTACTACTTTATGGTCGTAAAATAAAATGCCGACATGACAGCTGCAAAAAAAAAAAGAATCAATAAAATAAAAGAAAAATCAGTTAAAAAATGAATAACAAATAAGGCGATATTTATGGAACATCAAAAGAGAATTTTAGTTTTAGGATGAAAAGGATTGTTTAAGGTATTATGTAGAGCAGAAGTAACTCCTGTTCAAAATTTCAATGCGTCTAAGACCAAGCTGCTGTCTGTCAATCATCACAGGCAACCTATCCTGCCTCCCATAAGCATGGACCAAACGAGTTTCCCCGAGAGCAATACTCTGCGCCTCCTCGGCCTTACCCTCTCTTCTGATCTCAAGTGGAACCACGACATCAACAGCTAAATCCACTGCTAGGAAGGTTGGGTCACTGTGTCAGGCCAGGATGTTTTTTTCCCACCTGAAACCACCCTGCATATATACAAATCAACCATTCGTCCGTGAATGGAGTACTGCTGCCATATATGGTCAGGTGCCCCCGCTGTTCATCTCCGTGTTCTTGACAGGCTCCAAAAGAGAATCAGTAATGTGATAGGTACCGACTTGGCGGCTCGACTACAGTCACTTTCCCACCGACGGGATGTGGCTTCCCTTTGTCTGTTCTATAAATACTTTCATGGCTTCTGCTCCAACAAACTTAAGTCACTGGTGCCTCTGCAATAGGTGTTTACTCGTGCAACCAGATTGGCAACTGAGTCTAGCCCATTCACATTTAGATCAACCAAATGCAGACGACAATTCTACTCCTGCAGCTTCTGTTCTCGCACTTCCCGCCTGTGGAACTCGCTTCCTTATTCTTGCTTTCCTGACGGTTACAACTTCCAAGAATTTAAATGCAAGGTCAATACTCATCCTTTAACTACTTGACCCTAATTCTTTCCACACCGCCCTGTATATCCTTTCCTTTCTCTCCACCTTTGCAACTGTCATCACACCTGTATTCCCATCCTGGTTCGTCCTTTTCTTCACTCTCCTCTAATCTTTTTACTCTTATGTAGCCCCCTGCACATCAGTGGCGTTACCGCCTTGCTCGGGATGATATGATTAAAAAATTAAAAAATAAAAAAAAACACTATTTCAGTTTTATCATAAATTCTAAAGTTTTTACCTCTGGCCTTTATCTAGGGCATGTCACCGGAGCAGCATCGTTTTAAGATCTGCAGTACGTTAAGGATGTGCATTGTGGTGCAGTGGAGATCGGATCGAAACGAGAAATAGGAAAGTCGAGTTCGAATTCCAGTTGAATTCCTTGCATTCAGTTTCGCGCAATTAGTATTAATCTGTCTTTTCTCTCTCGCTAGCTATGGGTTAAATGACAGGACAGATTAGGTTTTTATAGCCTTCGTTGTCAACCATTCTACCGCAGAAAGTAATGGCAACCTACTACTGGAAAATATTCTACCCAAACTCTTTCGAGACATGATCGACCAAGCGTTAACTGACTGGCGTTAAAATATATCGGCGCAGAACGTGGACTCGATAGGCCGAGTTCAAATTACGGTAGCGTCAATGGCATTCATTTTCGCACGAATTCCCTTGCAAAAGGCATGAATCTATCTGCTCTCCCTTCCTCTATGAGTTAAATAGCATTGTAGATAGAACTTGGGTAGCAACCAATCTAAGAAAAGGAAAACTCTGTATTCCAAAATGTGGAAAAGGCAAGAGAAAACTACTAACTTTCCTAACAAAACATGAGATTTCACAAATAATAAAAAAAAGAGGTAGTATTGTCAGCCAGTCGGTGAAGTGTCATACGTGATACACGCCTGGGTGATCATGTCTCTTTCGAATCATGTCTCTTTCGAATCATGACTCACTAGGCAGAAGATTTTTCCGCAGTAGGTTGCCATTTCTTTCTTTCGGTTGACTGGTTGCCAACCAAGGCTATAAAATACAATCTGTCCTGCTATTCAATTATTTTATTCAGGTTAGTCAGTTAAATGCCATACCTGATACACGCTTGAACGATCATGTCTCTTTCAATCCATGACTGACTAAGCAGATTTTTCCAACAGCAGTTTGCTATTTCTTTCTGCGGTATACTGCTTGCATACCTAGGCTATAAAACACAATCTGTCCTGCTATTTTTAACCCATAGCTGGAAGGAGAAGAAATGGATTAATATCTTTCTTAACGATATTTGTCTGTAAGGGAACGCAATGTATTTAACTGGAATTGAAACTAAGCTCTCTGATTTCTCATTCCGTGCCAATATTCATTGTATCACAAAGCATATGGTGGAATTGTACAATACGCAGTGCAACCAGAAATATCTTTTCTATAATTTCTTCTCATAAAGATGAAGAAGAGACTTGAAGCAATAAAAATGTAGATCTACAGAAGGTTACCATAGACCGAACATGCACGAAAAGGTTTTAAAGAAAATGGAAACAAAAAGAAAACTTACACTTAACATCGGATGTGTGCGTTGTGGTGCAGTGGATATCGACTCAAAACGACAAATTGGGAAGCTGAGTTCGAATTCCAGTTGGATTCGTTGCATTCACTTACGCACAAATATCCTTGGAAAAGGTATTCATCCGTCTCGTCCCTCCAGTTATGGGTTAAATAATAGGACAGATTAGGTTCTATAGCCTTGGCTGGCAACCAGTCTACTGCAGAAAGCAATGGCAACCTACTACGGGATATTTTTCTTCCTAGTCAGTCATGTCTCTTTCGAGACATGATCGCCCAAAGCGTGTATCACGTATGGCACTTAACTGATACTTAACATCAGGAAAAGGCAGTCAGGATTTATAGGACACATAATGAGGAGAGAGGGCTTGGAATATCTGATACTCACAAGACAGATAAAGGCAAGTTGGAAAGAGGCCAACAAGGCATAACCTACCTAGTGAGCTTGAGTAAATGGATGGTAGACCAGTGTTTAGGAGAAATAACAAAAACACATCCTGCACTTATATAAATCGACCATCCGCCCGTGTATTGAATACAGCTACTACATCTGGTCAGGTACCCCTGCTATTCACCTTGGGGTTCTTAACAAAATCCAACGGATAATTTGTAATCTGATCGATCCCCAATTGGCGGCTCGGCTGCAGTCTCTCTCTCATCGGCTTGATGTGGCTTCCCTGTGCCTCTTCTACAAATACTTTTGCGGCTTCAGCTCTAATTAACTTAGCTCACTGGTGCTCCCTATGTATAAATTTACACGAGCTACTAGACAACTAGGTCTCACCCTTTTACATTGAAACCGATAAAATGTAACCGCAATTTCTACTCTAACAGCTTCTTTTCCCGCACTTTCCGCCTGTGGAATTCCCTTCCGTATACTTGCTTCCCCGACAGCTACAATCTCCAGGAATTTAAATGTAAAGTCAATAGTCATCTCCTAACTCACTAACTGGCATCCTTTCGCTCAAGCTCTTTTTTCCATCCACTACACCCTCATCATACCGGTATTCTCTATACCTTCTATTACTCTCTTCCTGACACCTTCTATAACCTACCCCTCTTTCTCATCACTTTCCCTTATGTAACCCCCTGCGCAACAGTGGCAGGAAAACTGTCTTGCTTGGGGTGAAATGATTAAAGAAAAACAAAAAAAAAAAACAAGATCTACAAAGGATAAGAAATTTTGACGATTAAGCACCCAAGACAATTAATACACATTTTTTTCTGAAATATTATAAAAATTAGTTGTAAACTGACACCCACTTCCTCATCAGTTAGTTATTTGTGCTATACTTGATACACGTTTTGGTAATCATGCCTCTTTCTATATATGAGTGTCTAGATACAAGATTTTTCCACGGTAAGTTCTCGTTTCCTTCTGCGGTAGACTGGTTGCTAACCAAAGCTATAGAACCCAGTCTACCCTGCTATTCAAACTGTAACTGAGGGGGAGAGATTGACTCATAATTTTCCCAGGAATGTTTGTATTTAAGTGAATGTAACGAACTCGACTGGAATTCGAACTCGTCGATTTCTCAATTCGAGCCGATATAATACACACATCCTCTTCTTCTTTCATGCGCCGTGTCTTTTCAGGTCGAAGACGATAATGGCCCTCTACATCCTCCTACCTCTTGTAATTCTTAACACCTTTTCTCTTGTTATTTTTCCCCAAAACCTGCCTGGTCATCTACTAGCTCAAACTCAACAAATATCTCAAGCCTTGCTTTTCTCCCTATCTCTTTTCCTTTGTACCTCCTGTGAGTATCAAATTCTTCAAGCCTTCCTTCCACATTACGTGTTCCAGAAACTTCAGCCGTCTTTTCTTGATGTTAATTATAATCTTGCATTTCGTTTCCATCCTCCCCCAAAAATCATCGCTGCTCACATGTTCTGTCTATAGTAATCTCAGCATCCTTCTGTAGAACCACATTTCCACTTTACGTAAGCCAATTCTTATACCACGTGATATCATAAAATTATAAAAATGAATTGGCTCCAGATAGAGATATGTCGGTTGGGGGTTTATTTGCTTCTATAACATTATTTACTTCTATTTACTTCTATAACATTAGGTTGTCTGAAAAGTTCGTGCCGATTTTTAGTAATTCGTATTCCAACATGTGAGAACCTGTCAAATTTATCATTATATATATGTTTCAGTCAGTCAAGAGCCATACGTGATACACGCTTTGGGCGATCATGTCTCGAAAGAGACATAATTGACTGGGCAGAAGATTATCCCGCCGCAGGTTGCTTTTGCTTTTTGTGGTAGACTGGTTGCCGACCAAGGCTATAGAACCCAATCTGTCCTGTTATTTAACCCATAACTGAAAGGAATAGACTGACTAATACCTTTTCCAAGGGTATTTGCACGTAAGTGAATGCAATGAATTCAGCTGGAATTCGAACTCGGCTCTCCGATTTCTCGTTCCGAGCTGATATCCAATGCACCACAACGCACATCCACATATCTCAATCAAACAAACAAAAAAAAAAAAAAAATTCCGAGGTTCACAATCCCCACCGCCTCTTACTCAGCTGGATCGACTTGCTTTGCTTGCCGGTCCCTGGGACATTGGAAAAAAACTACCGGTCCGCCACATCAGATAGTTTGAGAGACACTGCTTTAGCTGACAGAACCGTATGGAAGTGGCTCGCTAAGTCTAGAGTTGGGGATTGTAGCCTTATAGATGAAGAACACTTAGATAAACCCCCTCCACTACAAATAACAACCAAACCAAGACATTGATTGAGAATAATCAGCATTACACAACGTAAAAATTGGTAGAAACACCAAACTTATTAAAATCCACCATTCCTGAGCCCTTGGTGAAGCTTGGGTACTCAAATCGCGACACTGTTTGAGTACCGCATGATCTGAGTGAAAAGAATCTTTTGGATTGCATTTCTATCTGTGATTTACTGTATCTTCTTCTATGTCCCTTGTCTCTTCAGGACGTAGACGATCATGGCCTTCCACGTCTCCCTATCCCTGATGGCTCTTAGCACGCTTTCTCCTGTAACATCTCTCAGCCCCCATTCTGTCATCCACTTGCTCAGGCCCTTCAAACATGTTATTCGCTGCTTTCCTCTGTCTCTTTTTCCCTCTATCTGACCTGTTAGTATCAGATTCTCCAAGCCCTCCTTCTTCATTGCGTGTCCCAAGGAATGTCTGAACGATAAATGTGCTGAAGTAGAGAGACTGAGCAGGACTAATAAAGCAGACATGCATAAGGAGATAAGAAAACTGACAGGACAAAAAACCTGCTCCTCAACAGGATTTATAAAAGCCAAGGATGGAACGATGATACTGGAGATTTACTGTATAAAAGGAATAAAAATACACTTTGTTAAAGCAAATTGTGACGGAGTTAAGAAATGTATCCTTTACAACAATCTTCATATATTTGTCTATAGATATTTGCCTATAGATGATCCATTCTGATTATTTAAAAGATGTAGAATGGCTACATAAATAAGTCGCTGTAGAGAAGTGGATATCAGCTCGGAAACAGAAATCGGAGAGCCGAGTTCGAATTCCGGTTGAATTCGTTGCATTTTCTTTGCGCGCAATTATTTTTGGGAAATATATTAATCCGTTGCTCCTTCTACCAGCTATGGGTTAAATATCAGTATAGACCGTAGAACAGTGTTTAGGAAAAATAACAAAAACACAAAGATCTACAAAGGAAAAGAAATTTTGACTATAGCCTTGGTTGGCCACCAGTTTACCGCAGAAGGTAATAGTAAAATTATGGCAATAGGCAAACCTTCTGCCTAGTCAGTTTTTCGAGACATGATCGCCCAAGCGTGTATCATGTATGGCATTTAACTGATTGAGTGAGTCATTAGAAATAAGATGAAAGAAAGACCAGTAAAAAAATTCATAGTAATCTTCATTCGAGCTGAGAATGATATTTTTCATAGTTGAACTATTTCGAGAGGAATCGACATAGCAAAAGAACAAAATCAGTGACGAAATCAGCGATGAGCAGAACAATAAGAGGCAAAACCAATTTTCTTTTTCGGCCGGGGGGTTGGCAGGGAATATTCTTCTCCAGCATACCTGCGAATTCATGAAGGAATCTGGGACAGAAAAGGGGAGGTCTCCATTGTTTTCTCCTAGTCTTTCCAACTGATGGGAGTTGTGTGGGTAGGGGGATCATTGTTCGCTTCATTTTCAAGTTGATGGGTCAGTTGCCAATCTTGTCGCGTGAAATTCGCCCTACTAACTGGTACAGTGACCTATATTTGTGAAATCCTTACAAATACCAACTTTCAGAGTCATTGCGCCCGATGTGTGCCGTTGTCTTTCGATATAATAATAATAATAATAATAATAATAATAATTGCACGCTCAAATACACACGCCTTGCATGTGCATTATATATGATACGAAGAGAATAGAGCGGAAAATTTAGAAGTGCATAATATAATTTTTGAATTAATCAGGAAGACACGCATACGTACACATATCTAGATAGATATGACAGACATTCGTGCTTACATACTAGATTGAATGAGACAAGAAATATATTTCTCATATATATATTTACTGGCAGTATAGTCCGGCGTTGCTCGGGTATAATGAAAGCTTTAAAACTAATCCATGGTCCTGGAGCTCAGACTCATTGGGCGTTGCACGAAAAACTAAAAAGCAATAGTTGTTTCCGGTTAAAGCGAAACCGTAGACTGAAAGAAAAATCAATGGATGTAAATCAAATTTTGGTTTCCTGGTATCGATATCAAATTTTCTGCACTATTGTAAGAACTGCAAGCTTGAAACTTCTGAATATCGTTTCTTATGTCTTTGACTATGAGTGTATCAAATTTGATTAAAATCTGACCACTCCTTCTATAACCCGATTTTTTCGATTATCGATTTTCGATATTTATCGGGGGGGTACCTCGACACAAAACATAGCTAAGAACACTTGCAGACGCTTATAGTATAACTTTGTAAATTTTCAAGATAATTGGTTCAGCAGTTTCGGAGTCTATAGGTAACGGATACACACACATAGACACACATACACACACACAGACAAAGTTCCATTTATAAATAAGTTTAGATACGAGGGTCATGCAATGAATAAGGTGAATTTTTCTAAGGTGAATTTTTCTAATACAGATAGGTGCTTACTTTTTCTTTTTCTTTTTTTTTTTTCAACATAGTCTCCCAGCAGCGACACACACTTTTTCCATTTGTGCACAAACTTTCGTATTCCCTCAGCGTAAAAATCTTTGGATTGTTGTCTCAGTCAATCGCTCACAGCACTTTTGACTTGATCGTCATTTTCAAACTTCTTTAAACATTTTGTAGACATTTTTGGGCCGAAACATGTGGCTCCATACACAAGTGATATTCTCCTAGGAATTACAACTGGTTTGCACCCTTCAGTAACCAAAAATTTCATAACTTCAATCCTGGAGCATGCTTCTTGATCGGCCATCTTTGTTAACCTCCAAAACTCTCAAAGTTTTTTTTTTCAATTTGAAAAAAAATGTAATCCCTTTGAAAAAGAAGTAAAGGAAAGATTTTAAAAAAGTAACCTTTTATCTGTATTAGAAGTTCTAATACGGAAAAATTCACCTCATTTATTGAATAACCCTCGTATATATATATATATATATATATATATATATATATATATATATTAACGCTGTCACTCCCTGATTGAGCACTCTGGAAGAATGGTAATCTTTGAAAAAACAGTAGCTACTCTAGCATCTACGCATCGCTCATTCAGTAATTAAATAGAGCACTCTAGCTATTAGTGTATGATATATTATACGCTAAAATCCTGCCCCCTTCTACCGAGCGTCCATAGCTCAGAGATAGAATCGCCGACTGACTCCAGTTTGGTCGGGTTTCAATCTTGGGTTAAAAGCAATCGGGTGTCTAATCGTACTGATGAGCTGTGGTACAGCGAAACAGACAACAACAACTAAATTTTTGGGTCTTATAAACCTGATGTTCAGTAACCTTTTAAACCAGAGTTTATATTGCAATTTTCTTTTTATGTAAATGGTTTGCTCTAGTATTTTTACCAGTGCTCATATTGCAATTTTGGCACAAATGATTTTCTCTGGCACTCCGTATTACTTGTTCCCATATTGTGTTCATTGCTATGCATGGTCGGCTTAGGAGATTTTTGTAGCCTAGCATATGCGCTGATTCCTTAAGTTTACGGAATGTCGTTCTTTATCTGTTTTTATGGCCCAGTAGATATAGACGTTGGTTAGTTCCTGTGACTTGATCCAAAGAGTTGTGAGTTCAGTACTAGGCTACAGCAGTGGTGAATAAGTAACTTACAGGGTTAGAGGGAGATAACTCATGACTACCAGAAGAGGCACTACTAAGCAAGGAATGAAGTTCATATACCCCAGTGATTGTAATAAAGGGTTCGGTTCGAAATTTTTAGCACCTGAAGAATATTTGTTTCTTGTGGGAGCTTATAATGTTATACATTATAAGTATAGGTATAACTAATCTTGATAGTTTTCATATTGAATATTTTACTCAGGGGGTTATCTCCATGAAAATGTTTACTTATTAATTTTAGAAAGATCTTATTAATGTTAATATTTGATAGTCTACAGAACGGGTGGTTAAAGCATATAATTTTTCTTTTCCTTTGTTTACCTTTAGCCTTAAGCGATATCGGATTACTTGTGGGTATTAAATAAGTTAATTTATCTTTATATCCGCTATTCTGGAGGGCCTTATCATATAGTTTTTTGTTACACCTAAATATTCTAAGGCTAGAAGATAATCTAGAAGATCCCGGTTCACATTCCACCCACGTCTATTGAACAGGTGAAGAGGCTCATCCCTTGCTCCCTGTTTAGGATGTGGTTTCCGGCTTTCTCTTTTCCATTCTTTTTACCCTTTACGTAGCCCCCTACGCATCGGTGGCGTTATCGCCTTGCTTGGGGTGATATGATTAAAAAAAAAAACTATGATCCAAGCCTTGTGAGTGGAATTAGGTAGACAGCTTCTTTTGAGGAGTCGTCGGTTATACTAGCTCAAATTGACAAGTCATCGTGACAAAGGGTTTCGAAGGGTTTGAGAGTCTACGCCTTGTTGAGTTTCTTGTTCACAGAGAATGACGCGCTCTCAACCCAAAACTACAACTAAGGTCTAATCTGCAAAGTTGCAATATAAACCACAGGTGGGCTCTTTGGGTGTTGAACAATCATAAGTATGTCTGAGCAAGCGTCTGCAATAGGAATTAGCTAACCGCGCTTGTAGACGGGCATTATCAGATATGAGGGGCCACTCATACATATACATATATATATAATAAAGTGTAATTCCATTTTGTCATATATTTTTTCAGAATTGTTCATAAAATATATATAGTTATCTCGTATATATATATATATATATATATATAAACACAAGCATTTATAGAGATACGATGAATGTCGATATAAGTTTAATATTAACCGTCCTCGGTATTTGCTTTATAATGGCATTAGGGTGGTTGAAATTAATAATCATATAGCTAGAGATTTCACTGTCCTTATTGTCTGGTTTAACCCTCTAGGGCCATTCGTATAATATTTGATACAGTATGAAAACAAGCCTTGAAAGAAATATTTTCCTGAAAAATTTTTTAAGAGAAATATTTTATAAATTTCAAATGAAAGCAGTACTGACTGCGCAGTCAATGAATACCAAATGTTTCCTTATAGGGAAATACCAAATGTTTCTTTATAGGAAATCAAATATGATACGAATGGCCCTAGAGGGTTAAAGGAATTATTATCGGGGTTAAGGTTAATGTCTAAGTAATTCATTATCCTTATGTTGGAACCGATTTTTATTTTTGAATTCTAGCATACTGAAGGTCTTAATGATTTTCTTCGGGATTTTTTATTATCAAAGGGTCATTACTATTCGGGATAAACATAAGTCCACCATCTTGGTATAGGCCTACCTGTTTAGGATTCAAAACATTACCTAGGGTGTCTAGAATATAGATGCCTATCAAATCGGCAACCTGGGCTGAATTATGGGAACGTCAAATTTACTATTGTGACTTTTAGTCCAGATAGAACCATTAAGGGTAAGGAGGGATTTTCTCCCTGATAGAACAATATTAGTTTCTGCTTCTGTGATCTCTACATAGTTTCTAGCGAAATTAATATCCCTCCATATTGAGAGATCTCAATATGGAGGATCAAAATCTAAACTGCGTCTAGAAATTATATGCAAGTTATGAACTGGTATAAAGAGTTGCGTCTTTAATGTTAAAAGTCCTATGATGATGTTGTTTAGATTCTACTCAATATTATTAACTTAGATATATAGTGATAGAGAAAACTATTGTTTTTGGTTACTAAGTTAACAAAACAGACTAATTTGACTGTCATTAGTTTATTTGCAATTATTTATTTTGATACTTTTATATTATTATATCTTGTAAAACTAATGTAAAAAAATAATATGAAAATATTTTAGAATAAATTCGTCAATTTCTTAAAGGAAAAACATAAAAAAATATTTTATTGTAAAAATAAAAGATATATTAACAAAAAATAATAAGAACCCTCTTAAAATTTATTGCAGAAATGCTCCTTTCTTTTCAATAACTCTTAGCAGCCTATTGTCAACATCTGATGTTAGATCTGTAATTTTAGCGGCTAGTAAGTTGTTTGAAGCAACTTTAACTGCCTCCCAGAGGCCATAATTGCTGTTGAATTGCCTTCCATTAGAATAAATATCTCTTTTGAGGATGCTTCACAGGTTCTCAATGGGATTCAAGTCACAGGTATTTGAAGGCCAGTCCATAAGAGAATTTTCAACAAATCCCTTTTTTTTTTCAACCCGGATTTAGTAAACTTTGATGCATGACTTGGTGCGTTATCTTGCATAAAGATCATAGATCTACCCTTGGCTAAAAACTGGTTATCAAGCCATTCAAAGATTGCTCTAGAAAATCACAGTAACTTTTAGAATTCATTTTTACTCCGTCTTTTACTTTAAGTGGACCCACGAGCTCATTACCAATAATCTCAGCCCGTATCATGATCCTACCGCCGTCTTGTTGACGCTTAAAAACTTTTCTTGAGTCATGTTGCTTGCAAATCCATTCTCGAGCCCATCCATCGGGCCCATCAAGGTTGATCCTTGATTCGTCTGTAAAAAACACTTTACTGAAATCAGTTTTCATGTATTTTTGCCCACTACAATCTTCTTTCCTTATGTTTTTTTCTTAAAATTAGTTTCTTTATTTGATTTTTACATCAGCAAACTTCCTTAATTCTTTACACCTTGTTTTCCCTTGACAACATAGGAGCTCCAGCGGCCTCAAATATGAACTCACCTGACGCATTTGGGTTTCTTATTAATTCTCTTCAGATATGTGACAGATCTCGCTTTGTTAAATTCCTGAATTCAACCTGAGACTTTTTTGTCTTGGTTGAATTCCCAGTTGACATATTTTCTTGATTGTTCTATGATCCCATTTCAAATCCTTAGAAATTTGAAGCGAAGACTTTCCTTTGCTAATTTCTTTGATTATATAGTTCTTTCATTCATTGTTATTTTTTTTTCGAGCCATAATACTAAACTCTAGTTCTTGCAAATAATCTCTTGACACTGCAAATTGCTATAATTACTGAAAAAATACTAAATATAAATCTGAAATTGAAAATTGGGACCTAATTGATTTCATGCTTACTCACTATACATAATAGTACAAATTATTTCATTACATAACAAATATCTATGGATTTTACATAACATATTTGACAATACCTCTTTTGCATATAATCTCTAGACGCAGTTTAGAATGTCAAATTTAAAAAATGGGGGTTCTAGTTTTGTCTACAATATTTTTACAGGAACCTCTCGATAAATGCGTTTTCGATTAGTGGGCTTAAATCTTTATATACCAAAATTCGATTAGCGCAAACATAATAGGACAAACTGTCTTGACACAAAATGTGGCACAATACTTTTTTTAATGTGAGTAATCCAATCCATATAACTCGGGCAAACATTTTAGTATATATATTTGTATATTCAATGCCACACTACAAAAATGTTTACTTAGTTATTTCTAACACAGATTAATGAAACATTTACTGCTAATCTAAACTTATTTATAAATGGAACTTTGTCTCTGTGTGTGCGTATGTCTGTGTGTGTGTGTGTCCGTTATCTATATACTCCGAAACGGCTGAACCGATTTCCTTGAAAATTTACACAGTTGTAATATAAGCATCTGCGAGTGTTCCTAACTAGGTTTTGTGTCGAGGTACCCCTGATAAATATCGAAAATCGATAATCGAAAAAATCGGGTTATAGAAGAAGTGGTCCGATTTTAATCAAATTTCATACACTCATAGACAAAGACATAAGAAACGATATTCAGAAGTTTCAACGTTGCTGTTCTTACAGAAAATCGATAATATATATATATGTAAAGGGCAAGATGTATGTGTGTGTGTCTATTTATCTGTCTGTATGTCCTTTATACAAATTCACAATTTTATCCGATTCTCACCAAACTTCACACAAATATTCTTTAAACTGAGTCTGAGCTCCAAAACCATGGATTAGTTTTAAAGCTTTCATTACACTCGAGCAACGCCGGGCTATACTGCTAGTAATACATATGTTTAAGTCTTTCGTCAAATAATCAGTTTAAAAAAATAATCAATAAAATATTCCGCGAAGAAAAACTAATATTTAATAACGCAAACGTTTACAACACATTTATTAATTCACTAGCAGAATAGCCCGGCGTTGCTCGGGTGTAATGAAAGTTTTAAAACTAATCCATGGTCCTGGAGCTCAGACTCTTTGGACGTTGGCACGAAGGACTAAAAAGCAATAGTTGTTTCCAGTTAAAGCGAAACCGTAGACTGAAAGAAAAATGAATGGATGTAAGTCAAATTTTGATTTCCTGGTATCGATATCAAATAAGTTTTTTCGTCGTAAACTGAATTTTGAAAGCTAAATAAGTTCTCTGAGTAAATTGTATCATGGCTGAAACTAAGAATTACAATTATACCTAGTTAGAGCCAAACCCAAAGCAAAAACTAAAATAAAAGGGTTGAAAAAAATACAGACATACAGACAGATAAACAGACACACACACAAACATCTTGTCTTTTATATATATATTATCGATTTTCTGCACTATTGTAAGAACTGCAACCTTGAAACTTCTGAATATCGTTTATTATGTCTTTGTCTATGAGTGTATCAAATTTGATTAAAATCGGACCACTCCTTCTATAACCCGGCTTTTTCGGTTATCGGTTTTCGATATTTATCGGTGGTACCTCGACACAAAACTTAGTTAAGAACACTCGCAGACGCTTATCGTACAACTGTGTAAATTTTCAAGAAAATCGGTTCAGCCGTTTTGGAGTCTATATGTAACGGACACACATACACACATACAGACACACACACACGCACACATACACATACACACACACACACACACACAGAGATAAAGTTCCATTTATAAATAAGTTTAGATGTGGGAATATGAAACAGTGCCTGGTGACTAGTATTATATGCTTCATTGCAAACTTCAGAACAAGATAGATAGATAGATAGATAGATAGATAGATAGATAGATAGATAGATAGATAGATAGATATTGATTTGTTTGACAACATTTTAACTTCTTATAAGTTATTTAATCCCACTAGTTCGTTCTATTTTGAAAATTAATGATTCATCAGTTATTCACATGTATTATTAGTTGATATGTCCCGGAAATAAATAAATATATATATATATATATATATATATATATATCATTCGAGGTAGTTAAGTGGTTTAGGCAAATGTAACCGGGTAGAACAGTCTAGTAAGTAGATGTAATAGACGGTACTCATCGTATGCAGTATCCTGAGACGTAGGCGTAGTCAGTAGTCGTAGTAGAGCTATGGACGTAGACATCGTAGACCTCTCGTGGTAGATTTTTAGTGGAAAACTTCTGGATGTCTGGACGTCCTCGCCTTAATATTTATGGCTGACACCAGCCAATCACATTCCAGTGAGGGGGAACCAAGGTGTCTGCATATTCATTACCTATTCATTACATCATTAGTCATACTAACGAGTTCAGTCATTACATCTCATTAGTGCAATGAATTCAGTCATCACAACGTATTGGTTAGTGCAATAAATGTAGCCATTTAGATCACTACAGGGCCCGACAATACTTTTCGAACACTTTAGTATTCGACTTTCCGACTACCATAGAGTGGCGGAATTCCTTCAATAGAATAGCATAAACATATAAAGACAATACCTGTAATAAAAATGGAAGAAAATCGATTAGGTAAGGAAAAATATTTCTTTTTTATCATTTTTTACAAAACACACGCGACATTATTTTTTGGACACCGTTGAAAAACTGTTAATAGTCTGTAACATCACCTTTCTTCTCAATAACTTTTATCAATCTCTCTTCATAATGATCAAACATATGCACAATAACATCTCTACGTGTTTCTATTAGTTGTTTTTTTTTTTTTTTGGCATCTAGTATCCGTTCCCATAGTTGAGCCTCTTTCGTTATTTCAGGTCCATCATAGACAAGTTGCGCAAGTATTTCCCAAACATTTTCTATTAAATTTAGATCTGGGTTTTTTGCAGGCCATTCCAAAGTAGTCATATTCACTTTAGCCATCCATTCTTTCATGAGTTTTGACACATGGATGCTGCAATTGTCTTGCTGTAGAACGAAATCATTCCCTATCTCTCTTCTTAACCTTGGTAGGGCTTTCTCGTCCAGCAACTGTTTGTAGCTTTCGCTGTTCTGTCGTCCTTTCAGCCACTCCAACCATATATTTCCATTAGCAAAGATCATACCCCAAACCATAACTCCTCCTCCTCCCATCTGTCGTTTGTTCAGTACAGCAGGTTCACCCCTTCTCGACCAAGTACACCATCCATCGGGCCCATCAAACTTGAAACGCTTCTCATCAGTAAATATAACCTTCTTAAAGTCAACATGTTTTGTTAACCACCTTTTAGCACACTCCAGTCTTGCTCCTTTGTGTTTCTTTGTTAGTGTAATTTTTTTCTTAGCCTTTGCATACTTCAAACCAATCCTATGCAGCGTTCTTTGTACTGTTCGGACGTTTACATCCAATTCACATTTCTCCTTCACTTTTCTTGCTGTAACTTTTTCTCCAGATGTCAAAAGCCGTGTCACAGTCCTCTTCATTCTCCTTTCAGTCCTCTTGCCAATTGATCTTTTCCGTCCTCTCTTCTTTTTCCGCTCGGAGTTTGTCTTCAGCATGTATTCGACCGTTGATTTCGATGGCAATCCCTCTGATGCTGAGGCCATCATCCCGCTTCTTCCGTGCCAAACAAACGACTTCTTTTGAATGCATTTTACCTCATTAAACTTAATTGTTTTGCCAGTAAAATAGAACAGATAATTGATTCTAATGATGACAGCTAAGTGTACAAGCAGAAAATTTGCATACAGCAACAATACTTGAACTTAGCTCTTAATAAAATAGGATTTTTTGTCATGTCCGAAAAATAGTGTCGCGCAAGTTTTCGCAAAAATCACAAAAACTAAAATTATCAAAGCCAAACTAAAAAAATGATTGCACTAGTAGTGGATTTTCACTCCTCAACTACATACTTACAATCTCAAATGTTTTGGCACTAGTAACCACCTTGAAGTACTTTTTTCAAAGTGTCCGAAAAATATTGTCGGGCCCCTGTAGTTAATGTAAGGATTTCAGTTGTTACTGGTTATTTAGCTATTACTGATCATTGGTTACTGTTATGAGATCAGTCATCACTGGACATTATTTAATGTGACCAATTAAGTCATTACTAGTCATTGGTTAGTGTAAATAATTCAGTAATTACTGGTTATTGTTTAGTGTAATAAATTCAATCATCACTTGTTCGTATGAGGAATTCAGTCATTGTGTTTACTGGTTAGTGTAACGAATTCCGTCAATTCTGTCAATACTGGTTATTGGCTAATGTAATGAATTTAATCACCACTGATCATTTGTTAGTTTAATGAATTAAGTTATTACTGGTTACTGATTAGTGTGATTAATTCAATCATTAAGGTCATTTGTTAATGTAAATACTTAATTTATTATTATTTAACAGTTTGTGTCAATGGAATCCGTCATTACTGCTTATAGGTTAGTGTAATGAATTCAATTATCACTTGTTTTTTTTTGTTTTGTTTTGTTTTTTAGTATAATGAATTCAGTCGTTATTGGTTATTGGTTAGTGTGATAAATTCAACCAATTTTGATCGTTGGTTAGTGTAATGAATTTAGTCGTTACTGGTTATTTATTAGTGTAATGCATTCTGCCTTTACTGGTTATTGGTTAGTGTAACGAATTCAATAATTACTGGTTATTTGTCAGTGTAATGAAATCAGCCATTACTGCTGATTGGTTAGTGTTATGGATTCAGTTATTTCGTCATTGTTTAGTGTAATGAATTTAGTCTTTATCAGTTAATAGGCAGTGTAAGAGTTTACCACCATGTTGACCTTGATTCAGACAAAACTAAACTTTAAAAAGTTTTAATCCTGGCGCTTGCTGTAAAGTGATGGTTTTAGGTCTAGTTTTGCAAGTCATTGCGCGTGACTTAAATTCTTTTTGAATGATTACTATAGCGATATTATACCAAGAACTATTTTCTCCCAAACTTGATATAGATTTAAACAAATAGATCTCTTGTCTGTAAATCTCTGTCGGCATTCGTATGCCCATGGTATTGTATTTTGTCTACAAAACAAAGGACCAAAAAACTTAATTCCAGCTGTTCATCTTGATGTATGACGAACGAAATATTAACTTTCAAAGTATCAGTTTTCGATGCCGTCCGTAAAACATCAAAATCATTCGAACAGATGACGTAGATTCTTTTATCAAATGTTCTTTTACCAGTTTGTGTTCGTTCTTGTTGCTGTATTTAATTGAATGTTGAAAGATCCTCTGTCCGATCCATCTACTAAAATATCTGGCTATATGACAGACCGTCAAATAGTTTAAGCTTGTGTTGGTCAGGCTGAAAACATTTCAGCTTCCTCACATAAATTTCATGTCATGGTAATTCTTCTTACATTTTTTCTAATTTTCTATATTTCTCCTTCATATTTTTCTATGAAGGATGACAGTCAGAACATGAGCGATTATGGCTCACCACAGCTTCTTGTAATTATTGCATTTTTTACGACACCTACGCATAAATCAATCTTCGTGGAACATTGTGGACTGGCACTGCAGAATAAAAAAATAACATACCAGATAACAGGAACAACATTGCTTGAAGATTATTCTTCTTTTTGCCTTGTCCCTTCAGGACAAAGGTGATCATGGCTTTCCACGTCTCCCTATCCCTGGTGGCTCTTAGCACGTCTTCTCCTTTTTTTACAGCACGCAAACCTCGTTCCATCGTCCACCTGATTAGGTCCTTCAAATATGTTATCCGTTGCTTTCCCCTGTCTCTTTTCCCTCTATCTGGCCTGTTAGTATTAGGTTCTCCAAGCCCTCTTTCCTCATTGCATGTCCCAGGAACTTCAGCTGTCTCTTCCTGATGCTCAGTATTAATTTCCTTTTCGTTTCCATCATTTCCAAAACCTCATTATTGCTCATATTCTCGATCCATGATATTTGCAGCATCCTTCGGTAGAACCACATTTCCGCTGCTTCAGTTTTTTCCGTAATGTTTGATGATATTGTCCAGCATTCACTGCCATAGTGAAGAACTGATATCACATAGCAATCCAGTACTCTCTTTTTGTTTCTAGCGAAATTGTCCTGTTTCTTAATATTTTACTCAACTTTTGGAACGCTTCTTTCGCCATGCCAATTCGGCTTCGGATCTCTGTGTCGCACTTTCCGTCTTCTGTTAGAATACTTCCTAGGTATTTAAATTTTTGTACCTGCTTGATTTTAGTATCCCCGACTTGTATTTGGCATCTTGGGCTGCCCTTTTTTTTAGCAACAGTAAAACAACTAAAATTGATAACACATATAACTCAAAGAGAAAATGATGACATAATCAAGAGGTTACCATTCCATAACACTTCAAATAAAACGTTCGGCAGGAAACCTCAATCGATAGGGGAAAGGACGATGATGACAATTACTAGGCTTGAGAAACCTATTTTCCTGAAAAATGTTTTAAGAGAAGAAATTTAGATATTTCAACAGAAAACAGTACTGGCTGTTCGATTAATAAATACCAGATGTTTCACTGGAAGGAAACGGCTAATATTATCATTTTGGCACCAAGAATCTTGTTACAGCATCTATTTATTCAGACTAGTCTAGAAAATTACACGTCGTTTTATCAAGCACTCGTGTTGCTTCAAAAGAATTAAACTTTTCAGACCTACTTTTCTCCCTTACTAAATCGTTATTTCACATTACCTTCTGAATCGGCTTAAGCTTTGGAATCCGAGGTGCTGGAAGCGTTTAGTGACGGATGCGCGTGCATACGGCCATATCACGTTGAATACACCGATTCTCACTCGATCACCGAAGTTAAGCAGTACTTAGATGGGTGACCGCTTTGGAATACGAGGTGCTGGAAGCGTTTAGTGACGGATGCGCGTGCATGCGGCCATATCACGTTGAATACACCGATTCTCGCTTGATCGCCGAAGTTAAGCAACGTTGAGCCTGGTCAGTACTTAGATGGGTGACCGCATGGGAATACCAGATGCTGTAAGCGTATCGTGACGGATGTGCGTTGTGGTGCAGTGGATATCGGTTCGGAAATAGAAATCGCTGAGCCGAGTTCGAATTCCAGTTGAATACCCTGCATTTACTTAAGCACTGTGCCCTTGGGAAAGGTATTAATCCGTCCCTTCTCTCCAGTTATGGGTTAAATAACATGGGTAGGACTTGGTGACCCTGCCCTTAAAAACAAATCCCAATGAATCTTGATACTTGAAAAAGAAAAAAGTATTACTAGACACAAAACTTATATAAAAAAATCAACAATAAATTGTTGAAAGGAAAAGGTATTACCATTTAGTTGGCAATAAATGACCCGCCGAGGTTGATATGCCATCAAAACAAAACAATCAACAATCTTCTGAATCTGCCAACAGACCCCTACTATGTGCTTAGCATATGAAAATAAATCGATTAATTTGAAATTTAAGATTTTTCAAAAATAATTTAAGCTATACTACTTGGTATGCAAATTTTTACGGACAAATATGCATTTTGTGTTTTTACAGTTTGTGCATTGTGGTGCAATGGATATCGATTCGGAACGAGGAATCAGGGAGCTGAGTTCGAATCCCAGTTGAATTCCTTGCATTCATTTACGCACAAATACCTTTGGGAAATGTATTAATCCGTCTCTTCTCTCCAGTTATGGGTTAAATAATAGGACAGATTGGGTTCTATAGCCTTGGATGGCAACCAGTCTACCGCAGAAAGCAAAGGCAGCCTACTGCGGGATAATCTTCTGCCCAGTCAGTCATATCTGTTTCGAGACATGATCGCCGAAGCGTGCATCACGTATGGCACTTAACTGACTGACAGCACTTAGACTGTACTTGTCGCGCTCATCGACTAAACTGTCTTATTCTTTCGTTTCGATTTTGAGTCCTCCAATAAACCGCTACTATCTTCTTAGTGTGTGTTGTTAAGATTATAAAAAATAAATCGATTAATTTAGAATCTAAGATTTTTCAAGGGTGATTTAAGCTGTATTACTTTGTGACTTTTTACTGACAGACATGGATTTTTACAGTAAACACTGGCTTTACTTCTTGGTCTCAGCAACTAACACGTCATATCGTTCTTTCGTTTCGATTCTGAATCTGCTAGCAGACCCTTATTAGCTGCTTAGCGTGTATTGTTAAGATTATAAAAAGCAAATCGATTAATTTAGAATCTAAGATTTTTCAAGGGTGATTTAAGCTGTACACTTTGGTTTGTGAATTATTAATGAAAACACGCATTTTTTTTTTTAGTTTTTTTTTATTGCTTTTAACACTGAGCGTTTTTTTTTTACGCTTTCATCGACTATACCGTCTTATAATTCTTTTGTTTCGCTTCTAAATCTGCCAACAAGCTATTACTATTGGCTTAGCCTATGCTGTTAAGATTATAAAAAATAAATCGATTAATTTAGAATCTAAGATATTTTAAAAATGGTTTAAGTTGCACCTCTTGGTTTGTGACTTTTTTACTGACAAACATGCATTCTGTCTTTTTTGCAGTTAACACTTCGATCTTACTTCGCACCTCGAGGTGGTGCAATGGTTAACAAGCTTGTCTCACTAGAACAACTACAATTTAGTAGCGAGTTCGATCCTCACTGGGTGCCCCATACCTCCGGCCTTGTGAAATATCTAATCTACGCTTAGAAAATCATCATTTGGGCACCACGAGGTGGTGCAATGGTTAGCAAGCTTGTCTCACTAGAACAACTACAATTTAGTAGCGAGTTCGATCCTCACTGGGTGCCCCATACCTCCGGCCTTGTGAAATATCTAATCTACGCTTAGAAAATCATCATTTGGGCACCACGAGGTGGTGCAATGGTTAGCAAGCTTGTCTCACTAGAACAACTACAATTTAGTAGCGAGTTCGATCCTCACTGGGTGCCCCATACCTCCGGCCTTGTGAAATATCTAATCTACGCTTAGAAAATCATCATTTGGGCACCACGAGGTGGTGCAATGGTTATCAAGCTTGTCTTACTAAAACCATTTCAACTGAGTAGTGAGTTCGATCCTTACTGGGTGTCCCATACTTTCGGCTTTGTGCAACATCTAAGCTAAGCTTCGAAAATAATCTTTTGGGCACCTCGAGGTGGTGCAATGGTTAGCAAGCTTGTCTCACTAGAACAACTACAATTTAGTAGCGAGTTCGATCCTCACTGGGTGCCCCATACCTCCGGCCTTGTGAAATATCTAATCTACGCTTAGAAAATCATCATTTGGGCACCACGAGGTGGTGCAATGGTTATCAAGCTTGTCTTACTAAAACCATTTCAACTGAGTAGTGAGTTCGATCCTTACTGGGTGTCCCATACTTTCGGCTTTGTGCAACATCTAAGCTAAGCTTCGAAAATAATCTTTTGGGCACCTCGAGGTGGTGCAATGGTTAGCAAGCTTGTCTCACTAGAACCATTACAATTGAGTAGTGAGTTTTATCCTCCCTGGGTCTCCTATACTTTCGGCCTTGTGCCACATATAAGCTGCGCTTAGAATATCACTACTTAGACTTTACTTCTCACTCTCATAGATTAACCTGTCTTATCGTTCTTTCGTTTCCCTTATGAATCTACAAACAAGCTACTTCTATTTGCTCAGCGTGTATTGTCAAGATTACAAAAACTAAATCGATTAATTTAGACTTTGATTTTCTCAGGAATGATTTAGTCTGTACTCCTTGGTCTGTACTCCTTGGTCTGTACTCCTTGGTCTGTACTCCTTGGTCTGTGACTTTTTACTGGCAAACTTTTTTTTACTTTTTACTGCAAGCACTTTTTTCGCTTTCATCGACTCACCTGTCTAATCACTTTTTCCTTTCGCTTTTGAATATTCTATCAAGAGGGACGTTTATGTAGCTGTCACTGTTAATTTTACGTCAGCCAATAATATTTCCTGACATATCGTTTTACCCTCAGAAAATCAACTCCACCCCCCCATTACACTGGTATTCACATCCGTCTATTATCCTCCTCCTGACATCCCCTATTACTAACACTCTTTCTCATCACTTTCCCCTATGTAACCCCCTGCACAACAGTGGCAGTAAAACTGCCTTGCTTGGGGTGAACTGATTAAAACAAAAGATTTACCTACACCGTCGACTAACACAACTCGCATGAATGCTAATTGAATTGAATGCACAACACGTATGAAATTCTTGTTGTGCATTTAGTTCAATTAGTGCTTATTCTTCTTCTTCTTCTTCTTCTTCTTCTTCTTCTTCTTTGTGCCTTGTCCTTTCAGGACGTAAGTGATCATGGTCTTCCACGTCTCTCTATCCCTGGTGGTTCTTAGCACGCTTTGTCCTGTGACATCTCGCAGCCCCCGTTCTATCATACACCTGCTCAGGCCATTCAAATATGTTATCCCCTGCTTTACTGTGTTTTGTTTCCCCTCTATCTGTCCTGTTAGTATCAGGTTCTCCAAGTCCTCCTTCCTCACTGCATGTCCCAGGAACTTCAGTTGTCTCTTCCTGATGTTCAATATTAATTTCCTTTTCGTTTTCATTCTTTCCAACACCTCGTCATTGCTCATCCGTCTATTACCCTCCTCCTGACATCCTCTATAACTAAACATTCTTTCTCATCACTTTCCCCTGTGTAACCCCCTGCACAACAGTAGCAGTAGAATGCCTTGCTTCAGGTGAAATGATTTAAAAAAATTAATCCTGTTAAAAGATAATTATTCATATTCATGGCGGGTTTCAGCAGCAAATGGTAATACGGGCGAGGGACTAATTTTGGTATAAAATGTCCTCTTTGTAACTAGGTCCAACCCTAGAGTGAAAACGATAAAATGTAACCGCATTCTCT
This sequence comes from Ascarosepion bandense, assembly GCA_037127315.1. Classification (NCBI taxonomy): domain Eukaryota; kingdom Metazoa; phylum Mollusca; class Cephalopoda; order Sepiida; family Sepiidae; genus Ascarosepion; species Ascarosepion bandense. The sequence goes on along the minus strand of JBBBDQ010000161.1, from coordinate 472,425 downwards.
ATTCTATCACCTTCTTTTCTCGCACTTCCCGCCTGTGGAATCCCCTTCCGTATACTTGCTTCCCCGACAGCTACAATCTCCAGGAGTTTAAATGTAAGGTCAATAGAGATCTCACTAACTCGCACCCATTCTCTAAAGCTCTTTTTCCATCTACTCCACTCCCACCCTCGGTATCCTCATCCGTCTATTACCCTCCTCCTGACATCCTCTATAACTAAACATTCTTTCTCATCACTTTCCCCTGTGTAATCCCCTGCACAACAGTAGCAGTAGAATGCCTTGCTTCGGGTGAAATGTGTTATGGGGAAACACACCTATTCCTCAGATAATGGACTCCCCCCTCCTATATTAATAAGAGTTAACAAGAAGTTCTTGGAGAAGTTCTTGGCAAGTTTTTGACGTTTGTTGTCATTTTCTGACTTCTCAGACCTTGTTTTGACAAGCGTCGAACTTTTTGTTTTAAAAAAAAATCCGATTCACTCATTTGGACTTTTTATTTGACAAAAAAGACCTTTTTGTTGAGCTAAGTTTATTTTTATTTATTTTCTTTTTCGTTTATTTACTTTGTTCTTTTCTTTTTATTCTTCTAGCTTTTTTGTTTTTATTTTCGTATTTTTGGCGGCCATATTTGTTTTTATTTAGGTCGGCCGTTTTGAGTTTAATTTTGATTTTTATTTTTTTTCAGTATCTGTTTTGGCCTTAAGTGCCATATTTATATTTTTTTAACTGTCCCTATTTTGACCAGAAGCTGAAGAATTAGCTGATTTTTATTTTTCTTCCAATTTAACTTTTCTTTTTTTTTTCAGGCCCCTCCCCAGTTTTTCTTTTGCGGAAGTCGCCGTTAGGAGACTTTTCGTTTTCTTTTTGTTTGTTTGTATTTGTTTGTATTTGTTTTCCTTGTACATTTAATTTAATTGTACATTTGTAAAATTTAATCGTTGTTTAAATTTATTTTCGTTAATTCATTTATTTTGTAAAGTTTAGTTAAACCGCTTAAATTTAATTTTAGCCCCTCCCCCTATTTTCTTTGTCGGGAGTAGCCGTTTAGGCAACTCTCCGTTTTTCTGTTTGTTTTATTTTCTTTAAATTTCTTTGTGTATTTAGTTTATCGTATTTTGTAAAGTTTATTTTTGTTTTTATTTTTTTTTAACCTCTCAAGAGGCGGATTTTTTGCCTATTTTCTGCTCTTATATTTTTAAGAGTTGAATTTCACTGTTAAAAGCAAGTTGTTCTAAGCCGTTTTGTCATTTCCAATTTTTGCCGATATAGGCTAATTTTATTTATTGTTGTTCGTGCAATTTTCTTGTGAGGTGGTTAATTTGTGTAACATATTTATTTCCCCCCCCCCCCCCACATTTTTCCCGTTTTTTCCCTACCCCTCTCCATTCCCCTATCATTTACGGAGGAAAAAATAATAATTATATCGATCACGGCCAGTAAAAATAAAAATGGCCGACTCAAGTCGGTCAGCTAGAAAAAAACTGATTTTCGACCCGCCCGGGAAGGGCCCGCCTGACAAAAATGAAGAGTCCTATCCCCCTCTAAAGGATTCAAAAAAGCAAAATTATGAGACCAAGAATAAGGTGGCCGAGAATGGCCAAAAGTCTACGGCAAATGACAAGGCGAAAAGTACCAGAGACAAAAACAAAGATGCTGAGGCCGGGGTGTCGCCCGATTGCTGGAAGTCCCCACCTAGTTGCATTATAAACATAGCGGAGTTTCTGGAGAGATCTAAAGGTTTCGACCATCTTTTGAAAGATGACGGACTTTTGGAAAACCCCCAGGAATTACAAAAGTTTGAAAAGAGAATGGTGTCGGTCTTCGTGGTGGACAAGCGTTCGCGCAAAATTTGTCGCTCCACGAAAGACACAGTGATCCGATCACTGGTGTCCCTAGGGGTTAGGCCCCAAAGAATAATAAAAGGACCAGCCTTTTTCAATTGGGACGTACTGCTGCCCACACCGGAGGATTGCATGGATGCAGTAAGTAGAGAATTGATAACTGATGACCTAATCCTGAGAACAGAATATGAAGGCCGTAGGAGGACCAACGTAGCAGTATATGAGGTGCCTCCTCAGGTTGTCGGCGAACACCTGGCCTCTTATTTTAAAAAATATGGCCAGATACTCGCAGCCTCTTCTGACAACCTGAACGGGGGATGGACATTCGACATACTGAGCGATAAAGAAGCCTTCGACTCCATCCCCAACTGCTTGGATTATTGCGGCCGGAAAATGCCGGTCATAGTGACCGGCCGAAAACCAACTTGCTGGAAGTGCGGGCAGACTGGTCACCTGTCCTCTTCCTGCCCAGAGAAGAAGGCCTCTGGTGATCCGGCCGCCGTCGACCAAAATACCCCTAAGCCTGACAACCGTAGTTCCGCAACGCCTGTAATGGGCCTAGCAGTGGCACGGCCCGGTGTCTCACAAACACCGGGTGGGTCTCGGCCCCCATCCTCCCAAATTCCGAAGCCTGCCGCAAGTGTGGTCAAGGACAAGGATGAGGGAGTATGGCATGTCGTTGCTAGAGGCAAAGGGAAGATCCGAGCAGCGGTGCCTCAGTCCCCTGAAACTCCTAGGGATGACACCGACAGTCCCACTCCCTCTGGCAGCTCTAAAGGCGACGTCCCGGCGGTGCATTTAGACAGGCCTTTGAGTGAGATTCAAAAAAAAGCGGAACCGAATTGGGAAAAAATCGTCCAGCTGCGAAAATTAAAGAAAGACCTAGAGAAGAAGAAATCAACAAATTTAGCAGCTCCCCACTCTTCCGTCTCCGCCCCGTCTTCTCCCTCCCGGAAAAAAACCATGCCCCCCCTCCCATGACAAAGTCTCCCTGACCACTTCCCCGTCGAAAATGACCACCTTCAAAAAGCATTCCCCAGTCTCTTCTCGTATCCCTTCCACTCCTGCTTCTCCCGATGTCTCACCCACTCCCACCCCAACACCTAATCCTTCTCTCTCTCCTCACAAGTCTAAAAGACAAAGAAGCCCTGAAGTAGCGTCTGGTGAGGAAAAAAGAAAGAAAATGAAACCTCCTTTCAATCTCGGTGAAGGAAGTTTGCCGAGTTTCTGCAGAAACAGCTCAAAAGGCGCTGAGCCATTCAAAGCGCTTAAAAACTTTAATTTCATTTAAAAAAGTACACGACAAAGATGTCGAAGATCCGCGCAATTTCCCAAACGCCAAGAGGATCTTGACGGTCGTGCGGTCTGGCGCTGGTACTAGACAAATATGGACTATGTTAGGGGAGGCGAATGATTCGTTTGCTACGAACCCTCCCCTTTCTTATTTCCATGATGAGGACAATGCAAATTTGCAGCAGTTTTGTTCTGGGAGGACCCCGGTTTATGTTCACCCCTCCCTTTACAGAGCGTTGAAACTAACGTTTCCCCTGGACATTGGCGGCCTGTCCTATGATGGCACTATCAAAAGTGAAATGGGTCTCGGCTCAATGGGACGGGCTGTCGGTGTCCTGTCACCGGACATGTTCGGAACAGTTCCTCAACCCTAATCGGACTGATAATGGCTCTCTGGTTAGCAAGTATGAATGCCCGGGGGCTGAGGTCTGAGTCTCGGAGGGTGAGACTCCTTCATGATCTCCAGCGCCTCGGGGTGGATGTTTGTTGTTTGCAGGAGACCCGGTTTTTTGCTGGCGACTATGAGGGCATACTGTCTAGGGATTACGATCTCTATTCAGCATGTTTTGATGGTCGGTTCTAGAGGTGTTTCCTGGCTAGTGAGCAAGTCTTTGGGTGCGGCGTGTACGCTTGTCTTCGCGGATCCAGCGGGCAGGATTTGTGTGCTGGATATTACCATAAAGGAGAAGTCTTTTCGCCTCATTGGGGTTTATGCGCCCAATGTCCATGCGGAGCGTCCTGCTTTGTTTCGGCAGCTCGAGTCGTTCTTTGGAACATCGAGGCGGGTAATTTTAGCGGGGGATTGGAATGCCGTCCTTGACCCTGAGAAGGATCGTATAGGAGAAAGATCGGGTACTAACAACCCGGATGTGAAACCATTTCGGGAATTTATCGACAGGAATGATCTTGTCGATAAGTACCGAAATGAACACCCCCGGGAGGTAGTGTGGACTTGGACTAATAGGGGCAGCTCGGATTCGAAGGTACGCGCAAGCTACCTCGACCGAGTCCTAGTTAGGAGAGTCGACGTAGGGCTCTTAGGTTGTCCAAGTTTCCATTCCATAGTTTACACGGATCATAGGCTCGTCCGGGTTCGTGTAAACTTAGATAAGCCTAAGGTTAAGTTGGCTGGCTACTGGAAATTGAACGCGTCATTATTTGATAGCCAAGATTTCCAGCACCAGCTTTTACTAACACTAAAGCGGGAACTGACGGGGGCTGTGGTTGGGAATAAGTGGTGGGATACACTTAAATCCAAAATTAGGTCGTTTGCTGCCGACTATAGCCGTCGGCTCAACTTAGCTAATTTAGCGGCGCAATCGACGTTAGAGAAAAAAGTTGATCGGGCAGTTAAATCCCGTAATAGTGGGGACGTAGCCTTAGCTAGGGCCGAGCTGGCCTCCTTGGCTATCAAGAAGGATCAAGCTCTGGTAGTTAGGGCTAGGTTAAAAAGAATGTCTTCTGAGGCAACGAATATGGCCGCAGAATTGCGTGCAGAGGAAGCTAGGCAAGCAGCCAATCGGCATATCAAGGACATCACATTGCCGGATGGTCGTACCGTGACTACAGACGTGGGTATATGTGGAGCTTTTCGGGATTACTTCCAGGATCTTTTCACCAGGGAGCCCGGTCTGAGCTCTGCTCAGTTCGACACCTATTTGGCTGACTTTCCCCGCCTCTCGGCGGCTGAAGCGGCTAGGTGCGAGGGGCCCATAACAGAGTCGGAAATCTGGGATGCGCTGAAATTGGTTGGCCGGGACAAAACTCCAGGTTTGGATGGTCTTCCCTACGAACTGTACTTGAGGCAGTCGTCCGTTCTTGTTCCTCTGCTGGCTCTTGTTTATAACAACTGGATGAAGCAGGGGTCTATACCTCGTCGCTTCACCAGGGGTGTAATCAAGTTGCTTCGCAAGAGCAAGAGCGGTGGGGGTGGCATAGATAATTATCGGCCTTTAACGATGTTAAATACTGACTTAAAGATTTTTGCCAAGATCTTGGCCGGCCGTTTGCAGGCTGTCCTCTCTAGTCTGATTGGCCCCGAGCAGACTTGTGCTGTGAAGGGCAGGACTATTCAGGACAACCTTCATTTGGTACGCCTGATCATCGAGAAAACCGACACCGAAGCCGCGCTGATCAATTTGGATCAGTCCAAGGCATTCGATAGGGTTGACCATCGTTTCTTGGAGTCTGTCCTTTCCGCCGCCGGTTTCGGGCCGTACTTTCGCTCCTGGATCCGACTGCTGTATGAGTCCCCCGGTGCGCTGGTGGAAGTGAATGGGGTAAGATCGAAGCCCTTCACTTTATCTCGCTCCATTCGTCAAGGTTGTCCACTTTCGCCTTTGCTGTACGTTCTTGCGTTGGAGCCATTCCTTCGCAAGTTAAAGGCGAATCCGGTCCTTCGCGGAATTTCCGTACCTGGTGCTACCACCTCGGCCAGGTACTCCGCCTATGCTGACGACGTTTCGGTTTTTGTGTCGAGCAAAGCCGAGATTGACGAAGTCAGCAAAGAAATCAGATGTTATGAGACGGTGACAGGGGCCAAGATCAATCGCGATAAGTCTGTTGGCTTGCGATTGGGTGCGTGGAAGGGAGTTTCTCTTCCCGGACCTTTCCTCTGGACGGACGGGCCGATCAAGATTCTCGGCGTCTTCTTCGGTCCTGATCTCCAGTTGGAAATGAATTGGTCGGAGGTTCGAGAGAAGGCCGAGGGCGCAGTTCGTCTGTGGACTCGGAGGAGGCTCTCCTTAAAGGGGAGGGCGGAAGTATGTGCTTCGCACATCTACCCGATTCTCCTTTACCGACTCTCGGTACTTCCTGTCCCGTGTGCCATTCGTTTGGGTTTAATTCAGCTCTTGTTCTCCTTCCTTTGGGGAGAAGGCAAGTCTCCCAAGGTACGTCGCGAGATCTGTTGCCTGCATCCATCTGAGGGCGGTCTGGGCATGCCTAGCGTTGAGATTCGTCAACACACGCTTCGCATTAGATTCCTGGATCGAATGTGTATGCTGGAGGATGAGAACGGCGCCCTCGTTCAAGAGGACGTCCATAAAAACTTTCCATCCCTGAGAAGTGTGCATTTGTCGGAGGAGGAGGCCGGCCGTACTCCTCGTGGCGAGTGCTCCTTCTATAAAGAATGTCGTTTGGCTCTCCAGTTTCTCTTGCGGGCTACGGATGGCCTCTCCAACGCCCAATCGTTGTCTCTTAGGGCATTATATCGGGTTTTAGTTAGGGGGGCCGTTCAAGATGAACTGATTGGCGAGCTCGGGCTTACGAAGCAGGAGGCTCGCTCCATATGGCCTTGGGCGCCTGGGTTGAAATGTCTCACTAACGATGAGGCATCACTCACCTGGCTGATGATACGAAAGGCTCTCTGGGTAGGCAAGAGGCTTCATGCAGCGGGCCTAACTCCGAAATCAACCTGCGTGCGTTGTGGGCTGACGACGGAAACCGTCGATCATGCCTTCTTCCACTGCAGTGTTGTTGCCCCGTTGTGTAAGTTTCTTGAAGACCTCATGGTTCGTATGCTGCGTGGAAAGTTCTTTGTCCTTGAGGCTAGTTCTGTTTGTAGCAATGTCGTGCCTCCGTTATCTAGGGCTGAGCACTATGTGCTCTTTTGCTTACTAGGTGTTATGCGAGTCGTGATTTGGACGACGCGACAGAAGGAATTCTATGGTGATGAGAAGTTTACCTCTTCCCAACTGATCTTGTTCTTTAAGCATCAGCTTAAAGTCAAGATCAGGACGGAAAGGAAACGACTCACTCCATCTGAATTTGGCAAAAGGTGGGTGAGTCTTGCGCGATTCTGTCGAGTGAAAGGTGCTGACCTGGAGTGGTTGTTTGATGCTGGTTAGGCATCAGGATATTGGGTGTGCTGGGCAGAACATGTGCACCCCGTCCCTGTTAGGTTAGTGTAGGGAAAGTTTGATTTTCTGTTTTTTGCTTCATTGTTAACTTAGCTAGGTTATGATTGCTCATTGGCCCCCTTTTCTTTTTTGTCCCCTATTTTTCTTTAGTTTAACCCCCCTTCCCTTCCCACTTTAGGTGTTCAACAATGTTAGTTCTCCGGTGGATGCGTGGCGACTTTCGTTATTTTTCAAGTGTGCTTTTCGTTTTTGTTATGATGTTTAAATCTGTGAGTGATTGTGTGAGTGATTGCTGATCGGACATATGGTATTATATTTATAAAGCCACGCATTATGTTTCGTCCGGGGAAGTGATTTTGCTGTCACATTATTAGAGTAGTGGGGGGCTTTTATTACTAATACGATTTTGTTTAGTTTCTTGTACATATCTTATTTTCATTGTATAAAATCATTGGGGATTTTAAATGTTGTTATTCCTGCCCATGCCCTCCACTGAACATTGTACATATGGGAGTTAAGTAGGACTACATAGAGAACCTGAGGTATTATGGTGGACGTGGTAAGAATGGTAAGTAAAAATGTGGTTTTATGGTGAAAGGTTTTTGTAAGCGTGTCAGGGTCAACGAAAGTGAATAGCTAAGTTAATTTAGGACAATTGATGACCAGCCTTCCCCATCCCCGTATTAGGCCTTGTGCCACATTTGTACATATCGTACAATAAATAATGAAGTTCTTGCCCAGTTTTTGACGTTTGTTGTCATTTTCTGACTTCTCCGACCTTGTTTTGGCGAGCGTCGAACTTTTTGTTTAAAAAAAACTGATTCACTCATTTGGACTGTTTATTTTACAAAAAAGACCTTTTTGTTGAGCTAAGTTTATTTTTATTTATTTTCTTTTTCGTTTATTTACTTTGTTCTTTTCTTTTTTATTCTTCTAGCTTTTTTGTTTTTATTTTCGTATTTTTGGCGGCCATATTTGTTTTTATTTAGGTCGGCCGTTTTGAGTTTATTTTTTCTTTTTCTTTTTTTCAGTATCTGTTTGGCCTTAAGTGCCATATTTATATTTTTTTAACTGTCCCTATTTGACCAGAAACTGAAGAATTAGCTGATTTTTATTTTTCTTCCACTTTAACTTTTCTTTTTTTCAGCCCCTCCCCAGTTTTTCTTTTGCGGAAGTCGCCGTTAGGAGACTTTTCGTTTTCTTTTTGTTTGTTTGTATTTGTTTGTATTTGGTTTCTTTGTGTATTTAATTTAATTGTACATTTGTAAAGTTTAATCGTTGTTTAAATTTATTTTGAATTCTTTTATTTTGTAAAGTTTAGTTAAACCACTTAAATTTAATTTTAGCCCCTCCCGCTATTTTCATTGTCGGGAGTAGCCGTTTAGGCAACTCTCCGTGTTTCTGTTTGTTTTATTTTCTTTTAATTTCTTTGTGTAATTAGTTTATCGTAACTGGTAAAGTTTATTTTTGTATATTTTTTAACCTCTCAAGAGGCTAAACTTTTTGTCGGCTAAGACTAGTTCTTAGTTTGGTAAAAGTTTAATTTTTGGCCGCTAAAGGCTAGTTTTTTGCCAGGCGTGTGAATTGTTTGCCGTTACTGGCCATTTTATTGGGAAATTTTAAATCCTTCGGGGTTCGTTGTTTGAGAAATTTTTGTCCTCTTTGTTTCTATTTTGTGATAGTTTTTTTTTTTTTTTTTTTTTTTTTTTTTTTTTTTTTTTTTTTTTTTTTGTTTTCCCCAAGTTACTCCCATTTCCCACCCTTTCCCATACGTTTAATTTAAGTGTGGTGGACAAAAACAAAAATTTTTTGTTGGCGTGCTAAAACCTTAAAATGGCCGACAATAGTCGGTCAATAAAGAAAAAACTAAGTTTTGACCCCCCTGGAAGGGGCCTCCTGATAAAACTGATGAGGATTTTCCCCCACTTCCTGGGAAAGATGAAAAGGAAAAAGAAATAATGAAAGAGACACCAATGGCCGAGAATGGCCAAAAGGAGGCGAATAACAAAGAAAAACCTCAAAAGACGCAAGACGAGACAATGAAAGATGCTGAGGCCGGGGAATCGCCCTGTGGCTGGAAGTCCCCTCCGAAAGTCAAGATCAATCTGACGGAGTTCTTGGAGAGAGCTAAGAGCTACGCACACCTTGTCGTAGAAGGTGGGCTCTTGGAGGATCCCCAAGAATTAAAGAAGATTGAAAAAAGAATAGTGTCAGTCTTCGTGGTGGACAAGCGTACGCGCAAAATTTGTCGCAGCACGAAAGACACAGTGTTGAAAACACTGCAGTCAAAGGGGTATAAGCCCTTAAGAATAATTAAAGGGGCGCGCTTCTTCTTGTGGGACATACTACTACCTACGCCAGAAGAGTGCCTAAAATTGGCGATTGAAGACATATCTACAAAAGAGCTCATATTTAGAATTATGTATGATGGCAAACAAAGGACCAAGGTAGCAGTGTATGAGGTTCCTCCTCAGGTCATCGGGGAGCATCTGGCTGCCTACTTTTCGCAGTTTGGCCAAATTTTAGATGCCTCCTGCGATGACCTGAACGGGGGATGGTCTTTCGATATGATGATCGACCAGGAGACCTTCAAGACCATCCCCAACTGTCTTGACGTAGGGGGCCTGAGCTTGCCGGTGATGGTGTCCGGCCGCAAACCAAAATGCTGGAGGTGTGGAGAGACTGGTCACCTCTCCTCCTCCTGCCCAGAGAAGAAGGCCTCTGGAAGCCAGGCTCCAATCGACCAAAATCCCCCTCTGGCCGCTCCTGTTACATCCGTCTCGCCCGTAGTGGGCATGCCAATACCCAGGACCGGTGCGGCAGTTACCCCGGTTGGGAACAAAAAAGTTCCCTCACCCCCCGAAAAACCTTCGCCAACTGCTAGTGCAGCCTCGGAGAAGGAAAAGGGGGAGTGGCTGGTTGTTGGCAGGGCCAGGGGGAAGCGCCAAGCAGCGGAACCTCGGTCCCCAGATACCCCAAAGACTAAAGGCACGAACAGCCCCACTCCCTCCACTAGCAAGAAGGGCGATGCCTCGGCCTGGTCGGCTCCGAAACTTGAAGAGCTAAAAAAAAGCATTCGACCCAGGGTATGAGAAGACGCAGAAGATAAAAGAGCTAAAGAAACAATTAGAAAAACGGCCTTTTCGCCCATCAGAGGAGTTGAAGAATCAACTGGCTCAACGTCCACCTCGCCCCTCGGCCTCTGCCCCGTCCTCCCCTCAAAAGAAAAAATCGGGCAAAAAAATTCATTCCTCTCAACCCACTCCCCGTAAACCGTCCCCTCGTAGTCGAGACCCCAGCCCAATCATCAACTATTTTCGTGTTTCTCCATGCCTCTCTCCCTGTCCCTCTCCCCCGAAACAGATGCCCCCTCCATCCAAAAGACAAAGAAGTCTTTCCTCAGAAGATATGGAGGCCCAAAAGAAAAAACCAACAAAGCTGCCATACAGGCAAGGGGAGGACATCTGCCGCATCTCCCCGGCTCAGGCTGAAAGAGCCAAGAATTTCGGGAATAGAATAAAGCAGCTGAAGGCTCTTTTGTCGATGAAAAAGTGTAGTGAGAAAGATATCGAACTACCAAGAAATTTCCCCAAAGCTCAGAGACTATTAACAGTCATTCGCACTGGGTCAGGGGCGCGGCAGACTTGGGGCATGGTAGAGGAGGCTGCCAAAGCAATTCCCATGATTCCACCCATCATCACAACAAAATCAGAGAAACTCACTAACCTTGAAAAATTCTGTTCTGGACGGGTCCCGGTTTTAGTTCACCCCTCCCTCTATAGGGCACTAAAACTAACCTTTCCCTGGGATGTTGGCGGCATCTCCTCTGACGGCACCATCAAGAATGAGATGGGCCATGGGTCAATGGGAGAGGCTGTCGGCATCCTTTCCCCGACCATGTTCTGTCCAGGACCCCAACCCTAATTAAGGATCATAATGGCTCTCTGGTTAGCAAGCGTGAATGCCCGGGGGCTGAGGTCAGAGTCTCGGAGGGTGAGACTCCTTCATGACCTCCAGCGCCTCGGGGTGGATGTTTGTTGTCTGCAGGAAACCCGGTTTTTAGCTGGCGACTATGAGGGCATACTGTCTAGGGATTACGATCTCTATTCAGCATGTTTTGATGGTCGTTCTAGAGGTGTTTCCTGGCTAGTGAGCAAGTCTTTGGGTGCGGCGTGTACGCTTGTCTTCGCGGATCCAGCGGGCAGGATTTGTGTGCTGGATATTACCATAAAGGAGAAGTCTTTTCGCCTCATTGGGGTTTATGCGCCCAATGTCCATGCGGAGCGTCCTGCTTTGTTTCGGCAGCTCGAGTCGTTCTTTGGAACATCGAGGCGGGTAATTTTAGCGGGGGATTGGAATGCCGTCCTTGACCCTGAGAAGGATCGTATAGGAGAAAGATCGGGTACTAACAACCCGGATGTGAAACCGTTTCGGGAATTTATCGACAGGAATGATCTTGTCGATAAATACCGAAATGAACACCCCCGGGAGGTAGTGTGGACTTGGACTAATAGGGGCAGCTCGGATTCGAAGGTACGCGCAAGCTACCTCGACCGAGTCCTAGTTAGGAGAGTCGACGTAGGGCTCTTAGGTTGTCCAAGTTTCCATTCCATAGTTTACACGGATCATAGGCTCGTCCGGGTTCGTGTAAACTTAGATAAGCCTAAGGTTAAGTTGGCTGGCTACTGGAAATTGAACGCGTCATTATTTGATAGCCAAGATTTCCAGCACCAGCTTTTACTAACACTAAAGCGGGAACTGACGGGGGCTGTGGTTGGGAATAAGTGGTGGGATACACTTAAATCCAAAATTAGGTCGTTTGCTGCCGACTATAGCCGTCGGCTCAACTTAGCTAATTTAGCGGCGCAATCGACGTTAGAGAAAAAAGTTGATCGGGCAGTTAAATCCCGTAATAGTGGGGACGTAGCCTTAGCTAGGGCCGAGCTGGCCTCCTTGGCTATCAAGAAGGATCAAGCTCTGGTAGTTAGGGCTAGGTTAAAAAGAATGTCTTCTGAGGCAACGAATATGGCCGCAGAATTGCGTGCAGAGGAAGCTAGGCAAGCAGCCAATCGGCATATCAAGGACATCACATTGCCGGATGGTCGTACCGTGACTACAGACGTGGGTATATGTGGAGCTTTTCGGGATTACTTCCAGGATCTTTTCACCAGGGAGCCCGGTCTGAGCTCTGCTCAGTTCGACACCTATTTGGCTGACTTTCCCCGCCTCTCGGCGGCTGAAGCGGCTAGGTGCGAGGGGCCCATAACAGAGTCGGAAATCTGGGATGCGCTGAAATTGGTTGGCCGGGACAAAACTCCAGGTTTGGATGGTCTTCCCTACGAACTGTACTTGAGGCAGTCGTCCGTTCTTGTTCCTCTGCTGGCTCTTGTTTATAACAACTGGATGAAGCAGGGGTCTATACCTCGTCGCTTCACCAGGGGTGTAATCAAGTTGCTTCGCAAGAGCAAGAGCGGTGGGGGTGGCATAGATAATTATCGGCCTTTAACGATGTTAAATACTGACTTAAAGATTTTTGCCAAGATCTTGGCCGGCCGTTTGCAGGCTGTCCTCTCTAGTCTGATTGGCCCCGAGCAGACTTGTGCTGTGAAGGGCAGGACTATTCAGGACAACCTTCATTTGGTACGCCTGATCATCGAGAAAACCGACACCGAAGCCGCGCTGATCAATTTGGATCAGTCCAAGGCTTTCGATAGGGTTGACCATCGTTTCTTGGAGTCTGTCCTTTCCGCCGCCGGTTTCGGGCCGTACTTTCGCTCCTGGATCCGACTGCTGTATGAGTCCCCCGGTGCGCTGGTGGAAGTGAATGGGGTAAGATCGAAGCCCTTCACTTTATCTCGCTCCATTCGTCAAGGTTGTCCACTTTCGCCTTTGCTGTACGTTCTTGCGTTGGAGCCATTCCTTCGCAAGTTAAAGGCGAATCCGGTCCTTCGCGGAATTTCCGTACCTGGTGCTACCACCTCGGCCAGGTACTCCGCCTATGCTGACGACGTTTCGGTTTTTGTGTCGAGCAAAGCCGAGATTGACGAAGTCAGCAAAGAAATCAGATGCTATGAGACGGTGACAGGGGCCAAGATCAATCGCGATAAGTCTGTTGGCTTGCGATTGGGTGCGTGGAAGGGAGTTTCTCTTCCCGGACCTTTCCTCTGGACGGACGGGCCGATCAAGATTCTCGGCGTCTTTTTCGGTCCTGATCTCCAGTTGGAAATGAATTGGTCGGAGGTTCGAGAGAAGGCCGAGGGCGCAGTTCGTCTGTGGACTCGGAGGAAGCTCTCCTTAAAGGGGAGGGCGGAAGTATGTGCCTCGCACATCTACCCGATTCTCCTTTACCGACTCTCGGTACTTCCTCTCCCGTGTGCCATTCGTTTGGGTTTAATTCAGTTCTTGTTCTCCTTCCTTTGGGGAGAAGGCAAGTCTCCCAAGGTACGTCGCGAGATCTGTTGCCTGCATCCATCTGAGGGCGGTCTGGGCATGCCTAGCGTTGAGATTCGTCAACACACGCTTCGCATTAGATTCCTGGATCGAATGTGTATGCTGGAGGATGAGAACGGCGCCCTCGTTCAAGAGGACGTCCATAAAAACTTTCCATCCCTGAGAAGTGTGCATTTGTCGGAGGAGGAGGCCGGCCGTACTCCTCGTGGCGAGTGCTCCTTCTATAAAGAATGTCGTTTGGCTCTCCAGTTTCTCTTGCGGGCTACGGATGGCCTCTCCAACGCCCAATCGTTGTCTCTTAGGGCATTATATCGGGTTTTAGTTAGGGGGGCCGTTCAAGATGAACTGATTGGCGAGCTCGGGCTTACGAAGCAGGAGGCTCGCTCCATATGGCCTTGGGCGCCTGGGTTGAAATGTCTCACTAACGATGAGGCATCACTCACCTGGCTGATGATTCGAAAGGCTCTCTGGGTAGGCAAGAGGCTTCATGCAGCGGGCCTAACACCAAAATCAACCTGCGTGCGTTGTGGGCTGACGACGGAAACCGTCGATCATGCCTTCTTCCACTGCAGTGTTGTTGCTCCGTTGTGTAAGTTTCTTGAAGACCTCATGGTTCGTATGCTGCGTGGAAAGTTCTTTGTCCTTGAGGCTAGTTCTGTTTGTAGCAATGTCGTACCTCCGTTATCTAGGGCTGAGCACTATGTGCTCTTTTGCTTACTAGGTGTTATGCGAATCGTGATTTGGACGACGCGACAGAAGGAATTCTATGGTGATGAGAAGTTTACCTCTTCCCAACTGATCTTGTTCTTTAAGCATCAGCTTAAAGTCAAGATCAGGACGGAAAGGAAACGACTCACTCCATCTGAATTTGGCAAAAGGTGGGTGAGTCTTGCGCGATTCTGTCGAGTGAAAGGTGCTGACCTGGAGTGGTTGTTTGATGCTGGTTAGGCATCAGGATATTGGGTGTGCTGGGCAGAACATGTGCACCCCGTCCCTGTTAGGTTAGTGTAGGTAAAGTTTGATTTTCTGTTTTTTGGCTTCAATGTTAACTTAGCTAGGTTATGATTGCACATTGGCCCCCTTTTCTTTTTTCTCCCCTATTTTTCTTTAGTTTAACCCCCCTTCCCTTCCATCCTTAGGTGTTCAACAATGTTAGTTCCCCGGTGGATGCGTGGCGGCTTTCGTTATTTTTCAAGTGTGCTTTTCGTTTTTGTTATGATGTTTAAATGTGTGAGTGATTGTGTGAGTAATTGCTGATCGGATAAGTGATATTATTATATTTCTAAAGCCACGCATTATATTTCGTCCGGGGAAGTGATTTTGCTGTCACAATATTAGAATAGTGGGGGGCTTTTATTACTAATATGATTTTGTTTAGTTTCTTGTACATATATTACTTTCATTGTATAAAATCATTGGGGAATTTTAAATGTTGTTATTTCTGCCCATGCCCTCCACTGATCATTGTACATATGGGAGTTGGGTGGGACTGCATAGAGAGCCTGAGGTGTTATGGTGGACGTGGTAAGAGTGGTAAGTAAAAATGTGGTTTTATGGTGAAAGGTTATTGTAAGCGTGTCAGGGTCAACGAAAGTGAATAGCTAAGTTAAATTAGGACAGTTGAAGACCAGCCTTCCCCATCCCCGTATTAGGCCTTGTGCCACATTTGTACTTCAGTACAATAAATAATGAAGTTCTTGCCCAGTTTTTGACGTTTGTTGTCATTTTCTGACTTCTCAGACCTTGTTTTGGCGAGCGTCAGACACTTTTTGTTTAAAAAAAACTGATTTACTCATTTGGACTCTTTATTTTACAAAAAAGACCCTTTTTGTTGAGCTAAGTTTATTTTTATTTATTTTCTTTTTTCGTTTATTTATTTTGTTCTTTTCTTTTTATTCTTCTAGCTTTTTTGTTTTTATTTTCGTATTTTTGGCGGCCATATTTGTTTTTATTTAGGTCGGCCGTTTTGAGTTTATTTTTATTTTTATTTTTATTTTCAGTATCTGTTTGGCCTTAAGTGCCATATTTATATTTTGTTTAATAGTAACTGTCCCTTTTGACCAGAAACTGAAGAATTAGCTGATTTTTATTTTTTTTTCCACTTTAACTTTTCTTTTTTTCAGCCCCTCCCCAGTTTTTCTTTTGCGGAAGTCGCCGTTAGGAGACTTTTCGTTTTCTTTTTGTTTGTTTGTATTTGTTTGTATTTGTTTTCCTTGTACATTTAATTTAATTGTACATTTGTAAAATTTAATCGTTGTTTAAATTTATTTTCGTTAATTCATTTATTTTGTAAAGTTTAGTTAAACCGCTTAAATTTAATTTTAGCCCCTCCCCCTATTTTCTTTGTCGGGAGTAGCCGTTTAGGCAACTCTCCGTTTTTCTGTTTGTTTTATTTTCTTTAAATTTCTTTGTGTAATTAGTTTATCGTAACTGGTAAAGTTTATTTTTGTATATATTTATTTTTCGTTTATTTTTTAACCTCTCAAGAGGCTAGACTTTTTTGTCGGCTAAGACTAGTTCTTAGTTTGGTAAAAGTTTAATTTTTGGCCGCTAAAGGCTAGTTTTTTGCCAGGCGTGTGAATTGTTTGCCGTTACTGGCCATTTTATTGGGAAATTTTAAATCCTTCGGGGTTCGTTGTTTGAAAAGTTTTTGGTCCTCTTTGTTTCTATTTTGTGATAGTATTTTTTATTTTTATTTGTTTTCCCCAAGTTACTCCCATTCCCCACCCTTTCCCATACGTTTAATTTAAGTGTGGTGGACAAATACAAAAATTTTTTGTTGGCGTGCTAAAACCTTAAAATGGCCGACAATAGTCGGTCAATAAAGAAAAAACTAAGTTTTGACCCCCCTGGAAGGGGCCTCCTGATAAAACTGATGAGGATTTTCCCCCACTTCCTGGGAAAGATGAAAAGGAAAAAGAAATAATGAAAGAGACACCAATGGCCGAGAATGGCCAAAAGGAGGCGAATAACAAAGAAAAACCTCAAAAGACGCAAGACGAGACAATGAAAGATGCTGAGGCCGGGGAATCGCCCTGTGGCTGGAAGTCCCCTCCGAAAGTCAAGATCAATCTGACGGAGTTCTTGGAGAGAGCTAAGAGCTACGCACACCTTGTCGTAGAAGGTGGGCTCTTGGAGGATCCCCAAGAATTAAAGAAGATTGAAAAAAGAATAGTGTCAGTCTTCGTGGTGGACAAGCGTACGCGCAAAATTTGTCGCAGCACGAAAGACACAGTGTTGAAAACACTGCAGTCAAAGGGGTATAAGCCCTTAAGAATAATTAAAGGGGCGCGCTTCTTCTTGTGGGACATACTACTACCTACGCCAGAAGAGTGCCTAAAATTGGCGATTGAAGACATATCTACAAAAGAGCTCATATTTAGAATTATGTATGATGGCAAACAAAGGACCAAGGTAGCAGTGTATGAGGTTCCTCCTCAGGTCATCGGGGAGCATCTGGCTGCCTACTTTTCGCAGTTTGGCCAAATTTTAGATGCCTCCTGCGATGACCTGAACGGGGGATGGTCTTTCGATATGATGATCGACCAGGAGACCTTCAAGACCATCCCCAACTGTCTTGACGTAGGGGGCCTGAGCTTGCCGGTGATGGTGTCCGGCCGCAAACCAAAATGCTGGAGGTGTGGAGAGACTGGTCACCTCTCCTCCTCCTGCCCAGAGAAGAAGGCCTCTGGAAGCCAGGCTCCAATCGACCAAAATCCCCCTCTGGCCGCTCCTGTTACATCCGTCTCGCCCGTAGTGGGCATGCCAATACCCAGGACCGGTGCGGCAGTTACCCCGGTTGGGAACAAAAAAGTTCCCTCACCCCCCGAAAAACCTTCGCCAACTGCTAGTGCAGCCTCGGAGAAGGAAAAGGGGGAGTGGCTGGTTGTTGGCAGGGCCAGGGGGAAGCGCCAAGCAGCGGAACCTCGGTCCCCAGATACCCCAAAGACTAAAGGCACGAACAGCCCCACTCCCTCCACTAGCAAGAAGGGCGATGCCTCGGCCTGGTCGGCTCCGAAACTTGAAGAGCTAAAAAAAGCATTCGACCCAGGGTATGAGAAGACGCAGAAGATAAAAGAGCTAAAGAAACAATTAGAAAAACGGCCTTTTCGCCCATCAGAGGAGTTGAAGAATCAACTGGCTCAACGTCCACCTCGCCCCTCGGCCTCTGCCCCGTCCTCCCCTCAAAAGAAAAAATCGGGCAAAAAAATTCATTCCTCTCAACCCACTCCCCGTAAACCGTCCCCTCGTAGTCGAGACCCCAGCCCAATCATCAACTATTTTCGTGTTTCTCCATGCCTCTCTCCCTGTCCCTCTCCCCCGAAACAGATGCCCCCTCCATCCAAAAGACAAAGAAGTCTTTCCTCAGAAGATATGGAGGCCCAAAAGAAAAAACCAACAAAGCTGCCATACAGGCAAGGGGAGGACATCTGCCGCATCTCCCCGGCCCAGGCTGAAAGAGCCAAGAATTTCGGGAATAGAATAAAGCAGCTGAAGGCTCTTTTGTCGATGAAAAAGTGTAGTGAGAAAGATATCGAACTACCAAGAAATTTCCCCAAAGCTCAGAGGCTATTAACAGTCATTCGCACTGGGTCAGGGGCGCGGCAGACTTGGGGCATGGTAGAGGAGGCTGCCAAAGCAATTCCTATGATTCCACCCATCATCACAACAAAATCAGAGAAACTCACTAACCTTGAAAAATTCTGTTCTGGACGGGTCCCGGTTTTAGTTCACCCCTCCCTCTATAGGGCGCTAAAACTAACCTTTCCCTGGGATGTTGGCGGCGTCTCCTCTGACGGCACCATCAAGAATGAGATGGGCCATGGGTCAATGGGAGAGGCTGTCGGCATCCTTTCCCCGACCATGTTCTGTCCAGGACCCCAACCCTAATTAAGGATCATAATGGCTCTCTGGTTAGCAAGCGTGAATGCCCGGGGGCTGAGGTCAGAGTCTCGGAGGGTGAGACTCCTTCATGACCTCCAGCGCCTCGGGGTGGATGTTTGTTGTCTGCAGGAAACCCGGTTTTTAGCTGGCGACTATGAGGGCATACTGTCTAGGGATTACGATCTCTATTCAGCATGTTTTGATGGTCGTTCTAGAGGTGTTTCCTGGCTAGTGAGCAAGTCTTTGGGTGCGGCGTGTACGCTTGTCTTCGCGGATCCAGCGGGCAGGATTTGTGTGCTGGATATTACCATAAAGGAGAAGTCTTTTCGCCTCATTGGGGTTTATGCGCCCAATGTCCATGCGGAGCGTCCTGCTTTGTTTCGGCAGCTCGAGTCGTTCTTTGGAACATCGAGGCGGGTAATTTTAGCGGGGGATTGGAATGCCGTCCTTGACCCTGAGAAGGATCGTATAGGAGAAAGATCGGGTACTAACAACCCGGATGTGAAACCATTTCGGGAATTTATCGACAGGAATGATCTTGTCGATAAATACCGAAATGAACACCCCCGGGAGGTAGTGTGGACTTGGACTAATAGGGGCAGCTCGGATTCGAAGGTACGCGCAAGCTACCTCGACCGTGTCCTAGTTAGGAGAGTCGACGTAGGGCTCTTAGGTTGTCCAAGTTTCCATTCCATAGTTTACACGGATCATAGGCTCGTCCGGGTTCGTGTAAACTTAGATAAGCCTAAGGTTAAGTTGGCTGGCTACTGGAAATTGAACGCGTCATTATTTGATAGCCAAGATTTCCAGCACCAGCTTTTACTAACACTAAAGCGGGAACTGACGGGGGCTGTGGTTGGGAATAAGTGGTGGGATACACTTAAATCCAAAATTAGGTCGTTTGCTGCCGACTATAGCCGTCGGCTCAACTTAGCTAATTTAGCGGCGCAATCGACGTTAGAGAAAAAAGTTGATCGGGCAGTTAAATCCCGTAATAGTGGGGACGTAGCCTTAGCTAGGGCCGAGCTGGCCTCCTTGGCTATCAAGAAGGATCAAGCTCTGGTAGTTAGGGCTAGGTTAAAAAGAATGTCTTCTGAGGCAACGAATATGGCCGCAGAATTGCGTGCAGAGGAAGCTAGGCAAGCAGCCAATCGGCATATCAAGGACATCACATTGCCGGATGGTCGTACCGTGACTACAGACGTGGGTATATGTGGAGCTTTTCGGGATTACTTCCAGGATCTTTTCACCAGGGAGCCCGGTCTGAGATCTGCTCAGTTCGACACCTATTTGGCTGACTTTCCCCGCCTCGAGGCGGCTGAAGCGGCTAGGTGCGAGGGGCCCATAACAGAGTCGGAAATCTGGGATGCGCTGAAATTGGTTGGCCGGGACAAAACTCCAGGTTTGGATGGTCTTCCCTACGAACTGTACTTGAGGCAGTCGTCCGTTCTTGTTCCTCTGCTGGCTCTTGTTTATAACAACTGGATGAAGCAGGGGTCTATACCTCGTCGCTTCACCAGGGGTGTAATCAAGTTGCTTCGCAAGAGCAAGAGCGGTGGGGGTGGCATAGATAATTATCGGCCTTTAACGATGTTAAATACTGACTTAAAGATTTTTGCCAAGATCTTGGCCGGCCGTTTGCAGGCTGTCCTCTCTAGTCTGATTGGCCCCGAGCAGACTTGTGCTGTGAAGGGCAGGACTATTCAGGACAACCTTCATTTGGTACGCCTGATCATCGAGAAAACCGACACCGAAGCCGCGCTGATCAATTTGGATCAGTCCAAGGCATTCGATAGGGTTGACCATCGTTTCTTGGAGTCTGTCCTTTCCGCCGCCGGTTTCGGGCCGTACTTTCGCTCCTGGATCCGACTGCTGTATGAGTCCCCCGGTGCGCTGGTGGAAGTGAATGGGGTAAGATCGAAGCCCTTCACTTTATCTCGCTCCATTCGTCAAGGTTGTCCACTTTCGCCTTTGCTGTACGTTCTTGCGTTGGAGCCATTCCTTCGCAAGTTAAAGGCGAATCCGGTCCTTCGCGGAATTTCCGTACCTGGTGCTACCACCTCGGCCAGGTACTCCGCCTATGCTGACGACGTTTCGGTTTTTGTGTCGAGCAAAGCCGAGATTGACGAAGTCAGCAAAGAAATCAGATGCTATGAGACGGTGACAGGGGCCAAGATCAATCGCGATAAGTCTGTTGGCTTGCGATTGGGTGCGTGGAAGGGAGTTTCTCTTCCCGGACCTTTCCTCTGGACGGACGGGCCGATCAAGATTCTCGGCGTCTTTTTCGGTCCAGATCTCCAGTTGGAAATGAATTGGTCGGAGGTTCGAGAGAAGGCCGAGGGCGCAGTTCGTCTGTGGACTCGGAGGAAGCTCTCCTTAAAGGGGAGGGCGGAAGTATGTGCCTTCGCACATCTACCCGATTCTCCTTTACCGACTCTCGGTACTTCCTCTCCCGTGTGCCATTCGTTTGGGTTTAATTCAGTTCTTGTTCTCCTTCCTTTGGGGAGAAGGCAAGTCTCCCAAGGTACGTCGCGAGATCTGTTGCCTGCATCCATCTGAGGGCGGTCTGGGCATGCCTAGCGTTGAGATTCGTCAACACACGCTTCGCATTAGATTCCTGGATCGAATGTGTATGCTGGAGGATGAGAACGGCGCCCTCGTTCAAGAGGACGTCCATAAAAACTTTCCATCCCTGAGAAGTGTGCATTTGTCGGAGGAGGAGGCCGGCCGTACTCCTCGTGGCGAGTGCTCCTTCTATAAAGAATGTCGTTTGGCTCTCCAGTTTCTCTTGCGGGCTACGGATGGCCTCTCCAACGCCCAATCGTTGTCTCTTAGGGCATTATATCGGGTTTTAGTTAGGGGGGCCGTTCAAGATGAACTGATTGGCGAGCTCGGGCTTACGAAGCAGGAGGCTCGCTCCATATGGCCTTGGGCGCCTGGGTTGAAATGTCTCACTAACGATGAGGCATCACTCACCTGGCTGATGATTCGAAAGGCTCTCTGGGTAGGCAAGAGGCTTCATGCAGCGGGCCTAACACCAAAATCAACCTGCGTGCGTTGTGGGCTGACGACGGAAACCGTCGATCATGCCTTCTTCCACTGCAGTGTTGTTGCTCCGTTGTGTAAGTTTCTTGAAGACCTCATGGTTCGTATGCTGCGTGGAAAGTTCTTTGTCCTTGAGGCTAGTTCTGTTTGTAGCAATGTCGTACCTCCGTTATCTAGGGCTGAGCACTATGTGCTCTTTTGCTTACTAGGTGTTATGCGAATCGTGATTTGGACGACGCGACAGAAGGAATTCTATGGTGATGAGAAGTTTACCTCTTCCCAACTGATCTTGTTCTTTAAGCATCAGCTTAAAGTCAAGATCAGGACGGAAAGGAAACGACTCACTCCATCTGAATTTGGCAAAAGGTGGGTGAGTCTTGCGCGATTCTGTCGAGTGAAAGGTGCTGACCTGGAGTGGTTGTTTGATGCTGGTTAGGCATCAGGATATTGGGTGTGCTGGGCAGAACATGTGCACCCCGTCCCTGTTAGGTTAGTGTAGGTAAAGTTTGATTTTCTGTTTTTTGGCTTCAATGTTAACTTAGCTAGGTTATGATTGCTCATTGGCCCCCTTTTTCTTTTTTCTCCCCTATTTTTCTTTAGTTTAACCCCCCTTCCCTTCCCTCCTTTAGGTGTTCAACAATGTTAGTTCCCCGGTGGATGCGTGGCGACTTTCGTTATTTTTCAAGTGTGCTTTTCGTTTTTGTTATGATGTTTAAATGTGTGAGTGATTGTGTGAGTAATTGCTGATCGGATATATGGTATTATACTTCTAAAGCCACGCATTATATTTCGTCCGGGGAAGTGATTTTGCTGTCACAATTATTAGAGTAGTGGGGGGCTTTTATTACTAATATGATTTTGTTTAGTTTCTTGTACATATCTTATTTTCATTGTATAAAATCATTGGGGAATTTTAAATGTTGTTATTTCTGCCCATGCCCTCCACTGAACATTGTACATATGGGAGTTAAGTAGGACTACATAGAGAACCTGAGGTATTATGGTGGACGTGGTAAGAATGGTAAGTAAAAATGTGGTTTTATGGTGAAAGGTTATTGTTAAGCGTGTCAGGGTCAACGAAAGTGAATAGCTAAGTTAAATATAGGACAGTTGATGACCAGCCTTTCCCCATCCCCGTATTAGGCCTTGTGCCGCATTTGTACTTCTGTACAATAAATAATGAAGTTCTTGGCCCAAGTTTTTGACGTTTGTTGTCATTTTCTGACTTCTCGGACCTTGTTTTGACAAGCGTCGAACTTTTTGTTTTAAAAAAAAAATCCGATTCACTCATTTGGGCTTTTTATTTGACAAAAAAGACCTTTTTGTTGAGCTAAGTTTATTTTTATTTATTTTCTTTTTCGTTTATTTACTTTGTTCTTTTCATTTTATTCTTCTAGCTTTTTTGTTTTTATTTTCGTATTTTTGGCGGCCATATTTGTTTTTATTTAGGTCGGCCGTTTTGAGTTTATTTTGATTTTTATTTTTTTTCAGTATCTGTTTTGGCCTTAAGTGCCATATTTATATTTTTTTTAACTGTCCCTATTTTGACCAGAAGCTGAAGAATTAGCTGATTTTTATTTTTCTTCCAATTTAACTTTTCTTTTTTTTTCAGCCCCTCCCCAGTTTTTCTTTTGCGGAAGTCGCCGTTAGGAGACTTTTCGTTTTCTTTTTGTTTGTTTGTATTTGTTTGTATTTGTTTTCCTTGTACATTTAATTTGATTGTACATTTGTAAAATTTAATCGTTGTTTAAATTTATTTTCGTTAATTCATTTATTTTGTAAAGTTTAGTTAAACCGCTTAAATTTAATTTTAGCCCCTCCCCCTATTTTCTTTGTCGGGAGTAGCCGTTTAGGCAACTCTCCGTTTTTCTGTTTGTTTTATTTTCTTTAAATTTCTTTGTGTATTTAGTTTATCGTATTTTGTAAAGTTTATTTTTGTTTTTATTTTTTTTTAACCTCTCAAGAGGCGGATTTTTTGCCTATTTTCTGCTCTTATATTTTTAAGAGTTGAATTTCACTGTTAAAAGCAAGTTGTTCTAAGCCGTTTTGTTATTTCTAATTTTTGCCGATATAGGCTAATTTTATTTATTGTTGTTCGTGCAATTTTCTTGTGAGGTGGTTAATTTGTGTAACATATTTATTTCCCCCCCCCCCCCACATTTTTCCCGTTTTTTCCCTACCCCTCTCCATTCCCCTATCATTTACGGAGGAAAAAAATAATAATTATATCGATCACGGCCAGTAAAAATAAAAATGGCCGACTCAAGTCGGTCAGCTAGAAAAAAACTGATTTTCGACCCGCCCGGGAAGGGCCCGCCTGACAAAAATGAAGAGTCCTATCCCCCTCTAAAGGATTCAAAAAAGCAAAATTATGAGACCAAGAATAAGGTGGCCGAGAATGGCCAAAAGTCTACGGCAAATGACAAGGCGAAAAGTACCAGAGACAAAAACAAAGATGCTGAGGCCGGGGTGTCGCCCGATTGCTGGAAGTCCCCACCTAGTTGCATTATAAACATAGCGGAGTTTCTGGAGAGATCTAAAGGTTTCGACCATCTTTTGAAAGATGACGGACTTTTGGAAAACCCCCAGGAATTACAAAAGTTTGAAAAGAGAATGGTGTCGGTCTTCGTGGTGGACAAGCGTTCGCGCAAAATTTGTCGCTCCACGAAAGACACAGTGATCCGATCACTGGTGTCCCTAGGGGTTAGGCCCCAAAGAATAATAAAAGGACCAGCCTTTTTCAATTGGGACGTACTGCTGCCCACACCGGAAGGATTGCATGGATGCAGTAAGTAGAGAATTGATAACTGATGACCTAATCCTGAGAACAGAATATGAAGGCCGTAGGAGGACCAACGTAGCAGTATATGAGGTGCCTCCTCAGGTTGTCGGCGAACACCTGGCCTCTTATTTTAAAAAATATGGCCAGATACTCGCAGCCTCTTCTGACAACCTGAACGGGGGATGGACATTCGACATACTGAGCGATAAAGAAGCCTTCGACTCCATCCCCAACTGCTTGGATTATTGCGGCCGGAAAATGCCGGTCATAGTGACCGGCCGAAAACCAACTTGCTGGAAGTGCGGGCAGACTGGTCACCTGTCCTCTTCCTGCCCAGAGAAGAAGGCCTCTGGTGATCCGGCCGCCGTCGACCAAAATACCCCTAAGCCTGACAACCGTAGTTCCGCAACGCCTGTAATGGGCCTAGCAGTGGCACGGCCCGGTGTCTCACAAACACCGGGTGGGTCTCGGCCCCCATCCTCCCAAATTCCGAAGCCTGCCGCAAGTGTGGTCAAGGACAAGGATGAGGGAGTATGGCATGTCGTTGCTAGAGGCAAAGGGAAGATCCGAGCAGCGGTGCCTCAGTCCCCTGAAACTCCTAGGGATGACACCGACAGTCCCACTCCCTCTGGCAGCTCTAAAGGCGACGTCCCGGCGGTGCATTTAGACAGGCCTTTGAGTGAGATTCAAAAAAAAGCGGAACCGAATTGGGAAAAAATCGTCCAGCTGCGAAAATTAAAGAAAGACCTAGAGAAGAAGAAATCAACAAATTTAGCAGCTCCCCACTCTTCCGTCTCCGCCCCGTCTTCTCCCTCCCGGAAAAAAACCATGCCCCCCCCTCCCATGACAAAGTCTCTGACCACTTCCCCGTCGAAAATGACCACCTTCAAAAAGCATTCCCCAGTCTCTTCTCGTATCCCTTCCACTCCTGCTTCTCCCGATGTCTCACCCACTCCCACCCCAACACCTAATCCTTCTCTCTCTCCTCACAAGTCTAAAAGACAAAGAAGCCCTGAAGTAGCGTCTGGTGAGGAAAAAAGAAAGAAAATGAAACCTCCTTTCAATCTCGGTGAAGAAGTTTGCCGAGTTTCTGCAGAAACAGCTCAAAAGGCGCTGAGCCATTCAAAGCGCTTAAAAACTTTAATTTCATTTAAAAAAGTACACGACAAAGATGTCGAAGATCCGCGCAATTTCCCAAACGCCAAGAGGATCTTGACGGTCGTGCGGTCTGGCGCTGGTACTAGACAAATATGGACTATGTTAGGGGAGGCGAATGATTCGTTTGCTACGAACCCTCCCCTTTCTTATTTCCATGATGAGGACAATGCAAATTTGCAGCAGTTTTGTTCTGGGAGGACCCCGGTTTATGTTCACCCCTCCCTTTACAGAGCGTTGAAACTAACGTTTCCCCTGGACATTGGCGGCCTGTCCTATGATGGCACTATCAAAAGTGAAATGGGTCTCGGCTCAATGGGACGGGCTGTCGGTGTCCTGTCACCGGACATGTTCGGAACAGTTCCTCAACCCTAATCGGACTGATAATGGCTCTCTGGTTAGCAAGTATGAATGCCCGGGGGCTGAGGTCTGAGTCTCGGAGGGTGAGACTCCTTCATGATCTCCAGCGCCTCGGGGTGGATGTTTGTTGTTTGCAGGAGACCCGGTTTTTTGCTGGCGACTATGAGGGCATACTGTCTAGGGATTACGATCTCTATTCAGCATGTTTTGATGGTCGGTCTAGAGGTGTTTCCTGGCTAGTGAGCAAGTCTTTGGGTGCGGCGTGTACGCTTGTCTTCGCGGATCCAGCGGGCAGGATTTGTGTGCTGGATATTACCATAAAGGAGAAGTCTTTTCGCCTCATTGGGGTTTATGCGCCCAATGTCCATGCGGAGCGTCCTGCTTTGTTTCGGCAGCTCGAGTCGTTCTTTGGAACATCGAGGCGGGTAATTTTAGCGGGGGATTGGAATGCCGTCCTTGACCCTGAGAAGGATCGTATAGGAGAAAGATCGGGTACTAACAACCCGGATGTGAAACCATTTCGGGAATTTATCGACAGGAATGATCTTGTCGATAAATACCGAAATGAACACCCCCGGGAGGTAGTGTGGACTTGGACTAATAGGGGCAGCTCGGATTCGAAGGTACGCGCAAGCTACCTCGACCGAGTCCTAGTTAGGAGAGTCGACGTAGGGCTCTTAGGTTGTCCAAGTTTCCATTCCATAGTTTACACGGATCATAGGCTCGTCCGGGTTCGTGTAAACTTAGATAAGCCTAAGGTTAAGTTGGCTGGCTACTGGAAATTGAACGCG
The DNA here is from genome assembly GCA_037127315.1 of Ascarosepion bandense. Classification (NCBI taxonomy): domain Eukaryota; kingdom Metazoa; phylum Mollusca; class Cephalopoda; order Sepiida; family Sepiidae; genus Ascarosepion; species Ascarosepion bandense. Next base: position 445,964 of record JBBBDQ010000161.1, on the reverse strand, counting down.
TCATTATTTGATAGCCAAGATTTCCAGCACCAGCTTTTACTAACACTAAAGCGGGAACTGACGGGGGCTGTGGTTGGGAATAAGTGGTGGGATACACTTAAATCCAAAATTAGGTCGTTTGCTGCCGACTATAGCCGTCGGCTCAACTTAGCTAATTTAGCGGCGCAATCGACGTTAGAGAAAAAAGTTGATCGGGCAGTTAAATCCCGTAATAGTGGGGACGTAGCCTTAGCTAGGGCCGAGCTGGCCTCCTTGGCTATCAAGAAGGATCAAGCTCTGGTAGTTAGGGCTAGGTTAAAAAGAATGTCTTCTGAGGCAACGAATATGGCCGCAGAATTGCGTGCAGAGGAAGCTAGGCAAGCAGCCAATCGGCATATCAAGGACATCACATTGCCGGATGGTCGTACCGTGACTTCAGACGTGGGTATATGTGGAGCTTTTCGGGATTACTTCCAGGATCTTTTCACCAGGGAGCCCGGTCTGAGCTCTGCTCAGTTCGACACCTATTTGGCTGACTTTCCCCGCCTCTCGGCGGCTGAAGCGGCTAGGTGCGAGGGGCCCATAACAGAGTCGGAAATCTGGGATGCGCTGAAGTTGGTTGGCCGGGACAAAACTCCAGGTTTGGATGGTCTTCCCTACGAACTGTACTTGAGGCAGTCGTCCGTTCTTGTTCCTCTGCTGGCTCTTGTTTATAACAACTGGATGAAGCAGGGGTCTATACCTCGACGCTTCACCAGGGGTGTAATCAAGTTGCTTCGCAAGAGCAAGAGCGGTGGGGGTGGCATAGATAATTATCGGCCTTTAACGATGTTAAATACTGACTTAAAGATTTTTGCCAAGATCTTGGCCGGCCGTTTGCAGGCTGTCCTCTCTAGTCTGATTGGCCCCGAGCAGACTTGTGCTGTGAAGGGCAGGACTATTCAGGACAACCTTCATTTGGTACGCCTGATCATCGAGAAAACCGACACCGAAGCCGCGCTGATCAATTTGGATCAGTCCAAGGCATTCGATAGGGTTGACCATCGTTTCTTGGAGTCTGTCCTTTCCGCCGCCGGTTTCGGGCCGTACTTTCGCTCCTGGATCCGACTGCTGTATGAGTCCCCCGGTGCGCTGGTGGAAGTGAATGGGGTAAGATCGAAGCCCTTCACTTTATCTCGCTCCATTCGTCAAGGTTGTCCACTTTCGCCTTTGCTGTACGTTCTTGCGTTGGAGCCATTCCTTCGCAAGTTAAAGGCGAATCCGGTCCTTCGCGGAATTTCCGTACCTGGTGCTACCACCTCGGCCAGGTACTCCGCCTATGCTGACGACGTTTCGGTTTTTGTGTCGAGCAAAGCCGAGATTGACGAAGTCAGCAAAGAAATCAGATGCTATGAGACGGTGACAGGGGCCAAGATCAATCGCGATAAGTCTGTTGGCTTGCGATTGGGTGCGTGGAAGGGAGTTTCTCTTCCCGGACCTTTCCTCTGGACGGACGGGCCGATCAAGATTCTCGGCGTCTTTTTCGGTCCTGATCTCCAGTTGGAAATGAATTGGTCGGAGGTTCGAGAGAAGGCCGAGGGCGCAGTTCGTCTGTGGACTCGGAGGAGGCTCTCCTTAAAGGGGAGGGCGGAAGTATGTGCTTCGCACATCTACCCGATTCTCCTTTACCGACTCTCGGTACTTCCTGTCCCGTGTGCCATTCGTTTGGGTTTAATTCAGCTCTTGTTCTCCTTCCTTTGGGGAGAAGGCAAGTCTCCCAAGGTACGTCGCGAGATCTGTTGCCTGCATCCATCTGAGGGCGGTCTGGGCATGCCTAGCGTTGAGATTCGTCAACACACGCTTCGCATTAGATTCCTGGATCGAATGTGTATGCTGGAGGATGAGAACGGCGCCCTCGTTCAAGAGGACGTCCATAAAAACTTTCCATCCCTGAGAAGTGTGCATTTGTCGGAGGAGGAGGCCGGCCGTACTCCTCGTGGCGAGTGCTCCTTCTATAAAGAATGTCGTTTGGCTCTCCAGTTTCTCTTGCGGGCTACGGATGGCCTCTCCAACGCCCAATCGTTGTCTCTTAGGGCATTATATCGGGTTTTAGTTAGGGGGGCCGTTCAAGATGAACTGATTGGCGAGCTCGGGCTTACGAAGCAGGAGGCTCGCTCCATATGGCCTTGGGCGCCTGGGTTGAAATGTCTCACTAACGATGAGGCATCACTCACCTGGCTGATGATTCGAAAGGCTCTCTGGGTAGGCAAGAGGCTTCATGCAGCGGGCCTAACACCAAAATCAACCTGCGTGCGTTGTGGGCTGACGACGGAAACCGTCGATCATGCCTTCTTCCACTGCAGTGTTGTTGCTCCGTTGTGTAAGTTTCTTGAAGACCTCATGGTTCGTATGCTGCGTGGAAAGTTCTTTGTCCTTGAGGCTAGTTCTGTTTGTAGCAATGTCGTACCTCCGTTATCTAGGGCTGAGCACTATGTGCTCTTTTGCTTACTAGGTGTTATGCGAATCGTGATTTGGACGACGCGACAGAAGGAATTCTATGGTGATGAGAAGTTTACCTCTTCCCAACTGATCTTGTTCTTTAAGCATCAGCTTAAAGTCAAGATCAGGACGGAAAGGAAACGACTCACTCCATCTGAATTTGGCAAAAGGTGGGTGAGTCTTGCGCGATTCTGTCGAGTGAAAGGTGCTGACCTGGAGTGGTTGTTTGATGCTGGTTAGGCATCAGGATATTGGGTGTGCTGGGCTGAACATGTGCACCCCGTCCCTGTTAGGTTAGTGTAGGGAAACTTTGATTTTTTCTGTTTTTGGCTTCAATGTTAACTTAGCTAGGTTATGATTGCTCATTGGCCCCCTTTTCTTTTTGTCCCCTATTTTTCTTTAGTTTAACCCCCCCTTCCCTTCCCACCTTAGGTGTTCAACAATGTTAGTTCCCCGGTGGATGCGTGGCGACTTTCGTTATTTTTCAAGTGTGTTTTTCGTTTTTTGTTATGATGTTTAAATCCGTGAGTGATTGTGTGAGTGACTGCTGATCGGACATATGGTATTATATTTATAAAGCCACGCATTATGTTTCGTCCGGGGAAGTGATTTTGCTGTCACAATATTAGAGTAGTGGGGGGCTTTTATTACTAATACGATTTTGTTTAGTTTCTTGTACATATATTACTTTCATTGTATAAAATCATTGGGGAATTTTAAATGTTGTTATTTTCTGCCCATGCCCTCCACTGAAAATTGTACATATGGGAGTTAAGTAGGACTACATAGAGAACCTGAGGTATTATGGTGGACGTGGTAAGAATGGTAAGTAAAAATGTGGTTTTATGGTGAAAGGTTATTGTAAGCGTGTCAGGGTCAACGAAAGTGAATAGCTAAGTTAAATTAGGACAGTTGATGACCAGCCTTTCCCCATCCCCGTATTAGGCCTTGTGCCACATTTGTACTTCAGTACAATAAATAATGAAGTTCTTGGAAAGTTTTTGACGTTTGTTGTCATTTTCTGACTTCTCAGACCTTGTTTTGACAAGCGTCGAACTTTTGTGTAAAAAAATACTGTGATTCACTCATTGGACTTTTTATTTTACAAAAGAAAGACCTTTTTGTTGAGCTAAGTTTATTTTTATTTATTTTCTTTTTCGTTTATTTACTTTGTTCTTTTCTTTTTTTCTTCTAGCTTTTTTGTTTTTATTTTCGTATTTTTGGCGGCCATATTTGTTTTTATTTAGGTCGGCCGTTTTGAGTTTATTTTTATTTTTATTTTTTTTCAGTATCTGTTTGGCCTTAAGTGCCATATTTATATTTTTTTAACTGTCCCTTTTTGTCCAGAATCTGAAGAATTAGCTGATTTTTATTTTTCTTCCACTTTAACTTTTCTTTTTTTTCAGCCCCTCCCCAGTTTTTCTTTTGCGGAAGTCGCCGTTAGGAGACTTTTCGTTTTCTTTTTGTTTGTTTGTATTTGTTTGTATTTGTTTTCTTTGTGTATTTAATTTAATTGTACATTTGTAAAGTTTAATCGTTGTTTAAATTTATTTTGAATTCTTTTATTTTGTAAAGTTTAGTTAAACCACTTAAATTTAATTTTAGCCCCTCCCCCTATTTTCCTTGTCGGGAGTAGCCGTTTAGGCAACTCTCCGTTTGTTTTATTTTCTTTAATTTATCTGTGTATTTAGTTTATCGTAACTGGTAAAGTTTATTTTGTATAAATTTGTTTTTCTTTTAATTTTTTTTTAACCTCTCCAGAGGCTAATTTTTGCCATTTAAGGCTTTTTCTTCTCTTATATTTATGAGAGTGTAATTACACCGTTAAAGGCAAGTTTTTTCCTAAGCCTTTTGTTATTTCTATTCTTTGCCGTTGTAGGCTAATTTTGTAATTATTACTGTTCTTGTCATTACTTTGTGAGGAGAGTTGTTTTTTTTTTTTTTTTTTTTTTTTTTTTTGTCCTCTTTGTTGCTATTTTGTGTATAGTATTTATTTTGTTTTATATTTTATTTTTTTTCCCCAAGTTACTCCCATATCCCACCCTTCCCCATACGTTTAATTTAGTGAGGTGGAGAAAGATATAAAAAAAAAAATTGTGGTTGGCGTTCTAAAATTTTAAAATGGCCGACAATAGTCGGTCAGTAAAGAAGAAACTGTTATTTGACCCTCCCTGGAAGGGTCCTCCGGATAAAAATGAGGAATCTTTTCCCCCTTTACCTACGTCAAGTAAGACGAAGGAAAAGATTTCGAACCAAAATGTGGTGGCCGAGAAGGGCCAGAATAAAGATCCTACTTCAAGTAAGACATCGACCCAAAATGTGGTGGCCGAAAAGGGCAATAAAAATGAGGATTCTGTTCCCCCTCTAACTACTGCGGAGGATAAAACATCGACCCAAAATGTGGTGGCCGAGAAGGGCCAGAATACTAAAGAAACCGACAAGCAGATAAGTGAAAGTAAAGACAAATCCAAAGATGCTGAGGCCGGGGAATCGCCCTTGGGCTGGAAGTCCCCTCCAAAGGTTACGATCAATTTGACGGAGTTTCTGGAGAGAGCCAAGAGTTACGCTCATCTTGTGACAGAAGATGGACTCTTGGAGGATCCCCAGGAATTAAGAAAAATTGAAAAAAGAATTGTGTCAGTCCTTGTGGTCGACAAGCGTACGCGCAAGATTTGTCGCCCCACAAAAGACACAGTGTTGAAGACACTGCAGTCCACGGGGGTCAAGCCCTTACGAATTGTAAAAGGCTCGGGCTTTTTCACGTGGGACGTGCTGCTGCCCACGCCGGAAGATTGCCTAAAGATGGTATCTAAAAATCATATAACAAAAGATTTTATTATAAGAACAGAATACCTAGGCATGCGTAGGACCAAGGTGGCAGTGTACGAGGTCCCTCCTCAGGTCATCGGGGAGCATCTCGCGGCGTACTTTTCTCAATTCGGTGAGATTGTAGATGCCTCCTGCGAGGACCTGACCGGGGGATGGTCTTTCGAGATGATGTTGAGCGGTAAGGCCTTCGAGACCATCCCCAACTGTCTTGACGTTGGGGGCCTGAGACTACCGGTGATAGTTACCGGTCGCAAACCGATATGCTGGAGGTGCGGAAAGATTGGTCACCTCTCCCCCTCCTGCCCAGAGAAGAAGGCCTCTGGAAGCCAGGCCCCGGAAGACCAAAATACCCCTCTGGCCGCTTCTGTGACAAAATCCGTCTCGCCTGTAGTGGGCATGCCAGCAACCAGGACCGGTGTGGTAGTACCCCCGGTTGGGTCAAAACATCGGCCCTCATTCCCCGAAAAGCCCTCGCCTGCTACAAGTGTAGTATCGGAGAAGGAAAAGGGGGAATGGCAGGTTGTTGGCAGGACCAGAGGGAAGCGTCAAGCTGCGGGACCTCAGTCCCCTGATGCTCCCAGGACTAAAGGCACGTACAGCCCCACTCCCTCTACCAGCAAGAAGGGCGATGCCTCGGCCTGGTCGGCTCCGAAACTTGAAGAGCTAAAAAAAGCATTCGACCCAGGGTATGAGAAGACGCAGAAGATAAAAGAGCTAAAGAAACAATTAGAAAAACGGCCTTTGCGCCCATCAGAGGAGTTGAAGAATCAACTGGCTCAACGTCCACCTCGCCCCTCGGCCTCTGCCCCGTCCTCCCCTCAAAAGAAAAAATCGGGCAAAAAAATTCATTCCTCTCAACCCACTCCCCGTAAACCGTCCCCTCGTAGTCGAGACCCCAGCCCAATCATCAACTATTTTCGTGTTTCTCCATGCCTCTCTCCCTGTCCCTCTCCCCCGAAACAGATGCCCCCTCCATCCAAAAGACAAAGAAGTCTTTCCTCAGAAGATATGGAGGCCCAAAAGAAAAAACCAACAAAGCTGCCATACAGGCAAGGGGAGGACATCTGCCGCATCTCCCCGGCCCAGGCGGAAAGAGCCAAGAATTTCGGGAATAGAATAAAGCAGCTGAAGGCTCTTTTGTCGATGAAAAAGTGTAGTGAGAAAGATATCGAACTACCAAGAAATTTCCCCAAAGCTCAGAGGCTATTAACAGTCATTCGCACTGGGTCAGGGGCGCGGCAGACTTGGGGCATGGTAGAGGAGGCTGCCAAAGCAATTCCTATGATTCCACCCATCATCACAACAAAATCAGAGAAACTCACTAACCTTGAAAAATTCTGTTCTGGACGGGTCCCGGTTTTAGTTCACCCCTCCCTCTATAGGGCGCTAAAACTAACCTTTCCCTGGGATGTTGGCGGCGTCTCCTCTGACGGCACCATCAAGAATGAGATGGGCCATGGGTCAATGGGAGAGGCTGTCGGCATCCTTTCCCCGACCATGTTCTGTCCAGGACCCCAACCCTAATTAAGGATCATAATGGCTCTCTGGTTAGCAAGCGTGAATGCCCGGGGGCTGAGGTCAGAGTCTCGGAGGGTGAGACTCCTTTATGACCTCCAGCGCCTCGGGGTGGATGTTTGTTGTCTGCAGGAAACCCGGTTTTTAGCTGGCGACTATGAGGGCATACTGTCTAGGGATTACGATCTCTATTCAGCATGTTTTGATGGTCGTTCTAGAGGTGTTTCCTGGCTAGTGAGCAAGTCTTTGGGTGCGGCGTGTACGCTTGTCTTCGCGGATCCAGCGGGCAGGATTTGTGTGCTGGATATTACCATAAAGGAGAAGTCTTTTCGCCTCATTGGGGTTTATGCGCCCAATGTCCATGCGGAGCGTCCTGCTTTGTTTCGGCAGCTCGAGTCGTTCTTTGGAACATCGAGGCGGGTAATTTTAGCGGGGGATTGGAATGCCGTCCTTGACCCTGAGAAGGATCGTATAGGAGAAAGATCGGGTACTAACAACCCGGATGTGAAACCATTTCGGGAATTTATCGACAGGAATGATCTTGTCGATAAATACCGAAATGAACACCCCCGGGAGGTAGTGTGGACTTGGACTAATAGGGGCAGCTCGGATTCGAAGGTACGCGCAAGCTACCTCGACCGAGTCCTAGTTAGGAGAGTCGACGTAGGGCTCTTAGGTTGTCCAAGTTTCCATTCCATAGTTTACACGGATCATAGGCTCGTCCGGGTTCGTGTAAACTTAGATAAGCCTAAGGTTAAGTTGGCTGGCTACTGGAAATTGAACGCGTCATTATTTGATAGCCAAGATTTCCAGCACCAGCTTTTACTAACACTAAAGCGGGAACTGACGGGGGCTGTGGTTGGGAATAAGTGGTGGGATACACTGAAATCCAAAATTAGGTCGTTTGCTGCCGACTATAGCCGTCGGCTCAACTTAGCTAATTTAGCGGCGCAATCGACGTTAGAGAAAAAGTTGATCGGGCAGTTAAATCCCGTAATAGTGGGGACGTAGCCTTAGCTAGGGCCGAGCTGGCCTCCTTGGCTATCAAGAAGGATCAAGCTCTGGTAGTTAGGGCTAGGTTAAAAAGAATGTCTTCTGAGGCAACGAATATGGCCGCAGAATTGCGTGCAGAGGAAGCTAGGCAAGCAGCCAATCGGCATATCAAGGACATCACATTGCCGGATGGTCGTACCGTGACTACAGACGTGGGTATATGTGGAGCTTTTCGGGATTACTTCCAGGATCTTTTCACCAGGGAGCCCGGTCTGAGCTCTGCTCAGTTCGACACCTATTTGGCTGACTTTCCCCGCCTCGAGGCGGCTGAAGCGGCTAGGTGCGAGGGGCCCATAACAGAGTCGGAAATCTGGGATGCGCTGAAATTGGTTGGCCGGGACAAAACTCCGGGTTTGGATGGTCTTCCCTACGAACTGTACTTGAGGCAGTCGTCCGTTCTTGTTCCTCTGCTGGCTCTTGTTTATAACAACTGGATGAAGCAGGGGTCTATACCTCGACGCTTCACCAGGGGTGTAATCAAGTTGCTTCGCAAGAGCAAGAGCGGTGGGGGTGGCATAGATAATTATCGGCCTTTAACGATGTTAAATACTGACTTAAAGATTTTTGCCAAGATCTTGGCCGGCCGTTTGCAGGCTGTCCTCTCTAGTCTGATTGGCCCCGAGCAGACTTGTGCTGTGAAGGGCAGGACTATTCAGGACAACCTTCATTTGGTACGCCTGATCATCGAGAAAACCGACACCGAAGCCGTGCTGATCAATTTGGATCAGTCCAAGGCTTTCGATAGGGTTGACCATCGTTTCTTGGAGTCTGTCCTTTCCGCCGCCGGTTTCGGGCCGTACTTTCGCTCCTGGATCCGACTGCTGTATGAGTCCCCCGGTGCGCTGGTGGAAGTGAATGGGGTAAGATCGAAGCCCTTCACTTTATCTCGCTCCATTCGTCAAGGTTGTCCACTTTCGCCTTTGCTGTACGTTCTTGCGTTGGAGCCATTCCTTCGCAAGTTAAAGGCGAATCCGGTCCTTCGCGGAATTTCCGTACCTGGTGCTACCACCTCGGCCAGGTACTCCGCCTATGCTGACGACGTTTCGGTTTTTGTGTCGAGCAAAGCCGAGATTGACGAAGTCAGCAAAGAAATCAGATGCTATGAGACGGTGACAGGGGCCAAGATCAATCGCGATAAGTCTGTTGGCTTGCGATTGGGTGCGTGGAAGGGAGTTTCTCTTCCCGGACCTTTCCTCTGGACGGACGGGCCGATCAAGATTCTCGGCGTCTTTTTCGGTCCTGATCTCCAGTTGGAAATGAATTGGTCGGAGGTTCGAGAGAAGGCCGAGGGCGCAGTTCGTCTGTGGACTCGGAGGAGGCTCTCCTTAAAGGGGAGGGCGGAAGTATGTGCCTCGCACATCTACCCGATTCTCCTTTATCGACTCTCGGTACTTCCTCTCCCGTGTGCCATTCGTTTGGGTTTAATTCAGCTCTTGTTCTCCTTCCTTTGGGGAGAAGGCAAGTCTCCCAAGGTACGTCGCGAGATCTGTTGCCTGCATCCATCTGAGGGCGGTCTGGGCATGCCTAGCGTTGAGATTCGTCAACACACGCTTCGCATTAGATTCCTGGATCGAATGTGTATGCTGGAGGATGAGAACGGCGCCCTCGTTCAAGAGGACGTCCATAAAAACTTTCCATCCCTGAGAAGTGTGCATTTGTCGGAGGAGGAGGCCGGCCGTACTCCTCGTGGCGAGTGCTCCTTCTATAAAGAATGTCGTTTGGCTCTCCAGTTTCTCTTGCGGGCTACGGATGGCCTCTCCAACGCCCAATCGTTGTCTCTTAGGGCATTATATCGGGTTTTAGTTAGGGGGGCCGTTCAAGATGAACTGATTGGCGAGCTCGGGCTTACGAAGCAGGAGGCTCGCTCCTTATGGCCTTGGGCGCCCGGGTTGAAATGTCTCACTAATGATGAGGCATCACTCACCTGGCTGATGATTCGAAATGCTCTCTGGGTAGGCAAGAGGCTTCATGCAGCGGGCCTAACTCCGAAATCAACCTGCGTGCGTTGTGGGCTGACGACGGAAACCGTCGATCATGCCTTCTTCCACTGCAGTGTTGTTGCTCCGTTGTGTAAGTTTCTTGAAGACCTCATGGTTCGTATGCTGCGTGGAAAGTTCTTTGTCCTTGAGGCTAGTTCTGTTTGTAGCAATGTCGTGCCTCCGTTATCTAGGGCTGAGCACTATGTGCTCTTTTGCTTACTAGGTGTTATGCGAGTCGTGATTTGGACGACGCGACAGAAGGAATTCTATGGGGATGAGAAGTTTACCTCTTCCCAACTGATCTTGTTCTTTAAGCATCAGCTTAAAGTCAAGATCAGGACGGAAAGGAAACGACTCACTCCATCTGAATTTGGCAAAAGGTGGGTGAGTCTTGCGCGATTCTGTCGAGTGAAAGGTGCTGACCTGGAGTGGTTGTTTGATGCCGGTTAGGCATCAGGATATTGGGTGTGCTGGGCAGAACATGTGCACCCTGTCCCTGTTAGGTTAGTGTAGGGAAAGTTTGATTTTCTGTTTTTTGCTTCATTGTTAACTTAGCTAGGTTATGATCGCTCATTGGCCCCCTTTTCTTTTTTGTCCCCTATTTTTCTTTAGTTTAACCCCCCTTCCCTTCCCACTTTAGGTGTTCAACAATGTTAGTTCTCCGGTAGATGCGTGGCGACTTTCGTTATTTTTCAAGTGTGCTTTTCGTTTTTGTTATGATGTTTAAATGTGTGAGTGATTGTGTGAGTGATTGCTGATCGGACATATGGTATTATATTTATAAAGCCACGCATTATGTTTCGTCCGGGGAAGTGATTTTGCTGTCACAATATTAGAGTAGTGGGGGGCTTTTATTACTAATATGATTTTGTTTGGTTTCTTGTACATATCTTACTTTCATTGTATAAAATCATTGGGGATTTTAAATGTTGTTATTTCTGCCCATGCCCTCCACTGAACATTGTACATATGGGAGTTAAGTAGGACTACATAGAGAACCTGAGGTATTATGGTGGACGTGGTAAGAATGGTAAGTAAAAATGTGGTTTTATGGTGAAAGGTTTTTGTAAGCGTGTCAGGGTCAACGAAAGTGAATAGCTAAGTTAAATTAGGACAGTTGAAGACCAGCCTTCCCCATCCCCGTATTAGGCCTTGTGCCACATTTGTACTTCTGTACAATAAATAATGAAGTTCATGGAAGTTCTTTAGAGTTCTATTGGAGTTCAGTAGAACTATTAGGCAGGTGATATTAGTCGGCAGTTAGCTGAATACTAAGGAGTCAGTTTTCAGTGGAAGATTACCAAGTTCCTAACATTTAAGGTGCGTTAAGTCGATTAGCAACCGACATAGCCCAATTGTAACTTTCAGTGCGAAAACTACTCCACAACAAAATGATTTTTAAAAAAATCCATAACTTTCCCAAGGGCATTTGTGCGCAAGTGAATACAATGAACCTAACTGGAACTAAAACGCGGCAGGCAGTCACCCATCTAGGTACTGAACAGGTCTGACGTTGCTTAACTTCGGTGATCGTACGAGTTTCAACGAGATGTAATCGTAAGGCTCAATAAGTGTCAGCATATGCTACATTGTGATGTGTTTGCTAATTACCGGGTTATTTGCCCTCAATAATTTTTTTTATTCATATTTTTTTTTATAATCGTGTGGCCCCAAGCAAGGCATTTTACTGCTACTGTTGTGCAGGGGGTTACATTGGAGGAAAGTTATGAGAAAAGAGTGACAGGTTACAGGAGGTGTCGGGAAAAGAGTATGTGAAGGAAGAGAATACTGATGAGTGGGGTGGACGGAGAAAAAAGCATGAGAGAGAGGATGTAAGTTAGTGAGACAGAAGATGACTATTGACTTTACATTTAAATTCTTGAAGATTGTAGCTGTCGGGAAAGTAAGTATGCGGAAGCAAATTCCACAGGCGGAAAGTGCGAGAAAAGAAGCTGATGGAGTAGAATTTGCGTTTACAATTTATCGGTTTCACAGTAAAGGGGTGGGACCTAGTTGATAATCCTGTAGCTCGAGGAAATTCATATATAGGTGGCACCAGTGAGCTAAGTTCATCGGAGTAGATTTGGATTTGGATTTGAGTTTTGTTTAACGGCATATCAACCTATGTGCGTTATTTAATGCCGAAAAGGTAGAGTTTAAAGATTTTTTTTAATGTTCGGTTATAGTAAGATAGTTGATTTAGTCAGATTTTGACGAATAATTTTTTTTTATTTTATTTTAGAAAACCGAAGATGTCTTCTAGTTTCGTATTCAAAAATGTACAGCTAGTAATAATTTACGATGGCAATTTTTTTCATTAAAAATGTGTAATGGTAATAACTTTTTTCTTTAAAAAAAAATTGTTGGTAATGTTTTTCATTCAAAAGTGTATATTTTTCTATAAAACTCTATTTTTATATATCTTATATTTCTATAAAAGTATTTTTATACTTTCATAGTGTTTTGACCCCAGTTAGGGGTTAGCTATTTACCCATAGCTGGGACCCTAACAGGTGCTATCACTCCGGGTCAGAGTGAACCTGGGAACAACAGCAATTAAGAGGTGGTTCCATGCTCCTCACAACCTCCCAATCAGAGGCCTTGCTGCTGGATGCAGTTTACCGTCATACCCAGGACCTCATCGGAGCAGAAGCCGTGAAAGTATTTGTAGAAGAGACACAGGAAAGCCACACTGCATCGGAGAGAAAGCGACTTTGTTTTGCCCCTTATGATTTTAGAGCTACATCTTCAAAGTTCGATGACCAATTGTTCTGGATTCTTCTTCCAACAACTTTTCGACAGCGTGAAACATTGTAAACCAATTTTGTATTTGCCGTTCACTTATGACTTCTTGACCATAAACCCTATTTATTTTTCTATAGCATGCCCCTATCTTTATTACTTTGCTTGAACAACGATAATATTGCTACGGTGCCCTTTCTACATTGGAATGAACTCTTCCTCTTTCATAAATACTAACCTGCGAGACTTCCTAGACAAGGCAGTTGAGACGCAGTTCGGACGGACACTTCTATCTGCTGACTAATAACACTCTTATTTTGTATATATCTTCTGTTATTCCAATACACTGGTTCAACCAACCTTCTTCTTATGGTTTACAGTTGTAGTATCGTATATATATATATATATATATATATATATATATATACATGTTCTGCTATTTCACTACACTGGTTCAACCGACCCTCTTCTTTTGGTTTATCGTTGTAGTATTATATATATATATATATATATATATATACGCTCTCACACACTGATTGAGCACTCTGGAAGAATGGTAGGCTTTGAAAAACAGTAGCTACTCTGGCGTGTACGAATCGCTCATTCAGTAAAATGAATTAGAGCACTCTGGCTATTGGGCGCGTATAATGATAATATATGCGCTAAAAAGTCTGCCTTCATCCACCGAACGCCCATAACCCAGAGGTAGAATCGCCGACTGACGCCAATTCGGTCGTGTTTCAATCCTGGGTTAAAAAGCAATCAGAGTCTAAGCGTACAGATGAGCTGGGATACAGCGAAACAGATCTGTCCTCGGTTGACAATATATATATATATATGTTCTGCTATTCCAATACACTGGTTTACCCTACCTTCTTTTTTCGTGTGTTTCTTTCTAGCCCTAACAGGTCACAATAAATATTATATAATCTAAATACACTTTCATTCCCCCTATATGTAGGGTTAAGATATATATTTTTTAATTCACTAAATCTGTAACTTCTCCCTCTAGTTATGGCTTAAATAGCAGAACAGATTGGGTTCTATAGCCTTGGTTGGCAACCAATCTACAGGAGAATGTAATGACAACCTACTGCAGGAAAATATTCTGCCCAATCAGTCATGTCTATTTTGAGACATGATCACCCAAGCTACTGACAATGCCACTACCAATCAAAAATTAGAATCATAAGATTTCTAGAAATATCTTTTTATCTACCACGTATAATTAATACTAAACTTGATATGTTCATCATTACAGTTAGTTGCCAAAGGCGAAAATGAGTTACGACTCATCCTTAGCTATGTTAGTTTGCTATATTTTCTGCTACTTATGATTATTAATTAGGATGATACATTCGTCATTAAAATTTGTTCCCAAAAGCAGAAATCACTTATGATTCAACCTAATCTAAACTTATTTATAAATGGAACTTTGTCTGTGTGTGCATGTGTGTGTGTGTGTATGTGTGTCCGTTACATATAGACTCCGAAACGGCTGAACCGATTTTCTTGAAAATTTACACAGTTGTACGATAAGCCTCTGCGAGTGTTCCTAACTAGAATTTGTGTCGAGGTGGCCCTGATAACTATCTAAAATTGATAATCGAAAAAATCGGGTTATAGAAGGAGTGGTCTGATTTTAAACAAATTTGATACACTTATAGACAAAGACATAATAAACGATATTCAAAAGTTTCAAGGTTGCAGTTTTTACAATAGTGCAGAAAATCGATAATATATTTATATAAAAGGCAAGATGTGTGATGTCTGTTTATCTGACTGTATGTCTATATTTTTTCAGTCCTTTTATTTTAGTTTTTGCTTCAGATTTGGCTCTAAGTAGGCATAATTGTAGTTCTTAGTCTTAGCCATGATACCATTTACTCAGAGGACTTATTTAGCCTTCAAAATTTAGTTTACGACGATAAAAACATATTTGATGTCGATACCAGGAAATCTAATTTGACTTACATCCATTCATTTTTCTTTCAGTCTACGGTTTCGCTTTAACTGGAAACAACTATTGCTTTTTAGTCTTTAGCTGTCATTACACCCGAGCAACACCGGACTATACTGCTAGTAAAAAAATAAAACAACATGACTACTAGTCAAAATGCTAAGTTCTTTATTTAGACACTAGATAAAATAATGATGCGCTCTTTAAAAATGGGAAGTTTTAGTTGTTGGTTTTTACAGTTTTTGGCAGATTTCACTCCTTCGACTTTCCTCAAACCCCAACATTTATCAGAATTGAAAGAGGGGCCCTGTTCATAATATAAATAAAGCAGCAAATAGATTCCTGAATTCTTAAAAAGTTATCTATACTTTATTTTTATTTACAATTATCAGGTTTGAAACTGTACTGAGGTCATTCACAACGGCAGATTAATGATTTTGTCTTTTTTTTTCTCTAAATCCTAATCGTACGCTGTTCCTGAATTCATAGGCACGGTTTCAAGCTTGACATTGTTAAACAAAATAGAAATAATTATGCAAGAAGCCAGATATTGATTTATTTATATTATGAACAAGACTATAATTTTAAAATGATAATAAGGCTTATAACGCTGAAAAATCGGTTCCTCTACGATCACTGAAGGTAAGCAACGCTGAACCTAATCAATACGTAGATGGGTATCCGTTTGAAAATACCAGGTGCTGTAATCGTGGATGTGTGAGTGGTATATTAGATAGTGGCTCGGAATTGTTAATCGGAAAACCGAGTTCTAATTCCAGTTGGGTTCATTATATTTACTTATTAGGAAATACCCTTGAGAAGGGTCATTCAATAAATAAGGTGAATTTTTCGGTATAAGGGTTTCTAGAACATTAATTCTTTTTTATTTTTCAACATAGTCTTCCAGCAGTGTCACACAGTTTTCCCATCTGTGCACAAGCTTCCGGATTCCCTCAACGTAAAAATCTTTGGACTGATGTCTCAGCCAATCGCTCACAGCACTTTTGACTTCATTGTCACTTTCAAACTTCGTGTCTCTCGTGAACGCATTCAAGGGACCAAACAGGTGAAAGTCTGAAGGAACAAGGTCTGAGATGTAAGAGGGATGAGGGGGGCAGTTCCAAGCCCAGCTTGTTGGTGGTCTGCACTGTTTGGGCTGCTGTGTGAGGCCTTGTTTGGCTTGATGCAAGGCGACTTCGAGTAGGCAAGGTCATCATGGACAATTTTGTGTGCTATCCCAACAGATAGTCTCAAAGTCCTTGCAATGTCATCCACTGTCACCCTTCTGTCAGATTGAATGAGGTCATTGACTGATTCGATCACCTCAGGACATCTCACTTCCGTAGGCCTCCCAGGCCTGTCTTCATCCTCAACACTGCTCCGTCCTTCTTTAAACAATTTTGCTTACTTGTAGACATTTTTGACTGAAACATGTGGCACCATACACAGTTAACATTCTCCTATGAATTTTAACTGGTTTGCACTCTTCAGCAGCCAACAACTTGATAACTGACCTCTGTTCAATCCTGGAGAATGTTTCTTGGTCGGCCATCTTTGTTAATCTCCAAAACTCTCAAAGTTTTTTGTTTTTTTTTTCAATTCGCAACAAAAATTAAATCCCTTTGAAAATGAAGGAAAGGAAAAAAAATTAAAAAGTTATCTTCTATCTTTATTAGAAGTTCTTATACCTAAAAATTCACCTTATTTATTGAATGACCCTCGTATATGTTAATAAGTAAGGCTAAACCAATATTATCTAAAAATAAAAAATAAAAATTCTTTCAATCTAAAAATATTTTCTGGCTTTAAATAACCCCGCAAATTGTTGATAATCTGTAGAAAACGAGTCAGTTTTTAATCAATCAACGACCAAAATTGAAGTCATATTTTGCATAGGCTCTTCGGATTGAGATTTTTATATGGATGCCATGTACGGTGCCAGATTTGTACAGAAATATCTAAACAGTAAAACACAATTGTTAAAAATGGCTTGTATTTCTCAACCATTATCTCCCCCGAAAAAATGATTACGATCTAAAAATGTTTTCCTTGCCTTAAATAACCTGCAAAAATGTTGATAAATTGAAAAAAAAATGAATCAGCTAACAAATAAAATAATAATAAAAAACAATGTTTTGATTCGGACAAATGACATGACTTGAAAAAGGTTTAATCGCTGTTTATTTATACAAATTATTGCCTTCCAAAATTTTCCTTATCTTTGATCGGATCAACCAATTTAAATAGAGCCCTCATTTAAAAAAAAAAGAAAAGTCTTGTGTTTATAGAAACTTTTTTTGAGAATAAGAAACACTTACCTGGTGTTTCTGGGTAAAGTACATTCCGATCTCGTCGATTGCTGTAGTTGTTACTCGTATTTCGCTGTTTGCTATTATTCGGCCTGGTCACTTCCATGATTGTCTCAGCGATTTCCACAAGGCGATAAAGCTTGTCTGTATCCTTCCGGTCAGTCATACAACTGGAGCTAAGAGTACAGTTGACATTGCTCAAGATCGCCATGTGCTTGCTGCCAGCAGCTGTCGTGAGTGAACTCAGCCAAAGCATGGTAACGCAAGGGAATGCCAGGGCCGACAAAGGATAGCGAGTCGCCATAACCCAGTTGCGATTACTCTCCTTATAATAGCGGTAGGTCAAGTACCTGCGAATGGACACAGAGAAACAAAGAAAAGCTAAATAACTTGCTTAATATATATATATATATATATATATATATATATATATATATATATATATAAACATTTATAAATGGAACTTTGTTTGTGTGTGTGTCTCTCTGTGTGTGTGTGTGTGTGTGTGTATCCGTTACCTATAGACTCCGAAACGGCTGAACCGATTTTCTTGAAAACTTACACAGTTATACTATAAGCGTCTACGAGTGTTCTTAGCTAGGTTTTGTGTCGAGGTACCTCCGATAAATATCGAAAATCGATAATCGAAAAAATCGGGTTATAGAAGGAGTGGTCCGATTTTAATCAAATTTCATACACTCATAAACAAAGACATAAGAAATGATATTCAGAAGTTTCAAGGTTGCAGTTCTTACAATAGTGCAGAAAATCGATAATATATATACATATATAAATCGATAGCAGGAAATCAAAATTTGAGTTACATCCATTCATTTTTCTTTCAGTCTACGGTTTCGCTTTAACTGGAAACAACTATTGCTTTTTAGTCTTTCGTGCCAACGTCCAAAGAGTCTGAGCTCCAGGACCATGGATTAGTTTTAAAGCTTTAATTACACCCGAGCAACGCCGGGTTATACTGCTAGTATATATATATATATAGTTATGAATTAATCGTATATTGCGACACAGAAATTTCTATGTTTCTATGATTCTCTTCATCAGGCAATGTTTGATATTGGTTGCACAGATTATTTACATTTAATTAGATATTCTGTTTATGATCAAACAGTATTATTTATTTATTTTTACAGGCCTGATTATTTACGATATATTTTATAGGCTTAATTTGACCTCTTTTGACAGATCGTCATTCGTGGTCGAGAGGTCTAAGTCGCGCCAGATCACATGTTGGCTTCCCCTATGTGAATAGGGGTCGCAGGTTCGAATCCTGCCGAATGACACACATTTTCGTAATAAAAATTTAAAATTTAAATTAATCAGCCCGGGAGAAATAAATATATAATGCTGTTTGATTATAAACAGAATATCTATTTAAATACGAGTATCGATCAAAAATAATGTTCAAACAAATCATTTCACATATATATATATATATGATAAAAAATCAAGTAACAGATATTCAGTCAGTTAAATGCCATACGTGATACATGCTTGGGCAATCATGTCTCTTTCGATCCATGACTGATTAGGCAGAAGATTTTTTTTAACGAATCAGTACTGCTCTTGTCCTATTTGCGGTCTAATTCTGCGACATACTCTACTCATCGGAATTCCAAGATGAACTGAAGCCAAAGACTATGATAGTATTCAGAAAACCTAAGCAAAGAGACAATCCAGAACAGATGTAGCAGATTACGAAGTTTTTGGGAAGCCGTGGTTGAAGCCAATGGTGATTTTATTGAATGAATTTACTCTTTAGTATTTCAAGATACGTTTGTGTCATTTTGGTAAATCTATCTGTTAAAATGAGATTTAGACGACACATTATCCATCGCACCCTGCAGGGTTTTTAGTACTTCATGTCCCACTTAGAGTTGCCATCTAAGAAGACATTTTTTTATTGTTCACTTATAATTTAGTTATTTGTTAACATTATTTTTATTTCTTCATCACTCAACTGCAGTGAATGTCACAGGCAATGTGGATGTCTTGAGTATCTGTTTCATGTGTATGCGAGTTTATGTATATTCTTAATTACTTTCCTGTCCGTATGCAGGCGGTTTGCTGCTAATATAGGGAGCATGAGGGAAGTCTGGTCTTCAATCTGTTTTATGTTAATGTGATATGTTTGGGTTAGTAATTATGGCTATTTAGGTAGCCACGATCACTAACCCAAACATACCCCATTATCCTTACAATAAAACAACACATTCTTACTTACCATTTTCATTACAGCTACCATAATACCTCAAAGTCTCTATATAGTCCTAACTAGTTTCTATATGCATTTGGAAACTAAATAGGACTACATAGCGGAAAACACATCAGAACAATTACCATGAAAATACTTGTAAAAATGTCAAGGGACTCGATCCCCACCTAGTGCCACTGCATTCATGTTTTTATACCAGACTAAAATCTGCTACACTGTGTAGTAGTGGTTAGTTAACTAGTATCGAAAACAGTTACTACTATTATGGGTTCAATCTTCACTGGCTCGACTACTATTGTACTCTTGTACCAGACTAACGTAAGCTTAGTAAGTTCATTTGCGTTTTAGCTTGACTCATTGTCGAAGCTCCCAAATTCTCTTAGCATCTTCACCCAGTCACGATAAATTTTATAATTTATATCCAATTATTTCGAAAGGAAAACTATCAGCCCAAACTGATTAGTTTCGTTGGAGTCAAGAGTGTGATAGGATCGTTACGAAACATAGACCCGATTTACAAAACGAAATAAAAGAAAAACTATGACTTTATATATTTTATCATAATTTTATTAGTGGACCGGCATCGATTTTCAAGTAACTGATAAATAGACACGAAGTCTGGGTTTCTGACCCACTTACTATTCATTGCATTCGACACAGTAACATTCTATTGAACACAACGTGGCGCTATATATTCATAGCTAAATCCGCTGTTAAGAAGGTTGGTTCACTGTGCAGGGCCCGGAAGTTTTTCCCATCTGAGTCCACCCTGCACATATATAAATCTACCATCCACCCGTGTATTGAACACTGCTGACACATCTGGTCTAGTGTCCCTGCTATTCACCTCTGGGTTCTTGACAAAATCCAACGGAGAATCTGTAATCTGATCGATACCGACTTAGCAGCTCGGCTGCAGTCGCTCTCTCACTGGCGAGATGGAGCTTCCATGTGCCTCTTTTACAAATATTTCATTGCTTCTGCTTCAATGAACTTAGCTCACTGTTGCCCCTTAGGTATGAATTTACACGAGCTACTAGACTAGCAACTAGGTCCCACCCTTTTACAGTGAAACCAAAGAAATGTAACCGGAATTTCTACTCAAACAGCTTCTTTTATCGCACATCCCGCCTGTGGTATTCACTTCCATATATTTGCGTCCCCAGCTACAAATCTCCAGGAATTTAAATGTAAGGTCAATAGAGGTCTCCTATCTCACTAACTCGCATCCATTCTCTCAAGCTCTTTTCTCCATCCACTACACCCCCATTACACCAGGATTCTCATCCTTCTATTAATTCTCTCCTGACATTTCCTATTACTAACCCCTCTTTCTCCTCATCACTTTCCCCTATGTAACACCCTGCGCAATAGTGGCAGTAAAATTCCTTGATCGGGGTGAAATTATATATATATATATATATATATATATATATATATATGTGTGTGTGTGTGTGTGTGAAAAATGCATCATTTAGATGCGGTTAGGACACATCATCAGTGATGTTACCCTGGTTCATTGACGGTTCTGGTCCTTTTCAAACATCATATTTTCTCCCCAGGTTGACCCAGCCAAGGTTGATCAGACTCCGGCCTGTGTCCTAATCACTGTTTGCTACGCTATTGGAATGCAAGATGTTTTTGGTTGCACAGGAGGAGAGGAAAAATTTCTAGAATAAGTTCGTCTACAAATAAATGAATGTCCAGTGATGATAATGTGTAAATGGTTCAAGTAAATATCCGGAAAAAATAATAAATTGAATTTTCGTGATATTAATGTGAAAATGAATGGTTAAAATAGCTAAATGACCAGATAGAGAAAAAAAATCTGTTTAAATATACTAAAATAAATACATAAATTAACACGATGTGGAAGATACCATACCATAGGGATGAAGGAATATGCCTATTAATGAAATCGAAAATTGTACCGAATATGGTAGATATGTAAATAACTAGAGAAAAAAACCAAAAAAAAAACCGCATGATATTAGTGTAATATTTCGAATTTAAAAAAAAAAACAAACTCAGTGGATTGAAAAGATGAATCAATAGAATATATATATCATGAATGCGTAGTCCAATTTCGCTTACTTACTAATGAGATATTCTGTTGTTCCGGTAATAGGTATATTCTCGGCAAACATGCCTTGTGTTATCGTAACAACAAATTCCGTTTCCGGAATAAGTAGGCGAGTTCAGGCTGCTAAGTGGTTTTTATTTCTTTTGTTTTAATCCATCTTTCTCTGGATATATCTATTTTATTTTTTATTTTATTTTATTTTATTTTATTTTATTACATATTTTTGCTTTTCATGATTTAAAAAGCAAAATGCTTTCCTTAGATGCAGCAATTGCGTTAACGTTAGAAATTAAAATTCTACATTACTCATCCTCTTCTTCTATGTGCCCTGTCCTTTCAGGACGTAGGCGGTCATGGTTTCCATCTGTATCTATCGCTGATGGCTCTTAGCACGCTTTCTTCTGGTACATCACACAACCCTCCTTCTTTCATCCACCTGATCAGGCCCTTCAAATATGTTATCCGTTGCTTTCCCCTGTCTCTTTTTCCTTCTATCTGGCCTGTTAGTATTAGATTCTCCAAACCCTCCTTCCTCATTGCATGTCCCAGGAACTTCAGCTGTCTCTTCCTGATGCTCAATATTAATTTCCTTTTCGTTTCCATGCTTTCCAAAACCCCATCATTGTTCACATGCTCAATCCAGTATCCTTCTGTAAAACCACATTTCACTTATTTCAAATTTTTTCCTTTATTTTTGATGATAATGTCCAGCATTCACTGCCATATGTTTGTGTGGGGGTTCTTTTTGTGTGTGTGGTTTAGGAACTTATCCTGTTTGTTGACCCCCCCCCCAACACACACACACACACACACACAAACACACAAAACTGACCAAGTAGTCAAACCACTCCACAGGCCGCTTTCTTAGAAATTCTAACCAAAAGATATACCCGACGGATAAAAACGTACATTCCAACAGATAATACCATTAATCAACAATTTCACACTTACATACCAAGTTCTTCAAAAGTCTAACGGTCAAAACGAAAGACACATTCCCTTAATTGTCAATAACCCCAACCAACCCCACAACAACAACGAACCAAATATAAACAAAGGATAATTCCATCTCTTACTCTTTCCTCCTGATACGGATATGTTGGAATCCCAACATTGAAACAAACATATGATTGTAGAGAAGAGGACATACATAGAAAAAATTATGTACATGTTCTAAAACATAATTTATAATAAATATTCACAGCTCTATACATCATATATCGAGCACTGTTTTAAATTAATGTTTTGGACGGGAAAAAATTTTTCTTTTCTCTCCTCGTTCTGTACTCACTCGGATATATATATATATATATATATATATATATATATATATGCGGACAGATCTGTTTCACTGCATCACAGCTCATCAGTACGGTTAGACACCCGATTGCTTTTAGCTAGGATTGAAACCTGACCGAATTGACATCAGTTGGTGATTCTACCGCTGAGCTATGGGCGATCGGTAGAAGGAGGCAAACTTTTAGAGTGTGATATACCATGTAAGCATACGCCAGTAGCTTAGAGTGTTCTAATTCACTTCTGCCCAGTAAGTCATGTTTCATTCGAGACATGATCGCCCAAGCGTGTATCACGTATGGCACTTAACTGATTCTTTGGTCATGGTGCCAAACTCTTTCAGAAATATCGCAAACATCAGCTGTATGCAGACGTTTTGTTTTGTTTTTATACGTTTTTCATTATAAATGACATCAGTCAAATAAAACCGATAGGTTTTAGCGAGGACCATCCTTCTTTGAAACTGCCGCTATAGAATCACAAAAAACTGTACCAAATAACGGAAACCACTTCACTTGAGAACTTTCACTAGCAGCAACAACTAAAATGGATAGCACTTGAAATTCGAAGTGAAAATAAGTACAAAACGTTCTACAAAAATAGGTTAAAAAGGAAATAGCATCCGTAGTAAGAAAAGGTGTGCAAACTATTGATACATTCTTTACTATTTCAGAAATGTTTAAAAAGTCAGCTATCTACAACCGTTTTCTCAGGTTTAAATATATACATATGATTAATTATATGTGCATGCGAATGAATCTTGTGGGCTTTAAATAGAGATATTTATTAATACAAATATATAATAAATGTGGAATATGGCCGAAGGGGTAGTGGGTTGAGACTGATCATCAAAGTCTATGCTATACACAGCTAACCAGATTCATGATTCCCTCATTTCAATAAGTTCATTCACTACAAGAAATCGTCCATTATCTTATAATCCAACGTGTACCATAATACTACTAATCGCGAGGGGACGTAAATAGGCTGTGCAAAATCTAATGAGATAAAAATTTCATTCATATACAATCTAATCTAAACTTATTTATAAATGGAACTTTGTCTCTGTGTGTGTGTCTGTGTGTCTGTGTGTCCGTTGCCTATAGGCTCCAAAATGGCTAAACCGATTTACTTTAAAATTTACACAGTTTTACTATAAGCGTCTGCGAGTGTTCTTAACTACGTTTTGTGTCGAGGTACCCTGATAAATATCGAAAATCGATAATCGAAAAAATCGGGTTATAGAAGGAGAGGTCCAATTTTAATCAAATTTGATACAATCATAGACAAAGACATAAGAAACGATATTCAGAAGTTTCAAGGTTAAAGTTCTTACAATAATGCAGAAAATCGATAATATATTTATATAAAAGGTAAGATGTGTGATGTCTGTTTATCTGACTGTATGTCTGTATTTTTTTCAGCCCTTTTATTTTAGTTTTTGCTTCGGGTTTGGATCTAAGTAGGTATAATTGTAGTTCTTAGTCTCAGCCATGATACCATTTACTCAGAGGACTTATTTAGCCTTCAAAATTCAGTTTACGACGAAAAAAGCTTATTTGATATCGATACCAGGAAATCAAAATTTGACTTACATCCATTCATTTTTCTTTCAGTCTACGGTTTCGCTTTAACTGGAAACAACTATTGCTTTTTAGTCTTTCGTGCCAACGTCCAAAGAGTCTGAGCTCCAGGACCATGGATTAGTTTTAAAGCTTTCATTACACCCGAGCAACGCCGAGTTATACCTTGACTGCCGCTACAAAATCACAAAACTTTTTCAGATCGAGATTTTAAGATGGAAAGCGTTCGTGCATGGTACCAGATACTTTCAGATATATCTACATTGTCAGCTGTATATAACCGTTTTTTTAAGATCAGGGGTTATAAATGACTTCGATCAAATAAAACCTATAGGTTTTAGCGAGGAGCATCCTTCTTCGAAACGTTTGGACTGCCGCTACAAAATCACAAAGAACTTTTTTTTGTAATCATTTCACCCCAAGCAAGGCGGTATCGACACTGATGTGCAGGGGGCTACATAAGAGAGTTAAAGTTTTAAACAGGAAAAGAATGAAGACAAAGACGAACCAGTTACAGAGGTAAAAAGAGATATCGCAAGAGAAGGGTAGGAACACAGGAGTGAAGGCAGTTACGAAGGTAGAGAGAAAGGAAAAGAACAAGAAAAGGATAAAAGATGGTAATTAACTTAGCATTTAAATTCTTGGAGGTTGTAGCCGTCAGGAAAGCAAGTATATGGAAGGGAGTTCCACAGGCGGGAAGCGCGAGAAAAAATGCTGGAGTAGAATTGTTGCCTGTATTTGGTTGATCTAACTGTGAATAGGTGGGACCTTGATGCCAGTCTGTTTGCCCGAGTAAATTCTTTTGGAGGGGGCACCAGTGACCTAAGTTCTTCAGAAGCCATGAGAATATTTGTAGAAGAGACAAAGGGAAGCCACATATCGCCGATGCTGTAGGAAATAACGGTAACTACATTATATGAGGACTTTAAACACCAGCAACAACTAAAATGGATAGCACATGTAACTCGAAAAGAAAGTAATGACATAATTATGCTCCTGGCCGTATCTGACTATCGGGCACATTGGGCACGGGTCCAGGCCGATCCGTGCAATCATAGTGAAAATCCGGGCAAGGAAAAATGTCTTCGTCAGAAATCAAACTAAACAATTCACGAAGAAAGAAAGAAAGAAAGAAAAACGAAGAAAACATCCGAATGAACGCAGTAAAAATCTGTTTTGTTTATTTATTAATTTTGGGAGAAAAGACTGGTTATACTCAGAAAGTCCGAACCCGATTTTCTGCTTTCGTTCACGTTCTGCGCCTAATTTCCATTGGAATAGTCGAAAAAATCCGCAAAAATCATAGATTCTGGAAACGGATGACACTGATGACGTCATCAAATTGTCAACTAATAAATCCGGGCAATTTTCTCTGTGCCCGGTGTTTTTTTTTAACATCAGCTACGGCCATGATTATGCTGATGACGTACCACGCTAAGTTAAACAAAATGTCTGGAAGGAAAACATCTATCAATACTGGAAGAAACGATAACAGCTGATGTGCTTGAGAAACCTGTTTTTCCTGAAAAATGTTTTAGGAGAAAATTTTCATAAACTTTCACCGATAGTAGCACTATATAAATGCCAAATGTTTCTTCATAAGCCAATATTATTAGTACCATTGCAATTGAATCATAAAAATTGACACGGTATAATCTTTTTACTTCTCAATTGTTCGTTCATGAACCATACTACTATTGTCTCTTTATAGATAATTAGTTCTTTCTTCTTGCTTTCCTTTACTCGCTTTTCTGAGAGTTTCAGTTTTCTTTCTGAGTCTGATATCAACACAATGTCACTCGCGTATATTTATACTGTCAGAAGTTTCATTACGGTATAACAAAAGCTATTCAAATTCTCCGAATTTTCAAGTATCATTAACTATTTAAAACATTCCATTCTAAAAGGATCAACCAAGCCCTTAATACAGGTTTTCTACTAAATTACTGTGAATGAATCCAGCCACCTATTTTTACCTGACCTAATGGCAAGCGGAAATGTTTTCCTGGTGAATATAAGAGCTATAATATTAGTTTTTTTTTGTTTTTTTTCCCATAATATTAGTTTTTTGAACCTCATCCCTGGCGTAAAATATTAATTATTTAATTTACTTTCTGCTTCATGAGAATGTTTGCAGTGGAGTTTTTGCGTCGTAACTGTTACATTGATCCTTAGACACAGGTTCCTTAGACTTCTTTTCCATGAGCAGTTTCCCTTCAAGACATTGGCAACCACGACTTACCGAATTTTATTATCCTTCGTTGCTCTAAGCAATGTTTGTCCCCTTACTATCCGTCACAGTCCATCATCTGTCACACAATTACACAAGCTCGTTAGGTAGGCTACTCGCTGTTTGCTTCAATATATTTTGCGGGTGTCAAATTCTCTAAGCCCTCTTTTCTCATAATGTATCATCTGAATATTAACATCTTTTTATTTTCAGAAAGGGAAGTGTAACATAAAATTTTATTTATGCATAGTAAACAAAAAAGTTCTGTCCGTTTTTTAATTAGTCATTTAAGGAAGTACAAATATATACGAAATGCGTGTAGCAATTGTTTTCAAATTCGGACAGCCGGAAGTTGGAACATCAGATGTCATAAAAAACACGCGCACCATGCCCGGCCATCAGCTATAAGCTGGACAACTGTAAGAAGGATGGAAGTGTCTAGAGATCTACTTCAGGGTTGTTTGCTTTACGACTTCAAAGTGGGCTTATCAGTAGCTGCATCAAGTTGCCGCATATGTCAAGCGTTTTGGGATAGTGTTGTGGATGAACGTACTGCAAGGCATTTTTTTTCGAAAATTCAAGTCGGAAGATTTGTCTCTCCATGATGAGCCTCGCAGTGGACGACCACAGGTCTTGAATGACGGAGTCCTGAAGGCGGCCATTGAAGAGGACAGTAGTCTAATGTGTGTTGAATTTGCAAGACAGTTCAACGTTTCCGATGAAACAAATAGACTTCACCTGCACCGCCTAGGTAAGATGTACAAACTGAGTAAGTGGGTTCCGCAAACGCTTTTCAGGATCCACAAGGGACAGCAAGTGGCAGCCTGCGTATCGCTGCTTTTTCGTCACAGTACTGCATCCTTATTCAATCGAGTGCTTACCAGTGAAAGAAAGTGGGTTCTGTACGAAAATTCCAGGCATTGGTTGTCTCCTCAGGATGCTGTCTCTCACACCGCAAGACCGCCTATGCACCCACGCAACACTATGCTTTGTGTCTGGTGGACAGATCGTCAAGTGGTTCATTATGAACTGCTATCAACGGGCCAAACGGTCACTGGAGACCTATACTCACAGTAATTGAAACCTGTGCAACAGGCATAGCGCCAGAAGGAGCCAGCACTGGTGAATCGCAAAGGTGTTTTTTAAATCCATGACAACGCCAGGCCGCATGTCGCACGAGTGGTCAGGGATACCATACAGCAACTTGGGTGTGAGACTTTGTGCCATCCACCTTATTCACCTGACCTTGCGCCATCCGATTACCACCTCTTCCAGTCTCTGGATAATCATCATCACCAATGAAGCAGACTTGCGAAAAGCCCTCACGGACTTCTTTGCGTCACCCCCTACCCCGAGTTCTACCACAAGGGCATTGAACAGCTGGAGACACGTTATCAGAAGGTGCTGGATGCCGATGGCGATTACATCGAAGACTAAATAGAAGTTACACATACTGTGAAACGTTATGTTTTTTACCTTGAAAAACGAACAGAACTTTTTTGGTTACCTTGTAAATACATCGCAAATATTTTTTATCCTGTGCACAAGTTTCCTTTTCGGTACCATTTTCCATAAGACTTCAGCGTTACTATAAACTTACGGCCACCACGTTGAAACATTGGTTCCCGTATGATCTCCGAAGTTAAGCAACATCGAGCCTGGTTAGTACCTAGATGGGTAACCGTCTGTTGTAATCTTGGATGGCTCGGAATTGTCAATATTAATTAATATAGGATTTTTTTTTTCAATCTGAGTTGGTTTTACTGCCACATCATATTCAAACATTAGTTTCCCATACAATCACTGAAGTTAAGCAAATTTGATCCTGGTCAGTAACTAGATGGGTGACCATTTGGGAGTTGTTAATCGGAGAACCGAGTTCTGATTCTTCTTGTGTTCGTTATATTCGCTTGCGCGTTAATAATTTTGGAGAAAGGTATGAATTCTCCTCTGGCTACGGGTTAATTAGTAAGACTTGTACCACTAAACCAATATTAGCTGAAAAAAATTCTTAAATTATATTTTGGTTTTAAGTAGCCCATGAATAAATAAAGAGTAAAAAAATCAATCAATAAAATAACACGTTGCTCACATGTTTTAGGTATGAATTCTCCTCTAGCTACGGGTTAATTAGTAAGACTTGTACCACTAAACCAATATTATCTGAAAAAATTCTTAAATTATATTTTGGTTTTAAGTAGCCCATGAATAAATAAAGAGTAAAAAAATCAATCAATAAAATAACACGTTGCTCACATGTTTTAGGTATGAATTCTCCTCTAGCTACGGGTTAATTAGTAAGACTTGTACCACTAAACCAATATTATCTGAAAAAACTTCTTAAATTATATTTTGGTTTTAAGTAGCCCATGAATAAATAAAGAGTAAAAAAATCAATCAATAAAATAACACGTTGCTCACATGTTTTGTCCATTCCCACCATCTTTCTGTAGAGACACATATTTGTTTTTCAAATTTCATCTTCGTTTCTGAGGAGATGGGTTTACATTTATTGTAATTCAGGAAGACTGACATTCTATAAATTTTCCTTATTCATTATTTTTAACGAATTTTTTCCGTTTCTTAATATTTTATTTATCTTTTGGAAATCATTTTTCGATATCCCAATGAACCCTCGTATTTCGGTGTCGCACTTTCCGTCTTCTGTTCTTAAAGCATTTCCAAGCTATTTAAATTGTTGTACTTGCTGGATTTTGGTATCTCCAATTCGTAATTTGCACGTTGCGCTTTTTCTTTTTGCTGACAACCAAGCACGAATTCAAACGATTCAACTATAAAATAAGGAACTACATTTCTGTTATGTTTTTCTTTTCTTTTTTAATCGTTTCACCCCAAGCAAGGTAGTTTTCGTACTGAATGTTATAATCGTGTTATGTCAATTGCTAATCGACTTAACGCACCCTAAATGTTAGGAACTTGATAATCTTCCACTGAGAGCTGACTCCTTAGTATTCGGCTAACTGCCGACTAATATCAACTGCCTAGTAGTTCCACTGAACTCCAATAGAACTCTAAAGAACTTCTATGAACTTCCCAAGAACCCTTAAGAACTTCTTCCGTTAACTTCCTGTTAACTCTTATTAATATAAGAGGGAGAGTCCATTATCTGAGGAATAACAATAAGAAAGTAAAAGTTTTGGAGATTAACAAAGATGGCCGACCAAGAAGCATGCTTCAGGATTAAACAGAAGTCAGTTATCAAAACCAGTTGAAATTCATAGGAGAATGTCAACTGTGTATGGTACCACATGTTTCAGCCAAAAGATGTCTACAAGTGGGCTAAATTGTTTAAGTCTGACAGAAAGGTAACAGTGGATGACATTGCAAGGACTTTGTACCTATCTGTTGGGACAGCACACAAAATTGTCCCTGTTCATCAGTCAAATGGAGTCCTCTTACCAATGGCAGCACAGCCAATGAATGCTGAATATTTCCTTATAAGGAAACAGCTACCATTATCCTTCTCGGTCCATCATGACATTTCTTGAAACAACAATATCTGCATGTGTCCATCTTTTTTCTACATATTGCAATTCCTGGTCTGGCTTGTGAGGATATGGGAATTCATGACTTTTACAAACGCATTGCAGAACAGTCGGAAGTTGCACACTACATGGATATTTTCCGTATCCTTAACCATTAGGCCATCTTTGGAACTAAATAACATATTTATGTCATTATAGGAATGCCGATGCTCTAAATCACACATCGGAAAATATTAGAAAATGAAGATGAAATTAGATAAAACATTTCTATTTTTTAAATTATTCCGTAACTACTAATACTACAACTGAATATACATAAAAATGAAAATGAATCATCAGACAGACAGATGAAATGTTTCGAGAACTTCATCAGGAAAGTATTACCTACCTGACGAGCTAGTTTTGGCAGAACTAAGATTATGAGAGAAGGATAAATAACAAAAATTACTAAGAGCTGCAAGGGAGAGACTATTGAGAAGAGCCATGAACGCTCACATTTTGAAGTTACACGACACACAGCAAAGAATATCGTGACAGTCAGAAGGAAGACTCTTTGGCTTAATCAGTAAGGCACCTGCAGTGAAACATAGCTTTGTTTTGTTTTTATTTCTTTTTGTTTCAATCAATTAGTTAAGTGCCATACGTGATACAAGATTTGGGCGATCATATCTCGAATAAGACATGCCAGACTGAGCAGAAGATTATCCCGCAGTAGGTTGCCATTACTTTCTGCGGTAGACTGGTTGCCAGCCAAGGCTATAGAACCCAATCTGTCCTATTATTTAACCAATAACTGGAGGGAAGAGACGGATTAATACCTTTCCCAAGGGTATTTGTGCTTAGGTGAATGCAACGAATTCAACTGGAATTTGAACTCGGCTCTCCGATTTGTCGTTCCGAGTCGATATCCACAACACAAGGCACAAATCTATTGTAAGATGTATGAGCGTAAGAGAATGCAACAAGTGAAGTCTATGATGTTAAATAAGAAAGATAACGGTTAACTAGATTTAAAGATGACACAGTGCTGATAGCAGATACGGAAAGAAAATGCAGGACCTCCTTCAGAAGAAAGCAACAGAAAGCTATAAGAAAGGACTAACTATAATCTTCAAGAAAACTGAATGTAGATACAGCAAAAAGAAGACCCTAATGTCAACTACAGGTCGGATAAACTAAAAAAAAAAAAGAAGTAAAGAAATTTAAATACCTGGGAAGCATGCTGACAGAAGGTGGAAAGTGCGATGTTGATATCCAAAGACGCATTGGCAGGGCCAAGGACTCATTTCAAAAGATAACCAGAGGACTGAAAGACAGGAAAATCTCATTGGAAACAAAAACGTGAGTGCTTGATTGGTACGGGATATCTATTCTTCTGCATTACAGTGAATATTGGACGATCTCCTCAAGAATGAAGGAGAGGCTTGAGGCAGCAGAGATGTGGTTTTACAGAAGGATGCTGACGATACCATGGACTGAGCACGTGACTAACGACGAGGTATTGGAAAAAATGGAAACGAAGAGAAAACATACTTAAGTATGTTTTCTCTTCATTTCCATTTTTATGAGGAAAAGAAAGATGAGGTGTCTGGGACATGTAATGAGGAAGGAGGGCCTGGATAATTTAATACTCACAAGGCGGATAGAGGGAAAGAGACGCAGAGAAAGCGACGCGAGTTATACTTGATAGGCCTGAGCAAATGGATGGCAGAGCGGGTTTTGGGAGAGATACCAAGAGAAAAAAATTGAGTTTGAGTTTTTGTTTAATGGCATATCAACACCTCTGTGGGTTATTTAATGTCAAAAAGGTGGGGTTTTAAGGTAGTTTTTTTAATGTCCGGTTATAGTGAGAAGGTTGATTTAGTCAGATTGAGTTTGAGTTTGAGTTTTGTTTAATGGCATATCAACGTCTGTGGGTTATTTAATGCCAAAAAGGTAGGATTTTAAGATATTTTTAATGTTTGTGAGAAAGTTAATTTAGTCAGATTTTGATCAATTTTTTTTTTTATTTTAGAAATCTGAAGAAATACTGATAATAATTTTTTCCTTCAAAAATGTATATTTTTTCTATAAAAGTTTATTTTTATACTTTCATAATGTGTTTTGACCCCAGTTTAGGGGTTAACTATTTGCCCATAGCTTGGACCCTAACAAGTGCTACCACTCCGGGTCAGGGTGGACATGGGAACAACACTAATTAAAATGTGGTTCCATACTCCTCACATTCTCCCAATCAGAGGCCTTGCTGCCGGATGCAGTTCACCGTCATGCCCAGGACCGGAAAACTATTGATAGCGACAAGAAACAGGGCTAATTAGAAGTCCATGATTGTCTATGTCCTGAAGGAACGCGGCACATGAAAAGAAGCAAACTTAAAGAGGTTGGATTTGTAGTATTCTCTTAGTTTCCGCTTGTAGCCCAAAAGCTACACAAGGTAGAAGTTTACTGTAAAATGTGTGAGTGTAAAAGACTGCAATAAGTGCAGTCTATGAGGTTATGTAAGAAAGGTAACGATTGGCTAAACTTCAAGAGGTAGATATTGTATTAATTGGGAAAGTATCACCTTGGTTTCCTATAGTTTCAGTACAAGACCCAAGAAATACAGAAGGAAGAAGGTTAGTGATCGTGAAAGTTTTCTCTTGGTAGCCTGTTTTTAAAAAAAAGTCATCAGTTCTTGTTATTAATTAGTTCGAGCAGAACTTCCCCCTTACTATTAGAATACAAAAGGGAATGGGATGAATTCATATCCGTTTACGTGACAAGGCGGAACCCATCTACACGGGTCAGGATTAGTGGAATCAAGGAATGCAACTCTCAAGAAAACGCATCACGTGAAACAGAGGAGCGGGCGATTCGTGACGTTTTTACTTGTATGAAAGATGCTGTAAGATGGAAAATAATTCATGAAGCCGCAAAGACGTTTTAGAATTCTATCAACACGGGCAAAAGAGGAGGGGACAGCTCCAGCCCTGATATGTCAGCAATACTCCATTTTTTGGACGGAGATGGATCATGTAAAGATAGAGTATACCAGGTGGAGTTAGATCCTTACTGAAACGATACAAGGAACCGACCATTTTTCCAACATCTTCAGTCACCGGTCGTATATATGATTTCGACTTGAGGTTTGGGATGAGCATGAGTTCCAGTAGGCATTTAAGCTTCCTTGTGAGAACCTACATTTATCATGACGGCCAAAAAAGGAGAGGACAGTTCCAGTCCTTATGTCAGCAATACTCTATTGTTTGGACTGATCTGGATCTTGTAACGATAGACTATCACAAACGGAGAGGGATTCTTAATGAAACGATACAAGGAACCAACTATTTTTCCAACATCTTCGGTGATAGGTCGTATAAATGAGTTTGGGATGTGCTTGAGTTCCGGTAGGCGTTTAAGCCTCCTTGTGAGAACCTACATTCAACATGACAGGTGAAAGATAGGTATCCGCTCGGTAATGACGGGATGTTACAAGCTTTTTTTTTATTCTTCATCCGCCTTGCTTAATAACGGCCTTGGATTGAGGGTCGAAATAAAATGTAGCAGAAATGAAGATGAAAGAGATACTAAATGACTGATTAATAATAATTTATTATGAAATGCTAATGCTGAGTGATTAATTTTTTTAACCACAAACATAAGGATTATCATTTATATACCCGACAAATCCCAATCCCACTTGTATGGAACACAAAACATTATTTTGTCGTTAACGCCTATTCTTATAATAAATCCATCTGCTTTCTGCGGGATTAACGGTATTCTATCTCTTTCTGCCATGTTCACATCGGATATTATGTTCTTTACTTATCATATTTTTTTCTTTCAGTGAATAATTTATTTTTTTTTAATCATTTCACCCCGAGCAAGGCGGAAACGCCACTGATGTGCAGGGGGTTACATAAATGTAAAAAGATTAATTAGAAAAGAGTGAGGAGTACAAGCTAGTTAGAAAGGAACAATAGAAAGCTGAGAAAGCAGGTGCAATGACAGATACATAGGTGGAGAGAAAGGAAAGGTTATACAGGGGTGGGGAGAGAGCTAGAGGCCAGTGGTTAGTAGATGAGTATTGACTTTGCATTTAAATTTCTGGAGGTTGTAGCCGTCAGGAAAGCAAGAATACGGGAGTGAGTTTCACAGGTGGGAAGTGCGAGAGAGGAAGCTGCAGGAGTAGAATTGTCGTCTGCATTTGGCTAACCTGATTGTGAATGGGTGGGACCCAGTTGCCAGTCTGGTTGCACGGGTAAACACCTGTTGAGGAGGCATCAGTGACTTAAGCTCATCCGAGCAGAAGCCATGAAAATATTTATAGAAGAGACATTCATTACTACTTTAGATAAACCCTTAAAAGCCGGGTCTTTTAAAGACTAACATTTGTGGATTGTATTGAATCAATAACTAGGTCTGCTGCTAAGATTCACTATATCGTGCCAGACACTCTTTCTCGCCCGAATTACAGTCTAGTGTTTCCACTATATATCTCGAGATTCTAGAGAAAATCTAAACAAGAGTCTGTAATATTATCGGTCCTGACCTGGCATCTCTGCTTCAGTCACTTTCCGTGATGTGCCTTCCCTTTGTCTTTTCTATAAATATTTTCTAATGATCGCTCTTCCTTGCTACATCGACTGCATGAAATTAAGCGTACTACTAGATTGACACGTAGGTCTCATCGCTTTATTGCTGAACTAGCTAGTAGCAACCGGAAGTTCTCTTCTAATAATTTCTTATCTTGTGCTTCTTGTCTGTGAAACTCTCTTCCAGTTTTTATCTATTTTGCCACCTAATATCTTCAAAAATATAAATGTAATCTCAATCGCCATCTTCTGTCCTCCTGAGACCTCTTCTTTTATTGTCCTTTCTCCTCGCTAAAGTTTTCTCATTCTCTTCTACTCCTGTAACCCCCCAACTTGCGCCTTAGTGGTATTATCGCCTTGAAATTATTAAAACAGAAAAATTAGGTTATAATTGTTTCATTAATTTGAAATCAGTGAAGAATGAGATGATCTATATACAACAATGATGGAGGGTTGCGATATGAATCAGTTCAAGCTAAGATGAATGGAATACTCGTGTTGATGTGGAATTTTCCAAGTTCATTTTCCTTGTTATGCGTCCTAGACATTTCATATGTTTAGTTCTGATTTTAAGGTAAGCGCCATTTTCATTTTCCTTAAAAACTTCATTGGTCATATGTTCTGCCTATTGTATCTAAAATTATTTATAAATGGAACTTTGTCTCTGTGTGTGCATGTGTCCGTTAACTATAGACTCCGAAACAGCTGAATCGATTTTCTTGAAAATTTATACAGTTGTACTATAAGCGTCTGCGAGTGTTCTTAGCTAGGTTTCGTGTTGAGGTACCCCCAATAAGTATCGAAAATCGATAATCGAATAAATCGGGTGGTCCGATTTTAATCAAATTTGATACACTCATAGACAAAGACATAAGAAACGATATTCAGAAGTTTCAAGGTTGAAGTTCTTACAATAATGCAGAAAATCGATAATATATATATATATATAATATATATATATATATATATATATATATATATATATATAAGGCAAGATGTTTGTGTGTGTGCCTGTTTATCTGCCTGTATGACTGTATTTTTTTCAGCCCTTTTATTTTAGTTTTTGCTTCGGGTTTGACTCTAAGTAGGTACAATTGTAGTTCTTAGTCTCAGCCATGATACCATTTACTCAGAAGACTTATTTAGCCTTCAAAATTCAGTTTACGACGAAAAAAACTTATTTGATATCGATACCAGGAAATCAAAATTTGATTTACATCCATTCATTATTCTTTCATTCTACGGTTTCGCTTTAATTAGAAACAACTATTGCTTTTTAGTCTTTCGTGCCAACGCCCAAAGAGTCTGAGCTCCAGGACCATGGATTAGTTTTAAAGCTTTCCTTACACCCGAGCAACGCCGGGCTATACTGCTAGTTCTTGATATTGTTGTGGACCCAGAATAGCTCCGGAAGAAAACTCGAACTCGGGAATTAGTGAAACATATATATTAAACGGAAAACAAATACAAGAGTATTACACGTCAGTCTGACTGCCAAGTATTAGACCGGGGTGACCCACCCCAACTCAACTCCACACCGAGAGGCATATTCTTTCGATATTCATAATAATATAAAGAGTTCATTATAGTCCAAAAAGGGTAGGTCCCATAACAAATATGCATTTGTCAAATCGCATCTATTTAGCCTACAGTATACTCTTCATATGTGAGGAATTTAATCAGTATTCATCATCATGTAGGAAAATCGATATTGCATATCAGTTCAGGACTTTTTTTCTTTATTTCTAAGAAAATAGTGAGTGTAAACATTTAAGATGATAGTGATTAAGTAATGAACAATAAAGAATAGAAGTTATATTTCTATTTTTTTTTTTAGTCTTGTTGTATCATTACTGGATGTGCGTTGTGGCGCAGTGGATATCGGCTCGGAACGAGAAATCGGGGAACCGAGTTCGAATTCCAGTTGAATTCCTTGCATTCACTTACGCGCAAATACCCTTGGGAAAGGTATTAATCCGTCTCTTCCTTCCAGTTATGGGTTAAATAACAGGACGGATTGGGTTCTATAGCCTTGGTCGGCAATCAGTCTACCGCAGAAAGCAATGGCAACCTACTGCGGGATAATCTTCTGCCCAGTCAGTCATGTCTCTTTCGAGACATGATCGCCCAAAGCGTGTATCGCGCATGGCACTTAACTGACTGACTGACTGTATCATTACTAGCCTTACTAGCCTTACTAGCCTTACTAGTAATGATACAATAATCAGTGATTTTATGTTAAATCCTAATTTACTTCCAACGGTTAGAAATATTGTTTCGAATTTGATATTATTCCTGTTGATAAGCTTTGAATATTTAATTATTAAAATTGATTCCGCCTGATCATTTCTTTCTCACTTTCGGTAATTCATTTTGATTTGTGTTTTTAGGCGGGTCAGTGAATGAAAACGGACAATTGTGTGTCAGACGTTCGTTGAAAGAAGTTGGAATAATTTGATTTGTCTTTTTAAGCGGGTCATTGACTGAAAACGGACAAATGTGTGTCGAAAGAAGTTGGAATAATTTGATTTGTCTTTTTAAGCGGGTCATTGACTGAAAACGGACAAATGTGTGTCGAAAGAAGTTGGAATAATTTGATTTGTCTTTTTAAGCGGGTCATTGACTGAAAACGGACAAATGTGTGTCGAAAGAAGTTGGAATAATTTGATTTGTCTTTTTAAGCGGGTCATTGACTGAAAACGGACAAATGTGTGTCGAAAGAAGTTGGAATAATTTGATTTGTCTTTTTAAGCGGGTCATTGACTGAAAACGGACAAATGTGTGTCGATAGAAGTTGGAATAATTTGATTTGTCTTTTTAAGGGGGTCATTGACTGAAAACGGACAAATGTGTGTCGAAAGAAGCTGGAATAATTTGATTTGTCTTTTTAAGGGGGTCATTGACTGAAAACCGACAAATGTGTGTCGAAAGAAGTTGGAATAATTTGATTTGTCTTTTTAAGGGGGTCATTGACTGAAAACGGACAAATGTGTGTCGAAAGAAGTTGGAATAATTTGATTTGTCTTTTTAAGGGGGTCATTGACTGAAAACGGACAAATGTGTGTCGAAAGAAGTTGGAATAATTTGATTTGTCTTTTTAAGCGGGTCATTGACTGAAAACGGACAAATGTGTGTCGGAAAAAGTTGGAATAATGTTTAGCCATTGTATTATTTCCTTACTCTTTATTTTTATCACCAAACATTATTTGTGGATAGAACTACACTTAATTTCATCAGATGAGTTTTTATGGGTCTTACGGCCATATCACGTTGAAACTCAGGTTACCGTAGGAATACGGAAGTTAAGCAACTTGGTAAATACCGAAACGGGTGACTGCTTGGAAATTCCAGAAGCTGTAACCTTTGACATGCGTTTGGTGCAATGGTTAACTGCTCGGAATTGGAAACCGAAGATCCAAGTTTTAAATTCCAGTCGAGTTCATTGTATTCACTTATGCACGAATACCCTTGGAAAAGGTATGAATTCATTTCTTCTTCCCACCAAATATGGGCTAGTATATAGAACTTATATATATATATATATATATATATATATATATATATATATATATATTCCCATAATTTTCATTTAAATTTTAAATATTTTCTGGCTTTAAATAGCCTGCAAAATATTGATGAAACGTAAAAAACAAATCAACTAAAATCCAATTAAATAAAATTCTTGTGAGTATGTGTGTTTGTGAAAAGATTTCATGCTATGTGATACTCTGGCTACTCTTTGAAATTATCTTTCTCTATTTTTATGTGTCGTTTCCATTCAGGACTTTGGCGATCACAACTCTCCACAATTGTACAGCTTTTGTAACTCTGAATGATATTTTGCTCATTTAATGTCCTTCCCAGACAAAATACCGCGATAATACCATCAATTGGAATAATGGGTTACCATAATCGTAACATACGAATATGTTTATACTGTTGTTTACTCGTGCAACCAGATTTCCAACTGGATCTCACTCATTCAAATTTAGATCAACCAAATGCAGACGACAATTCTACTCCTGCAGCTTCTCTCGCACTTCCTGCCTGTGAAACTCGCTTCCATATTCTTGCTTTCCTGATGTCTACAACCTCCAGGAATTTAAATGCAATGTCAATACTCATCTCTTAACCACTTGACTCAAGTACTTTTTACACCACCCTGTATATCCTTTCCTTTCTCTTTGTTGTAAATCGAGGACGAACTATTCACTGAAGCATATCTTGAATTACCAATTAATTGACCTCAAAATCCAGGGTCGATCTGAACGTTACAACGACTTATGCACGAATATATATGATAAATAACTATTTATTTATTTTGGAATATTATTCTTAACGGTAAATAGTAATATATTTGGGCAAAAGTGAAATTTTCTCAATAAAATGTGGCATAGCAATCAACTTCAGTAATCTTTATGAGTAACAAACGCCATCCTTAATCTTAAAATATCCCGGTGGGCATTACAGAAAAGCTTTTCTTTTTTCTTTTCTTTCTTTCTTTTTTTTTATTTTTTATTTTTTCAATAAAATTAATAAGTGCCACTTTAACTCAGTGGATTTAGTTAAAACTGAGACAAACTAATATAAACAACTTCGAAAAGAAACGGCAATGCTTTAGGTTAGACGCCGGATTTGCGTTGGTGTTATTTAATTCCTTCTTAAATCTTTATTTCATATTTGGAATTTGTTTGAGTGCAACAAAAAAAAAAGAAGCTATGTAAGATATTCCTGAAAAACCTCTGTATAAGTCGACAGTTTACCAGACAAGATATGGTTATATACGTACACTAACGGCCATAATTATTAGACGACCCCAGTTTTTTAAAAGATATAATGTATTTCATGCTATTGCCAAGTAGATAATTCTAAATGAAAATAGAATGGTTCTTTTGTTATTATTACTTTGCAAAATTTTACAAGGTAAATGGAGACAAATTACCCATCGTACCCTGTAGATTTTATCTATCTATCTATCTCTCTCTCTCTCTCTCTCTCTCTCTCTATATATATATATATATATATATATATATATATATATATATATATATATATATATATGCATATATATATATATATATATATATATATATATATATATATATGCACTACCGGCCATAATTATTAGGTCATCCCAGTTTTTCAAAAGAAATGATGTATTTCATACTATTTTTAATATTTATTGCCAAGTGGATAATTCTAAATGAAAATAGAATTGTTCTTTTGTTATTATTACTTTGCAAAATTTTACAAGGCGAGGAAGCAAAGATGAACTCGTCCGAATAACCCTAAATTTTCTTCATTCTTTCATTGATGAAACTGCAATATAGGTATTTAAATATTTATAAATTTATTTGATGCACATGATATTACGCAGTATTAACAAAAGTACCATTCTACTTTCATTTAAATTATTTGCTTGGCAATAAATACTAAAAAATAGTATGAAATACATCAGTTTTTTAAAACACTGGGATGGCATAATGATTATGACCGGTAGTGTAGATAGATAGATAGATAGATAGATAGATAGATAGAGCTGTGAATAATAGATAATATAATATATAGAGCTTTATATATATATATATATATATATATATATATATATATATATAAAGTCTGCAATAGGTAAATTGTCGCTATTTGCCTTGTAAAAGTTTTCAAAGTAATAATAACAAAAGAACCATTCTATTTTCATTTAAAATTATCCACTTGGCAATAAATATTAAAAAATAGTATGAAATACATCATTTGTTTTTAAACACTGGGGTCGCATAATAATTATGACCAGTAGTGTACACGTTAGCAGTCGACTCGTGAATCAAATAAAATCACCTCCAGAACACTTACATATATATAGTAAAGGCTGGTTAGTCTCGTTTTCTGAGTACTTCCATCTGTCAGGGAGCATAGCCAGTCCCTTTTATAGATACCTACTCTAACATCCTCCGCCACAACGCACATCCTCTGTGCGGATCATGAGGATGTGCGTTGTGGCGCAGTGGATATCGGCTCGGAACGAGAAATCGGAGAGCCGAGTTCAAATTCCAGTTGAATTCCTTGCATTCACTTACGCGCAAATACCCCTGGGAAAGGTATTAATCTGTCTCTTCTCTCCAGTTATGAGTTAAATAATAGGACAGATTGGGTTCTATAGCCTTGGTCGGCAACCAGTCTACCGCAGAAAGCAATGGCAACCTACTGCGGGATAATCTTCTGCCCAGTCAGTCATGTCTCTTTCG
Source organism: Ascarosepion bandense (assembly GCA_037127315.1). NCBI lineage: Eukaryota > Metazoa > Mollusca > Cephalopoda > Sepiida > Sepiidae > Ascarosepion > Ascarosepion bandense. The sequence goes on along the minus strand of JBBBDQ010000161.1, from coordinate 405,370 downwards.
AGACATGATCGCCCAAGCGTGTATCACGTATGGCACTTAACTAACTGACTGACTCTAACATATTTACGTTTGTTCAAGACCCACAGGGCATGACTGTGTTTTTATACTACAACTGTGTTGAGCGGATCTTTGTTAAAATTTGTGGGAGACAGCAAATTATCTCTCAAGATCAACATTTTGAAAAAGGCCAGTACGCATAAAACCTCGGTCTTGATCACCTGTGACCTGGGGCCAGCACAACCATCGACGGTTTTCAAACAGTTCTATCTACTCAATTTCACTCGCAAAGCTTGAGTCAACCAATGGTATCATTTTCGACCACAAGGGTGTCGCACGTTGCGATCGTCTTCCTAGATAAAAAAAAAAGGTCACCTTCCTGACAAGTCGACTACGATGCATACACACATCGTAAACATAATTAGTGTATACACTTGTTTGAGCGGTCATACGAGGGTCATTCAATAAATAAGGTGACTTTTACGGTATAAGGACTCCTAATACAGAGAGAAGCTTACATTTTTTACTTTTCAACGTAGTCTCCCAGCAGTGTCACAAACTTTTCCCATCTGTGCACAAGTATTCCCTCAGTGTAAAAATCTTTGGACTGATGTCTCAGCCAATTGCTCACAGCACTATTGACTTAATCGTCACTTTCAAACTTCGTGCCTATCGTGAATGCTTTCAAGGGACCAAACTGGTGGAAGTCTGAAGGGACAAGGTCTGGGTTGTAAGGGGGATGAGGGAGCAGTTCCCAGCCCAGCTTGTTGATGGTTTGCACCGTTTGGGCTGCTGTGTGAGGCCTTGCGTTGTCTTGATGCAAGACGACTCCATGTGACTGATGACCCCTGCATTTGTTCAACAGATAAGCTAAAAGTCCTTGCAATGTCACCCACTGTCACCTTTCTGTCAGACTGAATGTGGTCATTGACTGATTCGATCACCTCAGGAGATCGTACTTCTGTAGGCCTGTCTTCATCCTCAACACTGCTCCGTACTTCTTTAAACAATTTAACCCACTTGTAGACATTTTTTGGCTGAAACATGTGGCATCATACACAGTTGACATTCTCCTATGAATTTCAACTGGTTTGCAGCCTTCAGCAACCAAAAACTTGATAACTGACCTCTGTTCAATCCTGGAGCATGCTTCTTGTTCGGCCATCTTTGTTAATCTCCAAAACTCTCAAAGTTTAATTTTTCAATCTGCAAAGTAAATTAAATCTATTCGAAAAATAAGTAAAGGAAAAATTTTTAAAAAAAAGAAAGTTTCTGTCTGTATTAGAAGTCCTTATACCGAATCAAAATCCTTATACCGAAAAAATCACGTTATTTATTGAATAACCCTCTTATATACAAGGAAATTGGCATATACCTGCCTAGTTAATTGAAAGTCTTAATAATAAAATAGCGGCTCCCGATCGGAATCAAACTGAACGTATGTTCGAATACTGAAGGGAAACACATGTTCTTTGATAAGACTTAACATCGCCTAGGCGAGTAGATGTAAATTCTATTGTATGAAAGAAAATAAACAAAAAAACTTGGCAGGAATTGAGCTGACGTTTATTTTTTATGATAGGGAAAAATCACCTTGGAGTTACTTATACTTTAACGGCACAGCCACAAGAAATTTACAAGAAAAGACGCAATTACAAGTCGTTGTCAATTTCACCGTTTTAAAAAGTCTTTGCACAAACATGTGTTCCCATCTAATCTAATCTAAACTTATTTATAAATGGAACTTTGTCTGTGTGTGTGTGTGTGTGTGTGTGTGTGTGTGTGTGTGTGTGTGTGTGTGTGTGTGTGTGTGAGTGTCCGTTAACTATAGATCCGAAACGGCTGAACCGATTTTCTTGGAATTTTACACAGTTTTACTATAAGCGTCAGCGAGTGTTCTTAGCTAGGTTTTGTGTCGCGGTAACACCGATAAATATCGAAAATCGATAATCGAAAAAATCAGGTTATAAAAGGAGTGGTCCGATTTTAATCAAATTTGATACACTCATAGACAGACATAAGAAACGATATTCAGAAGTTTCAAGGTTGCAGAAAATCGATAATATATATATATATATATATATATATATATATATAAGGCAAGATGTTTGTGTGCGTGTCTGTTTATCTACCTGTATGTCTGTATTTTTTCAGCCCTTTTATTTTAGTTTTTGCTTCGGGTTTGGCTCTAAGTAGGTATAATTGTAGTTCTTAGTCTCAACCATGATAGCATTTACTCAGAGGACTTATTTAGTCTTCAAAATTCAGTTTAGACGGAAAAACCTGATTTGATATCGATACCAGGAAATCAAAATTTGACTTACATCCATTCATTTTCTTTCAGTCTACGGTTTCGCTTTAACTGGAAACAACTATTGCTTTTTAGTCTTTCGTGTCAACATCCAAAGAGTCTGAGCTCCAGGACCATGGATTAGTTTTAAAGCTTTCATTACACCCGAGCAACGCCGGTCTATACTGCTAGTTATGTATTACGTTTGTATCGAAATAAATAATATTTAAATGATTTAAATAAATGTTTTAATGATAAAAAGACAGCACTAATTGCTCCTATATATTGCTTTTCAAGTAATCACAAACTATATTAGCTCAGTTTTCGAACTAGCAGATGCCGATTTAATTGCGAGAACCAAAACGCTGACCTGAATGTGATCGTTCCTGGTTAAAAATAGCATAGCATCATGCAAAAAGGCTCTGCACTTGATAAAATCAAACTTTTATTGTCAAACTGTTTAAATTATTATTAAAAGTGCTTTTGGTTATTTTAATGAAAATGTTTATTCAAAATTTTAATGAAGATTATTTTTATCAAGTTTGGGGCCTTTTTCTCCTTTTTAACGAGTTATTGAAAATGC
>JBBBDQ010000161.1:380000-397500 GCA_037127315.1 Ascarosepion bandense | reverse complement strand
TCTTCGAATCTTTTTGTCGACAAGATGAAATTGCACATTTATTTTATAAAACTAGAAGTGTTTTTTTTTTTCACTGTGCCGTACCAATTCTTTTCATCAGAATCCATCTTTCACATTTATGAATCTACCACTCATCTGTGCATTGAATATAGCTACCATATTTGGTCTGGTTATCCGGCTATACATCTAGAAACTCTCAACAAAATCTAAACAAGAATTTATAATGTCATCGGTCTTGACCTGGCATCTCGACTTCATTCACTTACCGCCTTTGACGTTACATCCCTTTGTCATGTCTATAAATATGTTCATGGCAGTTACTCTAATGACCTCTCCTCCTTGTTACCTCCTTGGGTTAACACAACAGACCTCAAGTGGAATGACTATTTAGAATCCATAGCTAAATCCTCTGCTAAGAAGTGTAAAGCCAGGAAGTTTTTCTCGACTGAAACAATCCTGCATATACACAAATCTACCATCCGCCCGTTCATTGATTACTGCTGCCATATCTGGTCGGCTACTCTTGCTATCCATCTAGGTGTCCTTGACAAAATCCAACGCAGTATCTTTAATGTGATCGATCCCAACTTGGCAGCTCAGATACAGTCACTTTCTCACCAGCGCAATGTGGCTTCCCTGTGTCTCTTCTACAAATACTTTCACGGTTTCTGCTCCGATTAACTTAGCTCACTGGTGCCCACTATATATAAATTTTCTCGAGCAACAAGATTAGCAACTAGGTCCCACCCTTTTACTGTGAAACCAATAAATTGTAAACGCAAATTCTACTCTATCAGCTTCTTTTATCACAATTCCCTCCTGTGGAATTCCCTTCCGTTTACTTGCTTCCCCAATAGCTACAGTCAAGAATTTAAATGTAAAGTCAATAGTCATCTCCTCTCTCACTAACCTGCATCCACTCTCTCATGCTTCTTTCTCCGTCCACTCCACTCTCATCAATATTTTCATCGTTCTCTTACCCACTTCCTGGCACCCACTATAACCAGTCACTCTTTCTCATAACTTTCCTCTTATGTAACCCCCGTAATCGTAAGTTCTATTATAATAGTTTCTTTTTTCGCACTTCTTGCCTGTGGAACTCTCTTGCGATTTCTTGTTTCTCTGGCAAATCAGTCAGTCAGTTAAGTGCCATACGTGATACACGCTTGGGCGATCATGTCTCGAAAGAGACATGACTGACTGGGCAGAAGATTATCCCGCAGTAGGTTGCCATTGCTTTCTGCGGTAGACTGGTTGCCGACCAAGGCTATAGAACCCAATCTGTCCTGCTATTGGACTCATAGCTAGAGCGGGAAAAGATGTATTATATTATTACACAGTAATTAGTGGGGGATCAGTTTATTACTTCATAACAACAGAAAACCGATCCCCCACTTTATGACCAGTTGAAGCCTTAATCATGATTCCAACTATTATATTCAGTCAGTTAAGTGCCATAGCTGAAACACGCTTGGGTGATCCTGTCCCGAAAGAGACATGACTGACTGGGCAGAAGATTATCCCGCAGTAGGTTGCCATTGCTTTCTGCGGTAGACTGGTTGCCAGCCAATGCTATAGAACCCAATCTGTCCAATTATTTAACCCATAACTGGATGGAAGAAACGGATTAATACCTTTCCCAAGGGTATTTGTGAGTAAGTGAATGCAATGAATTCAACTGAAATTCGAACTCGGTTCTCCGATTTCTCGTTCCGAGCGGATATCCACTGCGCCACAACGCACATCTGGCAAATACAATCTTCAAAAACTGAAATCCAGTATCAATTATCCTCTACTGTTTCTGATACGCTGTTCATTTATTGTCCCTTCTCCTCACTAAAGTCTTATGATTCTATTCTATTCCCAGTTAACACTCGCGTTTTAAGAGCGATAACAGCAATTACACTTATCATACATATCAAATATATCCCTGATCATTTAGGCACCAACATTTGCATGATGTTGTAGATTATTCACATTTAAAGTACGCCGATATACGTGATGCTATGAGCTTCACTGGGAGGCTTCAGTCCCCAAACCCAGTTTTTGCTTTGTCTGAGAACTAAATAGAAGACAAAATTTGATCTCTTGGACCGAGTCTGTATCAATTCTGTTAAATTGTATTATTTGTTTAAAATCATTTCTGTTATTGATTTTCAAAATTAGTTCGAAAACCTCATTTTACGTTTGATTGTTTTTTTTTGTTTTTGTATTTTTGTTTTTTTGTTTTTTGCTTTTTGTTTTTTGTTTTTTTTCGAAATATTAGCTCCAAAATTTACAAACATTTTATCGGAGTTTTAAAAATCTATAGACCGCATTCAAGAAATTAAGTACAAACAACAATTTAAAAAAGAAAATTAAAAATTAAAAAAATAAGATATAATTTTAAAATTTTAAAATGCTTAATTTTTTTAAAATTCAAACAAAATTTTAATTTTGATTAAAAAATTTTAAATTCAAATTTAAAAATTTAAAAAGAATTTGTACAAAAAATTTAAAATATTAAAAGTTCAAAAAATACTTCAAATTTAAAAAAAGTTTTAATTTTAATTCAAAAACTTCAAATTTAAATTTAAAACTTTAAGAAAGAACTTGTATTTAAAATTTAAAATATAATTAAAAATATTAAAAATGTTTAAAATCTAAAAAGCATTTTTGAAAAAATGTAAAATTTTATTCTGAAATTTAATGTTTTCATTTTAGAATTTATAGAAAGATAAGATATAAAGTATAGAATCAGGAATCTTTAAAATGTAATATCTTACTTAGCACCTCCACTTTTAACATCCGATTTCGATCTCGTACAAATTTGTTTTAGTTTTTACCATACTAGTTTGTGGTGCAGTGGATATCGACTCGGAACGACAAGTCGGGGAGCCGAGTTCGAATTCCAGTTGAATTCCTCGCGTTCACTTACGCACAAATACCCTTTTGGAAAAGGATTAATCTGTTAACCCAGTTATGGGTTAAATAATAGGACAGATTAGGTTCTATAGCCTTGGCTGGCAACCAGTCTTCCGCAGAAATCAATGGCAACCTACTGATTTCTTCTACCCAGTCAGCAATGTCTCTTTCGAGACATGATCGCCAAAAGCTTGTATCACGTATGGTACTTAACTGACTGACTGACTTGCATATAGCGAAGTAATCAGCGTACCTCATGGTCGAAAACATAGAGCACCCAGTGAGAATCGGTCTCACTGCTCAGTCATAATTTATTTATCGTGATAATCTTGCTAATCATTACATCACGTCAAAGTGTCCTTTTTGCGTATATACGCACCCACACACATGCATATATATGTGTGTGTGTGTGCGCGCGCATACGCGTGTAATTTCATTTGTCCCCTCTCAGTTCTAGTAACGCCTTTCTTTTTTTTCTTTTTTTTATTTTCTTTTTTTCTTTTTTTTCGCTACTGCTTCCTGTACAAATAAAAGACTTTTTAGGAAGGTGGTTTGATAACTTGTTCTTCTGTCAATCATTTCATGCCAGTGACGAGACCGTTGGCAAGCTCTTTGGCAATGGAAAAGAACGTGATGGTGGGGGGGATTTACTTTCCAAAAAGCACAAACTAACATAAGAAGCCTTAACCGAAATACGAAAGCGATTCACAGATTCCGCTCACCGCACTGATAACTATTAATCCCCACCCCGCACCTCTTGCCTGAAATACCGCTAACGATAAAAGAAAGAAAGAAAGAAAGAAAGAAAGAAAGAAAGAAAAGAGGGAGGGAGGGAGAGAGCTTATATATATTTATAAATGAGTGTATAGTGGATGGACGTGCGTGCTAAAAAAAGCATTATATGTCTTTATGTACATATTTCTGAATATCCGTATTAGTCATTGATTTTTATGACGTTTGCCTCTCTTACTGAAAGTGAAAAAACTTGTTTGAAATCTACATACCACGCTCAAATCTCAATGTCAATGTTAAGGAATCAGTGTGTTCAACCAGCCAATAAAACTAAAACTAGAGCAAGTGATATAAAAAGAAAGAAAAACGAATGTGAAAGAAATGAGTCAGTTAAAAATGTGTAACATCCGAATAAAACTGAATAACGGGAAAAGAAAGAAAGAAAGAAAGAAAGGAAAGAAAAGAAAAGGAAAGGAAATAGAAGAAAAAAGGAAAAAGAAAGAAAAAAAAGAAAGGAAATGAAAGAAAAGAAAAGAAAAGAAAGAAAGGAAAGGAAAGGAAATAGAAGAAAGAAAGGAAAAAGAAAGAAAAGGAAAAGAAAGGAAATGAAAGAAAAGAAAAGAAAGTAAGAAAAGAAGGAAAAAGGTAATAAAAAGAAAAGGAAATAAGAAACAGGAGGAAAAGAAAGAAAAATAATAGAAAGGAAAAGTGAAGAAAAGAAAGAGTAGGCAAGAAAAGAAAGAAAAAAACGAACGGAATCGTAAGGAAAATAAAGAAATAAACAGAAGGAAAGAGGTAAAAGAATGAAAACGAGGGAAAGAAAGGGAAGGAAAGGAAAGAAAGCAAGAAGGAAATAAGCAAAGAAAAAGAAAGAGAAAAAAGAGAAGCGAAAAGAAGAGAAGGTGAGTGTTACTGAAAACAATAAAAAATATATAGAACTGAGTAAGAAAGAAAAACGAAAATAAAAAGAAAATCGAGAGAATAAATCATGATAATTATCGATTTATCCGAGTTTATATTGATATGGCCAAATTGATATTGATATGGCCAAATAGTAAAAAGAAAAACTGGAACATTGTGTTGTGCCAATTTTTTCCAACTTACGAAGTATCTGACTTCCCTGAAAATCAACATTCGAGTATCTGGCTTTTTATCTCGGCTTGAACGCCGATCATTCGTGCCAGTTAGAGACGAGTCAAAGATTGTTGCTGTTAAAAAAAAAGAAGCCCTTGGCTTCTAATAGGAGTAAGAGAAAGAATTAATGCTTGCGGCTAAGTAGAAACAAAAAAAAGATATTTTTACTCTTAGTGAGTTATTATAGGAACAAAATAAATATCCACATGGAAAGTGTGGGTGGGTGCCAACATCCGATAGAATGGTAACAATTTTGATGTGGAAGGAAAATAAAATATATAAACGAAAAGAAGAAAAGATATTCGAATTTTGGGAGTTACAACATCGTTCCTTCTTTCCTGTCTTTCCTTCTTTAACTCTTTCTGTTATTTGCCTTTTTCTCCCTTTCTTTCTTTTTTCTTTCATTCTTTCTTTCTTTCTTTCTTTCTTTCTTTCTTTCTTTGCTTCTTTCTTTCGTTTCCTTGCCTGTTTCATTTTTTATGTTCTTTCTTTCTTTCTTCCCTTCCTTTTTTCCGTTTTTAATATTTCCTTATATCAATGTGTTGTTTCTTTCTTTATTTCTTTATTTCTTTATTTCGTTCTTTCTTTCTTTCTTTTTTCTTTCTTTCTTTAATATAAAATATAAATGAGTTATTTCTTTTTCTTTCTTTCTTTCTTTAATATTTCCTGACATAAATGTGTTCTTTCTTTCTTTCTTTTTCTTTCTTTCTTTCTTTAATATTTCCTGACATAAATGTGTTCTTTCTTTCTTTTTCTTTCTTTCTTTCTTTCTTTCTTTCTTTAATATTTCCTGATATAAATGTGTTCTTTCTTTCTTTTTCTTTCTTTCTTTTTTTTAATATTTCCTGATATAAATGTGTTCTTTCTTTCTTTTTATTTCTCTCTTTCTTTAATATTTCCTGATATAAATGTGTTCTTTCCTTCTTTTTCTTTCTTACTTTCTTTCTTTCTTTAATATTTCCTGATATAAATATGTTTTTTCTTTCTTTTTCTTTCTTTTTCTTTCTTTCTTTCTTTCTTTAATACTTCCTGATACAAATGTGCCTTTTCTTTCTTTCTGTATTTCTTTCTGTTCCTTGCTTCTTTCTTTCAGTTCCTTCTTTCTGTCGTTCTTTCCGTGTGCTTTTGTATGTGTTTATACCCATGTATATGTTTAAATAGTTATTTACAAAGCAAAATCTTAACGCAAAACCACAACGGCTCGAAATCGCGACACTTCTCTTACAAACTATCGCTCTACGGCAGGTATAGTAAGAAATGCTTGAATAGTTATTTGTGAGACAAAAAAATATATATGTAAACGGTAAACGGTACAAAACACGATTAAAACTTTCAAAATACGATACCGGACAAAACAAAAATTTAACCAGTTTGAAAACAAACGTTCTTTGAAAATGGTTGAAGTGGCTGAAGGGTTATTGAAAAATAACGCCGAGTAATGTTCATTATAATCTCAAAACATTAATCAAAATATTTGTAAAAAAAATAACTCTATATACCCGTGTATAAGCCGACTTCACGTATAGTGCAACTCCTGAATATTGTGCATTAATTTTAACTCCTCCAAAAAAAAAAAGAAAATACCTGTACAACTGATCACCGAACTCCATAGAACCATCAGTTTAATGAGCCATAGAACAAAACTGATCGTCCGAATCCTAATGAATAGAGTTAGAAGCAGAATCAGGCCAGAGATAGGACAAAAACAGTGTGGTTTCGTCAAAGACACCGGAACAATGAACGCCATATTTATGATTAGGATGATCCCTAAAAGGCCAATACAAATGAAGAAGGAGTTGTACCTATGTTTTATTGATAAAGCAAAGACATTTGACAAAATACGCCACAAAGAATTGATGGAGATGCTTGGCAGCCTCGACATATTTGGGAAAGACCTAAGAGTAATCAAGAATCTCTACTGGTAGAAAACAGCTTGCATACGGACAGGTAACGAATTCAGCAATTATATTAAAATTGAAAGGGGCGTAAGACAAGGATGTGTTTTTTCACCTGATCTATTCAACTTGTACAACTAGACTATTCTGAGAACCCTAGAAGTTATGCCAGGATTCGTCATCGGAGGCCACAATTCAAACAATATAAGGTACGCAGATGATACAGTGCTGATAGCAGACACAGAAAAAAAACTACAAAACCTCCTACAGAAGGTAGCTGAAGAAATTGACAAGAAAGGACTACAAATAAACTGTAAGAAAACCAAATGCATGGTCATCAGCAAAAAGAACAACCCAAAATGCCAAATACAGGTGGGGGACACTAAAATCAAGCAGGTACAAAAACTTAAATACCTCGGAAGTGTTCGAACAGAAGACAGAAAGTGCAACACTGAGATCCGAAGGCGAATTGGCATGGCGAAGGAAGCATTCCAGAAGTTGAGTAAAGTATTAAGAAACTGGAAAATTTCCCTAGAAACAAAGAGGAGAGTAATGGATTGTTATGTGATGTCGGTTCTTCAATATGGCAGTAAATGTTGGACAATATCTTCGAAGATGAAGGAAAACTTTAAAGCAGCTGAAATGTGGTTCTACAGAAGGATGCTGCGGATATCATGGACCGAGCATGTGAGCGATGATGAGGTTTTGGAAATGATGGAAACGAAAAGGAAATTAATACTGAGTATCAGACAAGAGACAACTAAAGTTTCCTGGGACATGCAATAAGAAAGGAGGGCTTGGAGAACCTGATACTAACAAGGCCAGATAGAAGGAAAGAGATATAGGGGAAAGCAACGGATAACATATTTGAAGGAACTGATCAGATGGATGACAGAACGGGGGTTGCGTGGTGTAACAGGAAAAAGTGTGCTAAGAACCACCAGGGATAGGGACATGTGGAAAGCCATGATCGCCTACGTCCTGAAAGGACAGGGCACATAAAAGAAGGAGAAAGAACGCATCTATTTCTAAAGATACTAAGAAAATGGTTGATGTGTTCCAGTAAATATCTAACTCCGCCTGGTATACTTTATCTTTACAAGAGCCAGATTTGGCCAACAATGGTGTATTGTTGCCATATCGAGGCTGGAGCTAACCAATCCACACTTGTCTCTCTTGAATATAAAAGCTTTTACTCAAACTTGTGGGTGATAGATTATTCCCTTCCCATTTTCTCACAGATAAAACGTTTCGAGCCTCTTGATTCTCTATTGCTACTTCCACGGCATATGTTCTGATGAACTACATTACTTAATACTACCACACCTGGCCTTTAGAATTAGGACCCGCCATGACACGTATACAAGAGTGAATCATCCCCATTCCCTTTGTATCAATTTTAGTAACATGTAAGTTCCTTTCGGGGAGTTTCTTGCCAAGAACTGCTGCTTTGTGGAACAGACACCTAACAGGTTGTTTTCCCAATCACTACAATTTTGACCTCTTCAAGTTTAGGGTTAACCGTTATCTTTCCTGCATAGCCCCACGAACTACCCTTATCAACCTATCTTACGCTCATACAACACCACACATTATCCCTCTACCTTAAGTGGGGTTTGAGGCTTTGCCTTGGGTTAAAATAAGTATAAAAAAAAGCTTTGGATATATATATACGGTCGAACATACAAAACCTTCATACGATTTCTTCATAATTTAGGTTCGAAAAAGAAAAAAATTATCAGAATACAAGGAAAATTAAATAAAACACTTAAAATTAGTATCTTTTCAGTCGTCTTTAATGAAACATGTACAAAAAAGCGATTGTTGCGGGAAATTCAATTATATATATATATATATATATATATATATATATATATATATATATATATATATATATATATATATAGTTTTTGGTCATAGACCAGTACTCAGTTGTATTAAAACGTGTTAAACACATTTATTATAAATCGCCTGAAGATACCGAAACGTTGAAACCTAGGTTGCGGAAATAACTTATTTTCAATTGAATATATATACTCATAGCTCAGTGGTAGAATCGCCGACTGATGTCAATTCGGTCGGGTTTCAATCCTGGCCAGAAGCAATCGGATGTCTAACCGTCCTGATGAGCTGCGAAACAGATCTGTCTGCTGATGACTATATGTATATATATATATAGTTTTTGTCATATATATATATATATATATATATATATATATATATATATATATATGACAAAAACTTCTCATTATATATCGTAGTATTCTTCTTTTTTATAGAGTATTTGAGTGACTACTTTTCACGATGACTCATTTCGTCATTTATATAGCTGGAATCTCCATATATCGGCCTTCAACTGACAATAACATCGTAATGATCGCACTAAAATTTTGTCCATACTTTGGGGCCGGTAATGTTTGCTTAGAAGCTAGGAATATGCCTCCGTTATCATTCAAGTTCAGATAATAGGCCATCCATTTCCTCTTGTAGTTAATTAGTGCATCCATGACTTTGTCTTTCCGAGCAACTCGTAAATTAGTGTTTTTGTAAAGTTTTCTCGACCCAAAATGCATCGCTTCTTCTTACTTCCGTTTCGTTTTTTTCCACAATCGTTCCGGAATTTCTTTCCAGTTTTTATTCTTTTCCGTGTATCACTGATACCACATATTTTACAAGTACCCAAACCTGTCATACCCAAATATGTCATGCCTGAACATGTCATACCCAAACATGTCATCCCAAGAAAAGCTAATATTTTACATTGTAATTCATGAAATTATATCGCTAAAAGTCTTGTTGATACATATTAATCAGTCACTCATTATTTGATCCATCGTCAATAATTGACGAAAATATTTACGCAAATTTGCTATTACATTGGTTATATTAAAAATCGATTATAATATGTTATATTATATGTTATATATATATATATTATTAATAATATATTATTATAATATATAATATATATTATTATTATTATATCATATAATAATAATATTATATAATAATATTAAAAATATTAATAATATAATATAATACTGTAATATATTATTATATAATAATGCTAGCAGTATAGCCCGGCGTTGCTCGAGTGTAATGAAAGCTTTAAAACTAATCCATGGTCCTGGAGCTCAGACTCTTAGGATGTTGGCACGAAAGACTAAAAAGCAATAGTTGTTTCCAGTTAAAGCGAAACCGTAGACTGAAAGAAAAATGAATGGATGTAAATCAAATTTTGATTTCCTGGTATCGATATCAAATAAGTTATTTTCGTCGTAAACTGAATTTTGAAGGCTTAATAAGACCTCTGAGTAAATGGTATCATGGCTGAGACTAAGAACTTCAATTATACCTAATTAGAGCCAAACCCGAAGCAAAAACTAAAATAAAAGGGCTGAAAAAATACAGATATACAGGCAGATAAACAGACACACACACAAACATCTTGCCTTTTATATATATATATATATATATTATCGATTTTCTGCACTATTATAAGAACTGCAAGCTTGAAACTTCTGAATATCGTTTCTTATGTCTTTGTCTATGACTGTATCAAATTTGATTAAAATTGGACCACTCCTTCTATAACCCGATTTTTTCGATTATCGATTTTCAAAATTCAGTTTACGACGGGGGTATCTCGACACAAAACCTAGCTAAGAACACTCGCAGACGCTTATAGTACAACTGTGTAAATTGTCAAGAAAATCAGTTCAGCCGTTTCGGAGTCTATATGTAACGGACACACACAGACATACACACACACAGAGAGACACACACACGGAAAAAATTCCATTTATAAATAAGTTTGGCTAGATGTTGGAAAGAAAAACTGTCTAGCACGACACGTCAAATCAGCTTTGTCATCATCAGCAGCAGCAGATCTAGCGATTGATTCAGTTCTTTCCACTTCATGTCAGCCGACAATATTAGCCCGAGAAGGCACATCAAGACACTCTGCTGACGGTTAGCATCAGCTATGATGGCGGAAGGCAGACTGGGTCCCTCAGATGATTAATAGAATAGATTTTTATTTATGAGGTATTCAAATTCAAAAAGCCAACCTTTGCCCAAGTTAAAAAATGATTGTCCGCCATTTTTTAGATCAGCCGTCAATTTAACCTTATCGGACATATTAGACTTACTATCAAGAACGGGTATATGATTATACTATCAGAATAGTCACCAAAATGAAAGTTGATGCCATCCAAAAAGTCATGGAGGAAAACTAACAACAAAGTAAGACCAGAGGAAAAGCCTTGTTGTACATCTGTATTTGTACGTAAGATGATTGGCCGTTCATGACAACTTTAATTTAGCAATTTGATTAGAAAAATTCATTCAGTTGAAAAATTCATACGGAGACACCATTACTTTTCAAATTGTGAAGAATGCTGGTATGCCGAACCCTGTCAAACGCTTTCGAGATTTTCAACGTAGCAACCTGAGCTTCACTATCCTTAAAAAAAAAGCTTGATAGCCACAATTAATCGCTAATACATCAGCTGTGGACCAAGAGAAACAAAAGCGATATTGCTTGTCTAGTGGACACTTCCGTCGTTTTCAACGTATGAGGTTACAACAACGCAGTTCTTGGAAACAAACACCCAAATTACTCGCAAATACGATTTGATTATAGCGGTGAAAATTTGTAGAAAAGCAACCACACTTTTGGGAAGAGCTGTATACAGAGAACCGCTGTAAATAATGGGCCACATGGTTCACAGATGACCCTCTCCAAGTTTTGAATTCAGTGTTGTTCTTATCCTCGATCGGTTTCCACCCAAACGTATTTGACCGTGCCTGTTCTGCTATTTAGCCATCGGCTGAATTCAGAATGAAGATATTTAAAAGCTCTACATTATATATGTATTGAGCACGTTTTATTAAAACCGTATACAGGTCTAATTTAATTCGGACCAATAACTAGTTAACATATATATATATATATATATATATATATATATATATATATATATATATATATATATTGTGCATTTTGGCAGCATTTTTTCATTAATGCAGGTTTCGTTAAATAATATAGACAAGTTTTGTCGATTTATTTTTTGTAGGATCCTTTCATATAGTCTGATAAGTTCCATTTATAAATAAGTTTAGATAAGATTAAATAGCATTTATAAGTTCTGGAAATGTTATTCAAAATATTTTTTTTTAATCATTTCACCCCAAGCAAGGCATTCCACTGCCACTATTGCGCTTGGAGCTACATAGGAGAAGGTAAATAGAAAGAGTGGTTACATGTAGTAAATGTCAGAAGTGGGGGGTGATAGATAGTTGGGTGGGTGGGAAGAGTGTTTGAAAGAATGGAAGCGAGTTAGTTTGTTAGGTGGTGTCTATTGACCTTACATTTAAACTCCTGGAGAAATGTAACAGAAATACGTGAATATGAATAAATAATCTTTGTTTTATATTATTTCATGTTTTTCTTAGTAAATTTAGGTGGGTTGCCATAAGCTGTTTTCATGGATATTGGGTTGCGATTCAAAAAAGGTTTAGGAACCACTGCTTTACATCATATCTATCTTAACAAAGCTAAATAGACTGAAAATGAAAATTAATTAAAATCTTATAATAGAAAAATAAATAAACACTACTGCATTAAAAAAACCCTGCTTAATGAAGTTTTAAAAGAATTAGATAAAACACCGCCCATCGATTTCTACGATGTCTGCTCCTCTACGGTCCTTGTGGGGCATAGAACCGATCCTAGAGAGGAATAGAGCAGTGAGCTAACAGATCCTTATGAGGCATTGAGTCACAAGCAAACTGATCCTTATGAAGCAGACAGCCACAAGAGAATTGATCTTTGTGAGGCAGAGAGCCACAAGCGAATTGATCCTTCAGAAGCATAGCGGTACAAGCGAATTGATCCTTCAGAAGCATAGCGGTACAAGCGAATTGATCCTTCAGAAGCATAGCGGTACAAGCGAATTGATCCTTCAGAAGCATAGCGGTACAAGCGAATTGATCCTTCAGAAGCATAGCAGTACAAGCGAATTGATCCTTTTGTGGCATAGAGCCACAGACGAACCGATTTTTGAAACGCATAAAGCCACAAGCAAACTGATCATAGTGGAAACAGAGAGCCACAAGTGAATTGACCTTTGTGAAGCAGAATACCACAAGCGAACAGATTTACATTAAAATTAGCACCATAAGTAAACTGGTTCTTGTGAGGAATAGAGCAACTAGCGAAGTGATCATAGAGCCACAAGTGAAATGATTCTTGTAAATCATAGAGCCACTAGCAAATTGAACATTGTAAAGCATAATACCACAAACTATATGGAGTAGATAGTCTAAACTATCGCCTGGTTCACACTCCACCCACATCTATTGAACAGGTGAAGAGGCTCATCACTTGTTTCCTGTTTAGGATGCGGTTTCCGGTTTTCTCTTTTCTAATCTTCTCACTGTGTTCTTTTTTTTCAATTGGAGTAGATAGACTAAACTATCGCTCGGTTCATACACCACCCACATCTATTGAACAGGTGAAGTGGCTCATCCTTTGTTTCCTGTTTAGGATGCGGTTTCCGGTTTTCTCTTTTCCAATCTCTTCACTCTTATGTAGCCCCCTGCACATCAGTGGCGTTACCGCCTTGCTCGGTGTGATATGATTAAAAAAAATGATCCTCGTGACAAATAGAGACACTAGAGAAATGATCCTTCCTAGGCATATACGCACAAGCGAACTGATCATAGTTAAGCATAGAGCCACAAGCGAACTAATCCTTGTGAGGCATATAGCCTCTAACAAATCGAAACTTCTAAGGCATAGAGGAGGTTCTATGTGCACTGCCCTTTCAGGACGTATGCGATCATGGCTTTCCAAGTCTCCCTATCCCTGGTGGGATAAGATCTGGAAATCCAATCTTGATCGTAAGATCGAAATCCAAGTTTTTCGCGCACTTATTGAACCAATCTTACTCTATGGATCTGAAACTTGGACTCTTTCAGCAAAACAACAGCGCCATTTAGATGGATGTTATACTCGTCTTCCCAGAAGAGTACTTGATCTTTCATGGCGAAACTACCCAACTCTAGAAATGATATATGGAAACCTACCAAGAGTATCAACCTTAGTTCAAAAGAGACGTGTCCAGTTTGCTGGGCATTGTGCACGTGCCACAGATTAAATTGTTTCATCGTTTGTATTATGGAGGCACCCATCATCTCACAATCGATCTCGTAAGTTAACCTTTCCAGACAGGACACATAAAGATACATCTATCGCCAAAGAAGACCTTACAGGAGCTATGACAAATAGGGAATACTGGAAGGGTGTAGTGAGTTCTATCTCGACCGAGGCCGCAGAATGATGATGATGATCCCTGGTGGCTCTTAGTACGTTTTCTTCTGTTACACCACGAAAACCACGTTCTGTCATCCACCTTGTCAGGCCCTTCAAACATGTTATCCGCTGCCTTCCTCTGTCTCTTTTCCCTTTTATCTGGCCCGTCAGTATCAGGTTCTCCAAGCCCTCCTTCCTCATTGCGTGTCCCAGGAGCTTCAGTTGTCTCTTCCTGATGCTCAGTATTAATTTTCTTTTCGTTGCCATTCTTTCAAAAACATCCTCATTTTTAACATGCTAGGTCCATGATATCCACAGCATCCTTCTGTAGAACCACATTTCCACTGCTTAAATCTTGTTCTTTGATGATATTGTCCAACATTCACTGCCGTATTGAAGAACTGACATCACATAGCAATCTAGCACTCTCTTCTTTAATTCTAGTGAAATTTTCCTGTGTCTTAGTACTTTACTCAGCTTCTGGAACGAGTCCTTTGCCATGCCAATTCACCTTCGGATCTCTGTGTCGCACTTTCCATCTCCTGTTAGAACATTTTCTAGGTATTTTAATTTTTATACTTGCTTGATTCTAGTATCCCCCACCTGTATTTGGCATTTTCGGTTGCTCTTTTTGCAGATGATCATGCATTCAGTTTTCTTGCAGTTTATTTGTAGTCCTTTCTCGTCACTCTCTTCAGCTTCCTTCTGTAGGAGATCTTGTAGTTTCCTTTCAGTGTCTGCTATCAGCACTGTATCATCTGCGTATCTTATGTTGTTCAAATTGTGATCTCTGATTACAAATTCTGGCATAACTTCTAGGGTCCTCAAAATATTCTCGCTGTACAAGTTGAACAGATCCAGTGAAAAGACACATCCTTGTCTTAATGAGACTAAAATTTAGCACTCGCATCGCCATGTAGCCGTCATTTTTGAAAACGCTTGAAGAAAAAACTTAAAAACTAGCACATGATGTGAATAGCAGTCGCGATCGGAAAAAGGAAAGTAGAAACAGAAAAAGGAAGATTAAATGCGTGAATAAATTTAGAGAAGAAAGAAAGAAAGAAAGAACAAATGATGAATGAATGAAACAAAAAAAATAACAAATAATGAGCGAAAAAAAGAAACGAAAAAAAGAGACAGTGAAAAATTTAGAAAAGGAGGAAATAAAAGAGGCTAAGAAAGAAAAGGAAAGAAAACAATAAAAGACATTCAAGAAGCAAGTGGTTTAGAGAAAAGAAAAAAAGATTAATTAATGAAAAAGAAAAGAAAGAAAACCTTAAATTAAGAAATATAACGAAAAAAAGAGACAGCAAAAAAGGATAAATCAAAGATTTAAAAAAGAGAAAGAAAACTGTCAAAAAAGAAAATGAAAAGAAAGGGAACCAACTTTTGTGAATAAAAAAAGAAAGAAATATACATTTTTATCAGGAAATGATTGAAAAAACAAAAATGAATGTTAACATTTATCTTAGGAAGTATTAAAGAAAGAAACAACCAAACAAAAGCATATTTATATAAGAAGATATAAAAGACAGAAATAAAAAAGAAAGAAAGAAAGAAAGAAAGAAAAGCAGATTTATATAAGAAAGAAAGAAAGAAAGAAAGAAAGAAAGAAAGGCACATTTATATAAAAGAAAGAAAGAAAGAAAGAAAGAAAGGAAACTGATATTTCTATCGGAAAATATTAAAGAAAGAAAGAAAGAAAATCACATTTATATAAAAGAAAGAAAAAGGTACATCTATATAAAAGAAAGAAAGAAAGAAAGGTACATTTATATAAAAGAAAGAAAGAAAGAAAGAAAGAAAGAAAGGCACATTTATATAAAAGAAAGAAAGAAAGAAAGAAAGAAAGCAGACATTTCTATCCGGAAATATTAAAGAGAGAGAAAAAAAGAGAGAATGAAAAACACAAAGAAATGCACATTTATATAAAAGGAAATAATAAACAGTAAAAAAGAAAGAAAATAAACATTTATCTCAGGAAGAATTAAAGAAAGAAAGAAAATGCCCATTTATATAAGCAAAAGTAACCGTTCCCCCGTGTATATCGATCTGCATGTGCGCCTGTATCTCAACACACATGTGAGAGTGTAGTAATATGAGCCCTTGTGCTTTTAGTGAACTGGCGCTATGTGTGTGCGTGCGAGTGTGCGCAGGTCGGTTTGTTCAGTTTGTTATCTTGGATACATGTATACGGCGTGAGAGTAAAAGAGAAAAGGGAAGCGTACGAATGCGGCAGGTTTTGATTCGTGGCGGAAATCGGAGGAGGTTTCGCGCTCTAGAGAACTGAACTAGCTGATCACCTGCATTTTAAATGTTGACAATATATATATATATATATATATATTCACACACACACTATGCCCATAATCATTAGGCCACCACAGTTTATTATTAAAGAAATTATGTATTTCATACTATTGCCAAGTGGATAATTCTAAATGAAAATAGAATGGTTCTTTTGTTATTATTACTTTGCAAAATTTTACAAGGCAAGGAAGCAAAGATGAACTCGTCCGAATTACCTTAAATTTTCTTCATTTTTTTCATTGATGAAACTGCAATATAGGTAATTATTAAATATTTATAAATTCATTTGTTGCACATGTTATTGTGAAATATTAACAAAAAACCATTCTATTTTCATTTAAAATTATTCACTTGGCAATAAATACTAAAAAATAATATGAATATCATTTTTTAAACACTGGGGTGGCCTTATAATGATGGCCGGAAGTGTATATTGAAAACGGAAATAGGGATCGTTCCAAAGACAGAAATTGGTACAGCTGAAAAAAGTGTGAGAAGTCGTAAACGTTTTGTTTAAAGTGTTGATTTATTATTATTATTATTATTATTATTATTATTATTATTATTATTATTATGTCATTTTTCATCATATTTCGATTTCTGCTTTGGTCTCACTACCAACCAAGTCTGCGGGGAGACCTAAGGCAGGTCGTGGCGTGTTGTTATGGCTCCATTTCATGTTTTTCTATCTTCCCTATCATCCCCAGCATTACATAGATAAAGTTTTCCTTAGTGTGTGGGCTGTACTTAATAAGACAATTTTTTGTATATCTCTTAAGCTGGGGTTTCCAGGGATTCTTTCAATGTGTTCTTTTGTTCCATTTTTTATTATTCCAAGTGCACCTACTATCACTGGCACAACTCTTGTTTTCAATTTCCACATTTTTTCTATTTCAATTTCCAGGTCTTTATATTTTGACAGTTTTTCAAATTCCTTGATTGCTATGTTACAATCCGCTGGACAAGCCATATCAATTAATAGACAAGTTTTCTCCTTCTGGTTTCTAACAATAATGTCTGGCCTGTTTGCTTCAATTTTTCTGTCTGGGTAGATGGTGTAATCCCATAGAATGGTTACATCTTCTATTTCTGTAACCGGTGCTGGGTGATGTTCATACCAGTGTTTGTTTACAGATTTTCCATAATGTTTGCACTATGTAAATATTGCCCAACTCTATCGTGGCGATTTTTATATTCATTTGGAGCA
>JBBBDQ010000161.1:352500-367500 GCA_037127315.1 Ascarosepion bandense | reverse complement strand
CCTATAATTCTTTTAATCTCTCACTTTCTTCTCTCTCTCTCTTTCCCACTCTCTCTCTCCCTCTCTCTCTCTCTCTCTCTTATTTTTAAATCTCTGGTATACTTTTTCTAATCAGTTAATCTCTGTATCTATCTTCCTCTGCCATTCACTCTACACATTCCTGCAATCTTTTTATTTATCTCTCCTATAATTCTTTTAATTTCTCACTTTCTTCTCTCTCTCTCTTTCTCTCTCTCTCTCTCTCTCTCTCTCTCTCTCTCTCTCTCTCTCTCTCTCTCTCTCTTCTTTTTCATTCATTCTTTTTAATCGATTAATCTATGTATCTATCTTCCTCTGCCATTCTGTCTGTCTGACTTTTTATTTATCTACTCTCTCGGTCTTACCCATTCTTTCTCTCTCTCTCTCTCTCTCACTCACTCTCTCTCTCTCTCTTTGTCTCTCTCTCTTATTTTTAAATCTCTGGTATACTTTTTCTAATCAGTTAATCTCTGTCTATCTATTTACTCTGCCATTCTCTCTCTGGCTCTGCGTCTATTTATTTATCTACTCTATAATTCTTTTAATTTCTCTTTCTCTCTCTCTCTTTCTGTCTCTCTCTCTCTCTCTCGCTCTCTCTCTGTTTTAAATCTCTGGTATACTTTTTCTAATCAGTTAATCTCTGTCTGTCTTCTCTTTCATTCTCTCTGTGTCTGTCTTTTTATTTATCTATCTATTTATTCTTTAATCTCTCTTTCTTCTCTCTCTCTCCTTCCTCTCTCTCTCTCTCTCGCTCTCTCTCTTATTTTTAAATCTCTGGTATACTTTTTCTAATCAGTTGTCTGTATCTATCTTCTCTGCCATTCTCTCTACATTCTCGTCTTTTTATTTATCTATCTCTCGCTAGCTAGCTCTCTTTCTTTCTCTCTGCCTCTCTCTCTCTCTCTCTCTCGCTCTCTCTCTTTTTAAATCTCTGACCTTTTTCTCTGTCTGATTAATCTCTGTATCTATCTTCTTCTGTGTCTCTCTACATTCCTACGTCTTTTTATTTATCTATCTCTCGGTCTTTATCTCTCCCTTTCTTCTCTCTCTTTCCCTCTCTCTCTCCCTTTCTCTCTCGCTCTCTCTCTCTGTTTTTAAATCTCTGTTCTGTCTTTCTAATCGTTCGTCTCTGTATCTATCTTCTACCCATTCTCTCTGTTTCTGTCTTTATTTATCTATCTTATAATTCTTTTTAATCTCTCCCTTTCTTTCTTCTCTCTCTCTCTCCCTCTCTCTCTCCCTCTCTCTCTCTGTCTCTCTCTCTTACTTTAAATCTCATTCACTGCTTTTCTAATCAGTTAATCTCTGTATCTATCTCTCTCTGCCTTCTCTCTACATTCCACTACGTCTTTTATTTATCTATACAATTCTTTAATCTCTCCTTTCTTCTCTCTCTCTCTCTCTCTCTCCCTCTCTCCCTCTCTCTCTGTCTCTCTCTCTTATTTTCAAATCTCTGTGTATTTTTTTAATCAGTTAATCTCGGTGTCTATCTTACTCTACATTCTCTCTTGTTCCTACGTCTTTTTTATTTATCTACTCCTATAAATCTTTTAATTTCTCACTTTCTTCTTTCTCTCTCTCTTTCCTCTCTCTCTCTCTCTCTCTCTCTCTCTCTCTCTCTCTCTTATTTTTAAATCTCTGGTATACTTTTTCTAATCAGTTAATCTCTGTATCTATCTTCCTCTGCCATTCTCTCTGTTCCTACGTCTTTTTATTTATCTACTCTCTCATTCACCCAATTTCTCTCTCTCTCTCCCCTCTCTCTCTCTTTTTCTCTCTCTCTCTCTCTCTCTCTCTCTCTCTCTCTCTCTCTCTCTCTCTCTCTCTTATTTTTAAATCTCTGTGTCTTTTAATCGATTAATCTCTGTATCTCTTTCTCTGCCATTCTCTCTACATTCCTACATCTTTTATTTATCCATCTCTCCGTCCCTTTTAATTTCTCCTTTCTTCTCTCTCTCTTTCCCACTCTCTCTCTCTCTCTCTCTCTCTCTCTCTCTCTCTCTCTTATTTTTAAATCTCTGGTATACTTTTTCTAATCGATTAATCTCTGTATCTATCTTCTCTGCCATTCTCTCTACATTCCTACGTCTTTTATTTATCTTCTCTTTCTTTAATTTTCTTTTAATTTCTCTTTCTTCTCTCTCTCTCTTTCCCTCTCTCTCTCTCTCTCTCTCTCTCGCTCTCTCTCTCTTATTTTTAAATCTCTCTGACATACTTTTCTAATCAGTTAATCTCTATTATCTATCTTCCTCTGCTTCTCTCTCCGTCCTACGTATTTTTTATTTATCTACTCTAATTCTTTAATCTCTTTCTTTCTCTCTCTCTTTCCTCTCTCTCTCCCTCTCTCTCTCTCTCTTTATTTTTAAATCTCTGGTATACTTTTTTCTAATCAGTTAATCTCTGTCTATCTTCTCTGCCATTCTCTCTGAACACACGTCTTTTTATTTATCTACTCTCTCAATTCTTTTGTCTCTCCTTTCTTCTCTCTCTCTCCTTCCCACTCTCTCTCTCCCTCTCTCTCTCTCGCTCTCTCTCTTATTTTTAAATCTCTCTGTGTCTTTCTAATCAGTTAATCTCTGTATCTATCTTCCTCTCATTCTCTCTATATTCCTACGTCTTTTATTTATCTACTCCTATAGTTATTTCATTCTTTCTTCTCTCTCTCTCTTTCCCTCTCTCTCTCTCTCTCTCTCTCTCTCTTATTTTTAAATCTCTGTTGTCTTACCCAATCAGTTTAATCTCTGTGTCTGTCTTCCTCTGCCATTCTCTCTCTGTTCCTACGTCTTTCTTGTCTCGCCCTTCGTGCCTGTCTCTCTTTCTTCCCTCTCTCTCTTTCCCACTCTCTCTCTCTCTCTCTCTTTTTCGTCTGTGTCTTACCCAATCAGTTAATCTCTGTATCTATCTTCCATCTGCCATTCTCTCTGTTCCTACGTCTTTCCTTGTCTATCTATAATTCTTTCAATCTCTCCCTTTCTTCTCTCTCTCTCTTTCCCCCTCTCTCTCTCCCTCTCTCTCTCGCTCTCTCTCTCTTATTTTAAAATCTCTGTTTCTTTTTCTAATCAGTTAATCTCTGTATCACTCTCTGTCTCTCACATTCCTACGTCTTTTTTATTTATCTACTCACACATTCTTTTAATCTCTCTGCCTGTCTCTCTCTCTTTCCCACTCTCTCTCTCCCTCTCTCTCTCGCTCTCTCTCTCTTATTTTTTAATCTCTGGTATACTTTTTCAATCATTAATCTCATTGTCTATCTTCCTCTACCATTCTCTCTACATTCACCGTCTTTTTATTTATCCATCTCTCTCAATCTTTATTTCTCACTTTCTCTCTCTCTCTTTCCCTCTCTCTCTCTCTCTCTCTCTCTCTCACTCTCTCTCTCTCTCTGTGCCCCGTCTCTGGTATACTTTTTCTAATCGATTAATCTCTGTATCTATCTTCTCTTGTTTCTCTCTGTTCCTTCGTCTTTTTATTTATCTATATATAATTCTTTTAATTTCTCTCTCTCCCTCTCTCTCTCTTTCCCACTCTCTCTCTCTCTCTCTCTCACACTCTCACTCTCTTATTTTTAAATCTCTGGTATACTTTTAATCAGTTAATCTCTGTATCTATCTTCCTCTGCCATTCTCCATTTCTGTCTTATTTATCTACTGCTATAATTCTTTTATTTCTCTTTCTCTTCTCTCTCTCTCTTTCCCTCTCTCTCTCTCTCTCTCTCTCTCTCTCTCTCTCTCTCTCTTATTTTAAATCTCTGGTATACTTTTTCTAATCAGTTAATCTCTGTATCTATCTTCCTCTGCTACATTCTCTCTCACATTCTTTCTCACTGTCTTTTTATTATCTACTCCCTATAATTCTTTTTAATCTCCTTTCTTCTCTCTCTCTCTTTCCCACTCTCTCTCTCCCTCTCTCTCTCGCTCTCTCTCTTATTTTAAATCTCTGGTATACTTTTTTCTAATCAGTTAATCTCTGTATCTATCTTCCTCTGCCATTCTCTCTGAACTTCTAAAGTGTTTCTTTTTATCTACTCCTATAATTCTTTTTAATCTCTCTTTCTTTCTCTCTCTCCTTCCTCTCTCTCCCTCTCTCTCTCGCTCTCTCTCTTATTTTAAATCTGGTATACTTTTCAATCCGTTAATCTCTGTATCTATCTTCCTCTGCCATTCTCTCTACATTCCTACGTCTTTTATTTATCTACTCCTATAATTCTTTTAATTTCTCACTTTATTCTCTCTCTCTTTCCCACTCTCTCTCTCTCTCTCTCTCTCTCTCTCTCTTATTTTAATCTCTGGTAAACTTTTTCTAATCAGTTAATCTCTGTATCTATCTTCCTCTGCCATTCTCTCTACATTCCTACGTCTTTTTATTTATCTACTCCTATAATTCTTTTAATCTCTCACTTTCTTCTCTCTCTCTCTTTCCCACTCTCTCTCTCCCTCTCTCTCTTATTTTTAAATCTCTGGTATACTTTTTCTAATCAGTTAATCTCTGTATCTATCTTCCTCTGCCATTCTCTCTACATTCCTACGTCTTTTTATTTATCTACTCCTATAATTCTTTTAATTTCTCACTTTCTTCTCTCTCTCTCTTTCCCTCTCTCTCTCTCTCTCTCTCTCTCTCTCTCTCTCTCTCTCTCTCTCTCTCTCTCTCTTATTTTCAAATCTCTGGTATACTTTTTCTAATCAGTTAATCTCTGTATCTATTTTCCTCTGCCATTCTCTCTCTGTTCTAAAATACTTTATTTGCTCCATCTACGTTCTTTCTATTCTCGCTCTTCTCTCTCTCTCTCTTTCCCACTCTCTCTCTCCCTCTCTCTCTCTCTCTCTTATTTTAAATCTCTGGTATACTTTTTCTAATCAGTTAATCTCTGTATCTATCTTCCTCTGCCATTCTCTACCATTCCCTGCATCTTTATTTATCTACTCCTATAATTCTTTTAATCTCTCACTTTCTTCTCTCTCTCTCTTTTTCCCACTCTCTCTCTCCCTCTCTCTCTCTCGCTCTCTCTCTTATTTTTAAATCTCTGTGAGTATACTTTTCTAATCAGTTAATCTCTGTATCTATCTTCCTCTGCCATTCTCTCCTACATTCCTACGTCTTTTTATTTATCTACTCCTATAATTCTTTTAATCTCTCTCACTTTCTTCTCTCTCTCTCTTTCCCACTCTCTCTCCCTCTCTCTCTCTCTCTCTCTTATTTTGAAATCTCTGGTATACTTTTTCTAATCAGTTAATCTCTGTATCTATCTTCCTCTGCCATTCTCTCTCTACATACATCCTTTTTATTTATCTACTCCTATAATTCTTTTTAATCTCTCTTTCTTCTCTCTCTCTTTCTTACTCTCTCTCTCTCTCTCGCTCTCTCTCTTATTTTTAAATCTCTGGTATACTTTTTCTAATCAGTTAATCTCTGTATCTATCTTCCTCTGCCATTCTCTCTACATTCCTACGTCTTTTTATTTATCTACTCTATAATTCTTTTTTTTATCTCTCACTTTCTTCTCTCTCTCTCTTTCCCTCTCTCTCTCCTTTCTCTCTCGCTCTCTCTCTCTTATTTTCTAATCTCCTGGTATACTTTTCTAATCAGTTAATCTCTGTATCTATCTTCCTCTGCCATTCTCTCTACATTCCCTGCATCTTTTTATTTATCTACTCTATAATTCTTTTAATCTCTCACTTTCTTCTCTCTCTCTCTTTCCCACTCTCTCTCTCCCTCTCTCTCTCGCTCTCTCTCTTATTTTTAAATCTCTGGTATACTTTTTCTAATCAGTTAATCTCTGTCTCTTCCTCTGCCATTCTCTCTACATTCCTGCATCTTTTTATTTATCTACTCCTATAATTCTTTTAATTTCTCACTTTCTTCTCTCTCTCTCTTTCCCACTCTCTCTCTCTCTCTCTCTCTCTCGCTCTCTCTCTCTTATTTTAAATCTCTGGTATACTTTTTCTAATCAGTTAATCTCTGTATCTATCTTCCTCTGCCATTCTCTCTACATTCCTACGTCTTTTTATTTATCTACTCCTATATTCTTTTAATTTCTCTTTCTTCTCTCTCTCTCTTTCCCACTCTCTCTCTCTCTCTCTCTCTCTCTCTCTCTCTCTCTCTCTCTCTCTCTCTCTCTTATTTTCAAATCTCTGGTATACTTTTCTAATCAGTTAATCTCTGTATCTATCTTCCTCTGCCATTCTCTCTACATTCCTACGTCTTTTTATTTATCTACTCCTATAATTCTTTAATCTCTCACTTTCTTCTCTCTCTCTCTCTTTCCCACTCTCTCTCTCCCTCTCTCTCTCGCTCTCTATTATTTTTAAATCTCTGAGTATACTTTTTCTAATCAGTTAATCTCTGTATCTATCTTCCTCTGCCATTCTCTCTACATTCCTACGTCTTTTTATTTATCTACTCCTATAATTCTTTTAATCTCTCACTTTCTTCTCTCTCTCTCTTTCCCACTCTCTCTCTCCCTCTCTCTCTCGCTCTCTCTCTTATTTTTAAATCTCTGGTATACTTTTTCTAATCAGTTAATCTCTGTATCTATCTTCCTCTGCCATTCTCTCTACATTCCTACGTCTTTTTATTTATCTATCTATAATTCTTTTAATCTCTCTTTCTTCTCTCTCTCTCTTTCCTCTCTCTCTCCCTCTCTCTCTCGCTCTCTCTCTTATTTTAAATCTCTGTTATACTTTCTAATCAGTTAATCTCTGTATCTATCTTCCTCTGCCATTCTCTCTACATTCCTACGTCTTTTTATTTATCTACTCCTATAATTCATAATCTCTCACTTTCTTCTCTCTCTCTCTTTCCCACTCTCTCTCTCCCTCTCTCTCTCGCTCTCTCTCTTATTTTAAATCTCTGGTATACTTTTTCTAATCAGTTAATCTCTGTATCTATCTTCCTCTGCCATTCTCTCTACATTCCTACGTCTTTTTATTTATCTACTCCTATAATTCTTTTTCTCTCTCACTTTCTTCTCTCTCTCTCTTTCCCACTCTCTCTCTCCCTTTCTCTCTCGCTCTCTCTCTCTTATTTTAAATCTCTGGTATACTTTTCTAATCAGTTAATCTCTGTATCTATCTTCTCATATTCTCTCTACATTCCTACGTCTTTTTATTTATCTACTCCTACTATAATTCTTTTAATCTCTCACTTTCTTCTCTCTCTCTCTTTCCCACTCTCTCTCTCCCTCTCTCTCTCGCTCTCTCTCTTATTTTAAATCTCTGTGATACTTTCTAATCAGTTAATCTCTGTATCTATCTTCCTCTGCCATTCTCTCTACATTCCTACGTCTTTTTATTTATCTACTCCTATAATTCTTTTAATTTCTCACTTTCTTCTCTCTCTCTCTTTCCCTCTCTCTCTCTCTCTCTCTCTCTCTCTCTCTCTCTCTCTCTTATTTTTAAATCTCTGAGCATACTTTTAAATGATTAATCTCTGTATCTATCTTTCCTCTGCCATTCTCTCTACATTCCTACGTCTTTTTATTTATCTACTCCTATAATACTTTTAATTTCTCACTCTTTCTCTCTTTCCCACTCTCTCTCTCTCTCTCTCTCGCTCTCTCTCTCTGTTTTTAAATCTCTGTATACTTTTTCAATCAGTTAATCTCTGTATCTATCTTCCCTGCCATTCTCTCTACATTCCTAATGTCTTTTTATTTATCTACTCCTATAATTCTTTTAATTTCTCTACCTTTCTCTCTCTTTCCCCACTCTCTCTCTCTCTCTCTCTCTCTCTCTCTCTCTCTCTCTCTCTCTTATTTTTAAATCTCTGGTATACTTTTTCTAATCAGTTAATCTCTGTATCTATCTTCCTCTGCCATTCTCTCACATTCCACGTCTTTTATTTATCTACCCTACAATTCTTTAATTTCTCACACTTTCTTCTCTCTCTCTCTTTCTCTCTCTCTCTCTCTCTCTCTCTCTCTCTTATTTTTAAATCTCTGGTATACTTTTTTCAACTTTCAGTTAATCTCTGTATCTATCTTCTCTGCCATTCTCTCTACATTCCCATGTCTTTTTATTTATCTACCCCCATAATTCTTTAATCTCTCACTCTCTTTCTCTCTCTCTTTCTCCACTCTCTCTCTCCCTCTCTCTCTCGCTCTCTCTCTCTCTTATTTTTAAATCTCTGTATACTTTTTCAATCAGTTAATCTCTGTATCTATCTTCCTCATTCTCTCTACATCTCTGGCTGTCTTTTATTTATCTACCCTATAATTCTTTAATCTCTCACTTTCTTCTCTCTCTCTTTCCCCACTCTCTCTCCCTCGCTCTCTCTCTTTATTTTTAAATCTCTGTATACTTTTTCTAATCAGTTAATCTCTGTATCTATCTCCCTCTCTGCCATTCTCTCTACATTCCTACGTCTTTTTATTTATCTACTCCCATAATTCTTTTTTTAATCTCTCACTTTCTTTCTCTCTTTCCCAATTTCCTCTCTCCCTCTCTCTCTCGCTCTCTCTCTCTTATTTTTTAAATCTCTGGTATACTTTTTCTAATCAGTTAATCTCGGTATCTATCTTCCTCTGCCATTCTCTCTACATTCCCTACGTCTTTTTATTTATCTACCCTATAAATCTTTTAATTTCTCACTTTCTTCTCTCTCTCTTTCTCTCTCTCTCTCTCTCTCTCTCTCTCTCTCTCTCTCTCTCTCTCTCTTATTTTTAAATCTCTGGTATATACTTTTTCTAATCAGTTAATCTCTGTATCTATCTTCCTCTGCTATTCTCTCTACATTCCTACGTCTTTATTTATCTACTCCTATAATTCTTTTAATTTCTCTCTCTCTCTCCTCTCTCTCTTTCCCACTCTCTCTCTCTCTCTCTCTCTCTCTCTCTCTCTCTTATTTTTTAAATCTCTGGTATACTTTTTCTAATCAGTTAATCTCTGTATCTATCTTCCTCTGCCATTCTCTCTACATTCCTCCGTCTTTTTATTTATCTACCTTGTTAATTCTTTTAATTTCTCTCTCTCCCTCTCTCTCTTTCCCACCTTTCTCTCTCTCTCTCTCTCTCTCTCTCTCTCTCTCTCTCTCTCTCTCTATTTTTAAATCTCTGGTATACTTTTTTCAATCAGTTAATCTCTGTATCTATCTTCCTCTGCCATTCTTCTACATTCCTACGTCTTTTTATTTATCTACTCCTATAATTCTTTTAATTTCTCACTTTCTTCTCTCTCTCTCTCTCTTTCCCACTCTCTCTCTCTCTCTCTCTCTCTCTCTCTCTCTCTCTTATTTTTAAATCTCTGTATACTTTTTCTAATCAGTTAATCTCTGTATCTATCTTCCTCTGCTATTCTCTACATTCCTACGTCTTTTTATTTATCTACTCCTATAATTCTTTTAATTTCACTTTCTTTCTCTCTCTCTTCCACTCTCTCTCTCTCTCTCTCTCGCTCTCTCTCTCTCTTATTTTTAAATCTCTGTATACTTTTTCTAATCAGTTAATCTCTGTATCTATCTTCCTTCATTCTCTCTACATCTCTACGTCTTTATTTATCTACTCCCTATAATTCTTTTGTCTCTCACCTTTCTTTCTCTCTCTCTTCCCCACTCTCTCTCTCTCTCTCTCTCTCTCTCTCTCTCTTATTTTTAAATCTCTGGTATACTTTTTTTCTAATCAGTTAATCTCTGTATCTATCTTCCTCTGCCATCTCTCTCTACATTCCCACGTCTTTTTATTTATCTACCCTTTCTATAATTCTTTTAATTTCTCACTTTCTTCTCTCTCTCTCTCTTTCCACTCTCTCTCTCTCTCTCTCGCTCTCTCTCTTATTTTTAAATCTCTGGTATACTTTTTCTAATCAGTTAATCTCTGTATCTATCTTCCTCTCATTCTCTCTACATTCCCACGTCTTTTTATTTATCTGTCTTTACAATTCTTTTAATTTCTCACTTTCTTCTTCCCACCTCTCTCTCTCTCTCTCTCTCTTATTTTTAAATCTCTGGTATACTTTTTCTAATCAGTTAATCTCTGTATCTATCTTCCTCTGCTATCTTCCATATCTTGCTGCCTTTATTTATCTACTCCTATAATTCTTTTACTTTCTCACTTTCTTTCTCTCTCTCTTTCCCACTCTCTCTCTCTCTCTCTCTCTTATTTTTTAAACTCTGTATACTTTTTCTAACTGTTAATCTCTGTATCTATCTTCCTCTGCCATTCTCTCTACATTCCTACGTCTTTTTATTTATCTACTCCTATAATTCTTTTAATCTCTCACTTTTCTCTCTCTCTTTCCCACTCTCTCTCTCCCTCTCTCTCTCGCTCTCTCTCTCTCTCTTATTTTTAAATCTCTGGTATACTTTTTCTAATCAGTTAATCTCTGTATCTATCTTCCTCTGCCATTCTCTCTACATTCCTACGTCTTTTTATTTATCTACTCCCATAATTCTTTTAATCTCTCACTTTCTTTCTCTCTCTCTCTTTCCCACTCTCTCTCTCCCTCTCTCTCGCTCTCTCTCTCTTATTTTTAAATCTCTGGTATACTTTTTTTCTAATCAGTTAATCTCTGTATCTATCTCCTCTGCCATTCTCTCTACATTCCCATGTCTTTTTATTTATCTACCCCATAATTCTTTTAATCTCTCACTTTCTTCTCTCTCTCTTTCTCTCTCTCTCTCCCTCTCTCTCTCGCTCTCTCTCTCTTATTTTTAAATCTCTGTATACTTTTTCTAATCAGTTAATCTCAGTATCTATCTTCCTCTGCCATTCTCTCTACATTCCTACGTCTTTTTATTTATCTACTCCCATAATTCTTTTAATTTTTCTCTCTCTCTCTCTCTCTCTTTCTCCCCACTCTCTCTCTCTCTCTCTCTCTCTCTCTCTTATTTTTAAATCTCTATATGTTTTCTAACTGCCAATCTCTATCTATCTTCCTCTGCCATTCTCTCACATTCCTCCGTCTTTTATTTATCTACTCCTATAATTCTTTTAATTTCTCTCTCTCTCCCTCTCTCTCTTTCCACTCTCTCTCTCTCTCTCTCTCTCTCTCTCTCTCTCTCTCTCTCTGTTTTTAAATCTCTGGTATACTTTTTCTAATCAGTTAATCTCTGTATCTATCTTCCTCTGCCATTCTCTCTACATTCCTACGTCTTTTTATTTATCTACCCCCATAATTCTTTAATTTCTCACTCTCTTTCTTTCTCTCTCTCTTTCCCCACTCTCTCTCTCTCTCTCTCTCTCTCTCTCTCTCTCTCTCTCTCTCTCTCTCTCTTATTTTTAAATCTCTGCATACTTTTTTCAATCAGTTAATCTCTGTATCTATCTTCCTCTCTGCCATTCTCTCTACATATTCCTACGTCTTTTTATTTATCTACCTATAATTTTAATTCTCTCACTCTCTTTCTCTCTCTTTCCACTCTCTCTCTCTCTCTCTCTCTCGCTCTCTCTCTCTTATTTTTTAAATCTCTGTATACTTTTTCAATCAGTTAATCTCTGTATCTATCTTCTCTGCTATCTTCTCTACATTCCCACGTCTTTTTATTTATCTACTCCATAATTCTTTAATTTCTCACTTTCTTTCTCTCTCTCTTTCCCCACTCTCTCTCTCTCTCTCTCTCTCTCTCTCTCTCTCTCTCTCTCTTATTTTTAAATTCCCGGTATACTTCTTTCAATCAGTTAATCTCTGTATCTATCTTCCTCTGCGTCTTCTCTACATTCCTACGTCTTTTTATTTATCTACTCCTATAATTCTTTAATCTCTCACTTTCTTTCTCTCTCTCTCTTTCCCACTCTCTCTCTCCCTCTCTCTCTCGCTCTCTCTCTTATTTTTAAATCTCTGTATACTTTTTCTAATCAGTTAATCTCTGTATCTATCTTCCTCTGCTATCTTTCTACATTCCTACGTCTTTTTTTATTTATCTACTCCTATAATTCTTTTTATCTCTCACTTTCTTCTCTCTCTCTCCTTCCCACTCTCTCTCTCCCTCTCTCTCGCTCTCTCTCTTATTTTTTAAATCTCTGTATACTTTTTCTAATCAGTTAATCTCTGTATCTATCTTCCTCATTCTCTCTCTACATTCCTACGTCTTTATTTATCTACCCCTATAATTCTTTTAATTTCTCACTTTCTCTCTCTCTCTTTCCCACTCTCTCTCTCTCTCGCTCTCTCTCTCTTATTTTTAAATCTCTGGTATACTTTTTCTAATCAGTTAATCTCTGTATCTATCTTCCTCTGCCATTCTCTACATTCCCACGTCTTTTTATTTATCTACCCTATATTTCTTTAATCTCTCACTCTCTTTCTCTCTCTCTCTTTCCCACCTCTCTCTCTCCCTCTCTCTCTCTCGCTCTCTCTCTTATTTTTAAATCTCTGTATACTTTTTTCTTTAACTCTTAGTTAATCTCTGTATCTATCTTCCTCTGCCATTCTTCTACATTCCTTACGTCTTTTATTTATCTACCTCATAATTCTTTTAATTTCTCACTTTCTTCTCTCTCTTTCCCCACTCTCTCTCTCTCTCTCTCTCTCTCTCTCTTATTTTTAAATCTCTGGTATACTTTTCTAATCAGTTAATCTCTGTATCTATCTTCCTCTGCCTCTCTCTACATTCCTACGTCTTTATTTATCTACTCCTATAATTCTTTAAATCTCTCACTTTTCTCTCTCTTTTCCCACTCTCTCTCTCCCTCTCTCTCTCGCTCTCTCTCTTATTTTTTAAATCTCATATACTTTTTCTAATCAGTTAATCTCTGTATCTATCTTCCTCTGCCATTCTTCTACATTCCTACGTCTTTTTATTTATCTACTCCTATAATTCTTTTAATTTCTCACTCTCTTTCTCTCTCTTTCCCACTCTCTCTCTCTCACTCTCTCTCTCTCTCTCTCTCTCTCTCTTATTTTTTAAATCTCTGTATAATTTTTTCTAATCAGTTAATCTCTGTATCTATCTTCCTCTGCCATTCTCTCACATTCCCACGTCTTTTTATTTATCTACTCCTATAATTCTTTTTTAATCTCTCACTTTCTTCTCTCTCTCTCTTTCCCACTCTCTCTCTCCCTCTCTCTCTCGCTCTCTCTTATTTTTTAAATCTCTGGTATACTTTTTCTAATCAGTTAATCTCTGTATCTATCTTCCTCTCTGCCATTCTCTCACATTCCTACGTCTTTTTATTTATCTACTCCTATAATTCTTTTAATCTCTCACTTTCTTCTTCTCCTCCTTCCCCACTCTCTCTCCCTCTCTCTCTCGCTCTCTCTCTCTCTATTTTTAAATCTCTGGTATACTTTTTTCAATCAGTTAATCTCTGTACCTATCTTTCCTCTGCCATTCTCTTATCTTGGCTGCCCTTTATTTATCTACTCCCTATAATTCTTTTAATTTCTCACTTTTCTTTCTCTCTCTCTTTCCCACTCTCTCTCTCTCTCTCTCTCTCTCTCTCTCTCTCTCTCTCTCTCTCTCTCTATTTTTAAATCTCTCTGTATACTTTTTTCTAATCAGTTAATCTCTGTATCTATCTTCCTCTGCCATTCTCTCTACATTCACGTCTTTTTTATTTATCTACCTATAATTCTTTTAATTTCTCTCTCTCTCTCTCCCTCTCTCTCTTCCCACTCTCTCTCTCTCTCTCTCTCTCTTATTTTTAAATCTCTGGTATACTTTTCAATCAGTTAATCTCTGTATCTATCTTCCTCTGCCATTCTCTCTACATTCCTCCGTCTTTTATTTATCTACGCCTATAATTCTTTTAATTTCTCTCTCTCTCTCCCTCTCTCTCTCATTCCCACTCTCTCTCTCTCTCTCTCTCTCTCTCTCTCTCTCTCTCTCTTTATTTTTAAATCTCTGGTATACTTTCTTTCTTAACTAGCACTTCTGTATCTATCTTCCTCTGTCTCTCTCTATATCTCTACGTCTTTTTATTTATCTACCCTATAATCTCTTTTAATTCTCTCTCTCCCTCTCTCTCTCTTCCCACTCTCTCTCTCTCTCTCTCTCTCTCTCTCTCTCTCTCTCTTATTTAAATCTCTGTATACTTTTCAATCAGTTATCTTGTATCTATCTTCCTCTGCCATTCTCTCTACATTCCTACGTCTTTTTATCTACTCCTATAATTCTTTAATCTTCTCACTTTCTTCTCTCTCTCTCTCTTTCCCACTCTCCCTCTCTCTCGCTCTCTCTCTCTTATTTTAAATCTCTGGTATACTTTTTCAATCAGTTAATCTCTGTATCTATCTTCCTCAGCCATTCTCTCTACATTCCTACGTCTTTTTATTTATCTACTCCTATAATTCTTTTTATCTCTCACTTTCTTCTCTCTCTCTCCTTCCCACTCTCTCTCCCTCTCTCTCTCGCTCTCTCTCTTATTTTTAAATCTCTACATACTTTTTCTAATCAGTTAATCTCTGTATTTATATCTTCCTCTGCCATTCTCTCTACATTCCTTGTCAGTTTTTATTTATCATCTATATCTTTTGATTCTCTCACTTTCTCTCTCTCCTCTCTCTCTCTCTCTCTCTCTCTCTTATTTTTAAATCTCTGTATACTTTTTCTAATCAGTTAATCTCTGTATCTATCTTCCTCTGCTGTCTTTCAAGATCTCTGCTGTCTTTTATTTATCTACCTTGCACTAATCTCACTTTCTCTCTCTTTCCCACTCTCTCTCTCTCTCTCTCGCTCTCTCTTATTTTTAAATCTCTGGTATACTTTTTCTAATCAGTTAATCTCTATATCTATCTTCCTCTGCCATTCTCTCTACATTCCTATCTTTTATTTATTCATGCCTATACTCCTTTTTATCTCTCACTCTTTCTCTCTCTCTTTCCCACTCTCTCTCTCCCTCTTTCTCTCTCGCTCTCTCTCTCTTATTTTTAAATCTCTGGGTATACTTTTCAATCAGTTAATCTCTATCTATCTTCCTCTGCCATTCTCTCTACATTCCCGCGTCTTTTTATTTATCTACTCCTATAATTTTTAATCTCTCACTTTCTTCTCTCTCTTTCCCACTCTCTCTCTCCCTCTCTCGCTCTCTCTTATTTTTAAATCTCTGTATAC
>JBBBDQ010000161.1:312500-347500 GCA_037127315.1 Ascarosepion bandense | reverse complement strand
TTAACTAAAAGGTAAGAGGAAGCAAGTCTTCGTAATTTGAATTGGCCCCCATAAAGCTCTGATCTCAATCCAATTGAACCTCTATGGGATATTTTGGATAAAAAAAATTGATAAATCTAATGTTACTTCGCAAGACACACTTTGGGAATAAATACAAGCTGCTTGGCAGGAGATACCATTAGATACATTGAAGAAGTTTGTGATGTCAATACCTGACAGAATAAAGGCTGTGATCAAAGTAAAAGGCTACTATACTAAATATTAAATTTATTTTGTAACAAGTATTTTTCTTGCTAAAGCATTTGTTGAGTAAATCAAATAAATTACTTTAATTAAATTGTTTATTTTCTGTCAGCATGCCTCATAAAAGATAAAACAGTTCTTATCCTAATACTTTTGCACAGTACAGTATATATATATATATATATATATATATATATATATATATATATATATTGTATTGAACAATTTTTAATCCAAATTTACATTAGTCTAATTTTATTATGAC
Source organism: Ascarosepion bandense (assembly GCA_037127315.1). Taxonomy (NCBI): domain Eukaryota; kingdom Metazoa; phylum Mollusca; class Cephalopoda; order Sepiida; family Sepiidae; genus Ascarosepion; species Ascarosepion bandense. The sequence goes on along the minus strand of JBBBDQ010000161.1, from coordinate 346,992 downwards.
CAAAAACTAAGTAATTAAACAATATATTTTTTTTTTTTTTTTAATCATATCACCCCAAGCAAGGCGAAAATGCCACTGATGCGCAGGGGGCTACGTAAGAGTGAAACCACATCCTAAACAGGAAACAAAGGATGAGCCTCTTCACCTGTTCAATAGACGTGGGTGGAGTGTGAACCGGGCGATAGTTTAGTCTATATATATATATATATTGTTTACTTACTTCATAATAAAATTAGACTAATGTAAATTTGGATTAAAAATTGTTCAATACAATTATATTGTAGAACTTTGAATATTCTTCATTTGTAAAGGAGTTATTACGCGACCTAGGTTTCTACCATCGATGGTGTCCTCAGGCGATTTGCAATAACTGATTTTATCGTTTACCCTTTTTTTTTTTTTAAGAACGCTCACGTAATGGGAATTTTTTTTGAACACTCACGTAACGGGGAATTTTTGACCACGCAATTTTTAAAATTACAAAAATTATAACGTTTTCATCCATTGTTGTATGAATCTAATAGGTATTTTTGGTATCTTGTAATTTTAAAAATTGCGAGTTCAAAAATTACCCGCTACGTGGGTGCTCAAAAACAGATGACCGTTACGTGAGCGTTCTTTAACAAAAAAAAGGTAAATGGTAAAATCAGTTATTGAAAATCGCCTGAAGACACCTCTCATGGTAGAAACCTAGGTCGCGTAATAACTCGTTTACAAATGAAGAATATATATATATATATATATATATTAATCATATCACCCCGAGCAAGGCGGTAACGCCACTGATGTGCCGGGGGCTACGTAAGAGTGCAAAGATTAGAAGAGAGAAAGAAGGAAACCACATCCTAAACAGGGAACAAGGGATGAGCCTCTACACCTGTTCAATAGACGTGAGTGGAGTGTGAACCGGGCGATAGTTTAGTCTATCTACTCCAATTGAAAAAAAGAAAAGGAAAAGTGAAAAGATTAGAAAAGAGAAAACCGGAAACCACATCCTAAACAGGGAACAAGGGATGAGCCTCTACATCTGTTCAATAGACGTGGGTGGAGTATGAACCGGGCGATAGTTTAGTCTATCTACTCCAATTGAAAAAAAAAAAAAGGAAAAGTGAAAAGATATATATATATATATATATATATATTATTGTTATCATAACACCATATGAATTTTTATAACAATAATAATAACTATATATCTGTAAATTGTCTACATCTGTCTTGGGGACGTCATAAAAAGTAAATATTAAACTGCGGAATATATATCCATTAATTTAAACCACTGATATATATATATATATATATATATATATATATCAGCATACAGTCTGGGTATAGAAGAATCCAAAGGAGTATTCTGTACATACATTGGTAGAATAACTCTTTAAGAGAGCTCTAAATCTATATGCACCATTTCAGGTGAAACATCGTCAGCTTCCGTCTATAAATCCTTTGTACAATAAAGACGGAAGCTGATGATGGTTCGCCTGAAATAGGCCCAAACTTTCGATTTACCATGAAATAACGTGTCTGCCTTAATTATATATATTCGCTCTCTTTCACTTGGTTTTACTTTTATTCTCTCTCTCTCTCTCTCTCTCTCTCTCTCTCTCACACACACACACACACACACACACACATACACACACACACACTCACACACACACACGCACACCTTTTCGTTTAATATTAAGATTATCATTTCCACTAACTGCCTAACGTGTATAATTGATTATCAAGGAATTTACAAGACAACGGTAGAAATCATTTATAATTTGATCCAGAAATTAAATTCCTAACTCGAACTCAAACTGAACAATTCCGGAAGGATCGTCTTCTCAAAAAAAAAAAAAAAAAAAAAAAAAAAAACTAAAAAACAACATGTATAGTATTTCAGAATTTCCCAACATAGCTCATCGGATAGAGACAATCCTGTAACTTTATCTGCATAAGCGAAAGTCAGTTTAACGACACGAGAAGCTACAAACTTTACTACAATGATCGGAATTTATTGATCAGATGTTATAAAATATTGCTAGCAACTGAACCTGTTATTTAATCTAAAGTTATTATTTATTATGAATCAGTTAGTAATGTAATTGCGTAACATAATTTAAATCGTACGTTAAGATCAAAGGAGCCTGCAAAAGTGGCAGAAATAGTTGTGTACAGAAAACCTCCTGTTTAACGGAAAGAAGAGAAGGGTTCTCACCTTTCCAATCCGGCAATGGTATTAAAGCCAAAAAAAAAAAAAAAAACTCAACAGACTAGCTCGGAATTTGAACCCGGTTCGGCGACTCCAACCAAAGATACGATAAAATTGCCAGGCCTTCTCTAAAAAGATATTGAAGTTTTGTTTTGTTTTGTTTTTGTTTTTATTTTCTTCGCTGCCTTTTCCGCGGTTTGAAATTTTGAACCTTTTTTCTTTTAGAATGTTTGCCAATCAAGGCTAGAGAGCAGGGTATGCTCTGCTATTTAACATATAGATAGGGAAGAGAAGAGACGAATCCACAGATATTAGTGTGAAAGTGAATGCAAGTGATCCGAAATTTGATCTTAGTTCACCGACTTCAAAATTATTCTTTTTAAAATCATTTCTCTCAAAGCAGAGCGATAATGCCACTAAAAGATCAAAGTTTATTCAGAGTGAAAGAGAATGAGAAAACTTTAGCGAGGAGAAATTACATTCAAGTTTTTTTCTAAATACCTCATATAGCCGCTAAAACTCAGACACCTCTTCTACGAAACCCCAAAGATCCCTTTCAATCTTCCGAGTGCTGGGTTGGTTAGCTGCTGCTCAGCTGATTGGAGGGGCTATCGTCAGTGTGCATCGATTCATCCAGACGTGGAAGGAGGAAATTAGGGAGCCTATAACACAGATACAAACCAAACAGTAAGCAGTATATATATATATATATATATATATATATATATATATATATATATATATTGGAGTAGATAGACTAAACTATCGCCCGGTTCACACTCCACCCATGTCTATTGAACAGGTGAAGAGGCTCATCGCTTGTTTCCTGTTTAGGTTGTGGTTTCCGGTTTTTCTCTTTTCCAATCTTTTCACTCTTTTTTTATTTTATTTTATTTTTTTTTCAATTGGAGTAGATAGACTAAACTATTGCCCGGTTCACACTCCACCCACGTCTATTGAACAGGTGAAGAGGCTCATCCCTTGTTTCCTGTTTAGGTTGTGGTTTCCGGTTTTTCTCTTTTCCAATTTTTTCACTCTTTTCTTTTTTTATTTATTTCATATGGAGTAGATAGACTAAACTATCGCCCGGTTCACACTCCACCCACGTCTATTGAACAGGTGTAGAGACTCATCCCTTGTTTCCTGTTCAGGTTGTGGATTCCGGTTTTTCTCTTTTCCAGTCTTTTCTCTCTTTTTTTTTATTTTATTTATTTATTTTTTTCAATTGGAGTAGATAGATTAAACTATCGCCCGGTTCACACTCCACCCACGTCGCCCGGTTCACACTCCACCCACGTCTATTGAACAGGTGAAGAGGCTCATCCCTTGTTTCCTGTTTAGGTTGTGGTTTCCGGTTTTTCTCTTTTCCAGTTTTTTCACTCTGACGTAGCCCCCTGCGCATCAGTGGCGTTTTCGCCTTGCTTGGGGTGATATGGTTTAAAAAAAAAAAAAAAAAGGAATGAATTCATTTCACAGACAATGATCCATGATACTAAAAAAAAAAAATTTCAAATGTTGATTTTTTTTTTTTTTCAAGATAGTCTACCACTGCTGGCAATGAATGACAGTTTTCATATGCCAATTTATAATATCCATTTACTTAACTTAATCTGCCACTAACGACCAAGCGTGAGATTCTCACAGATTATCGAACTTTTTACACAGTTTTCTTCGTCTTCTTCTACTGTTACTGTTTTTCTATGTATTGTTTCCATTCAAAACGTTGGCGATCATGGTTCTCCACAACTTCCTGTCTTTTTAAGTTATAATTAAATGTTGTCTTTTTGCTCTCTCTCTCTCTCTCTCTCTCTCTCTCTCTCTCTCTCTCTCTCTCTCCTAATACCTGTTCTGCCAGCCATTTACACAAGCTATGCTTTTTTTCCTCTGTCTTTTTTTTCCTTTAACATGTCTGGTTAATGTCAAATTTCCAAAGCCCACTTTCTTCATTATGTACACTAGTGGGCTTACGGCCTATCCCGTTGAATACACCGGTTCTCGCTCGATCACCGAAGTTAAGCAACGTTGAGCCTGGTCAGTACTTAGATGGGTGACCGCTTGGGAATACCAGGTGCTGTAAGCGTATAGTGACGGATGTGCGTTGTGGTGCAGTGGATATCGGCTCGGAAAGAGAAATCGGTGAGCCGAGTTCGAATTCCAGTTGAATACCCTGCATTCACTTAAGCACTGGTACCCTTGGAAAAGGTATTAATCCGTCCATTCCCTCTAGTTATGGGTTAAATAACAGCGTAGGAATTGGGGACCCTGCTCTTAAAAACAAATCCCAATGAATCGTGAAAAGAAAAACGTTGTAAAAATAAAACAACCTTACCCAAAATCACTGGTTATGACCTTAAATGACCCCATAAGGATTAATAGGTTGTTAAGCCTCAAAAACAAACAAACATGTACACTAGTAGCTTTATTATGGACCCTGGTAACTTCATTATGTACCCTAGAATTTTCAGCTATATCTTTCTGATTTTATATCCTTCTTGTTTCCATTTTCTCTGAAACTAGCATGTTCAGTCCATGGTATCTTCAACATCCTTCTGTAGAACCACATTTTTGCTGCTTCAAGTATTTTCTTCAGCTCTTCACTGCCATATAGGAGGACCAATATTACATAACATTTCAGAACTTAACATTTGAACGCTGGTCATCGTCGATTGATGTTTCATTAAAAATCAACAGGCATCACTAATTGATGATTTAATTAAGCGATAAGGGCATAATTGATTCATTGATGATTGAATACGAAATGACTAATTAGCAACATTATTTCCAGGAGGATTTGTTTGCAGATTAAGCTAAAAAAATAAACTAAACACGGGGCGATGCCTGTATGCGTATTTGCTAGAAGAAAAGAGGTAAAACATGGTGCTATCTTGGTATGAAAAATGTACAACTACATTATGTAAGGGGTAAATGTTCGTTTTATCTCCCGACGGCTTTCCACCTTCAAATTTATCCAAAATAGCATTATCTCTGTGCAAATGTATATGCTGAAGTCAAATCAACAATTGGTTCTTAAAGAAACTTACGTTTTTTATCTAAATGTCCATAAAAAACTAACTATATTTCGCAATTTTTCTCGCCTGTAACTCTCACGAAGTCATGTAATTAACTACAGAATGACCTTCTACGTAGGCAACAAATTTCGGTTTGTTTTTTGGTCGATTTTCTTCCTTTACTGAAACTTCCGGCGATGTACTTCCTGTAATGAAAGTAATAAGCGTAGAAATACAATAGCGCATTACTTTCATTACAGGAAGTACATCGCCGGAAGTTTCAGTAAAGGAAGAAAATCGACCAAAAATCCACCGAAATTTGTTGCCTACGCAGTACGTCATTCTGAAGTTAATTACATGACTTCGTAGAGTTACGGTAGAAAAAGTGGGAGATATAGTTCGTTTTTTTATGGATTTTCAAAGCAAAAAGGTAAGTTTCTTCAATAACTAATTGTTGATTTGGGTTCAGCATATACATTTGCATAGAAATAATGCTATTTTGGATAAATTTGAAGGGGGAAAGCCATCGGGAGCTAAAACGAAAATTTCCCGTGTAAGAAATGCTTCAAAGAATTTAAAAAACATTCGAAAAATATTAAATTTAAGAACTTTTTTTTTTACCTATTTTATTTTATTTTATTTTATTTCATCCCGAATAAAATACCGTCTTAATAATCACAAGACGGAAATAGAAGGTAGGAAAGACAGGAGAAAGCAACGCGAGGTATACTTGATAGGCTTGAGCAAATGGATGACAGCGCGGGGTTTGGGAGGGATACCAAGAGGAAAAATATTGAGAGTGACAAGAGACAGAGGTAAGTGGAAGTCCATAATCGCCTACCTCTTGAAGGGACACGGCACATGAAGAAGAATCTGAATCTAGTTTAAATTTGATAATTCCTGATTTTTGCAAACTTTTAAAAACGGCAGGTAGTAATTTTGCCTTTCATTTTGCAAAAAAAAAAAAAAATACTAATACATAACATCAGGAAGAAACAGATGATCTTCCTGGGACACGTAATGAGGAAGGAAAGCCTGGAGAATTTAATGCTCACAGGACGATTAGAAGGAAAGAGAGACAGGGGAAAGCATACTTGATAGGCTTGGGCAAATGGATGGCGGGGCGTGGTTTTGGAGAGATACCAAGAGGAAGAAATTGAGTGTGACAAGAGACAGAGCAAAGTGGAAGTCCATGATCGCCTACATCCTGAACACGACAGATGATGATGATGATGATGATGATGAAGAAGAAAAAGAAGAAGAATGGATAACGGCTTGGATTGAGGAATCAAAGCCAATTTCGAATTCCAGTCGAATTCATTACATTCACTTACATGTTAATACCCTTTGGAAAGGTATGAATCCATCACTTCTCCCCCAAGTTTTGTGAAAATTGCAGGATTGGGCGGCAACGGGCATAGAAAAAGGGAACTGATTTCAAAACCATTTTGGAGAGGGTTAATGGCAGGACAGACTGGTTTATGTAGTTTTGATTGGCAAACAGTCTACCGTAGAAAAAACTGGCAATCTATTGTGGAAAAATCTCTTCCAACATGTCTTGAGTCAGCATAAAAGAGTCAGTTAAGTGCCATACGTGATACACGCTTGGGCGATCATGTCTCTTTCGAGACATGACTGACTGGGCAGAAGATTATCCCGCAGTAGGTTGCCATTGCTTTCTGCGGTAGACTGGTTGCCGACCAAGGCTATAGAACCCAATCTGTCCTGCTATCTAACCCATAACTGGAAGGAAGAGACGGATTAATACATTTCCCAAGGGTATTTGCGCGTAAGTGAATACAATGGATTTAACTGGAATTCGAACTCGGCTCCCCGGTTTCTCGTTCCGAGCCGATATCCACTGTACCACAAGGCACATAAAAGAGTAAGCTCCAAAAATTCACATGAGAATAATATCTCGTGTTGGTGCACAATGCCTTACAACGCAGAGTAAGCGCTGATGAGTTTCACATAAAAATCGAGTGATAATAGCCATAAAAAGCTATCATTTAAAACATTAATTTTTCTCTTTTTTTAACCTTTTGACATGGACGTATGTGCAAACCTTTCACCCACGTTGGAAGGTAAGCGTTTAAAATGTTCATCGAGATATTTTTTATATCTTTTGTTAACAGTATGTAGTTTAAATTTATTTCAAATATTGTAAACTTTAGGCATTGTTCCTTTTAAAACATTCAGTCAGTCAGTTAAGTGCCATACGTGATACACGCTTGGGCGATCATGTCTCTTTCGAGACGTGACTGACTGGGCAGAAGATTATCCGCAGTAGGTTCCCATTGCTTTCTGCAGTAGACTGGTTGCCAGCCAAGGCTATAGAACCCAATATGTCTTATTATTTAACCTATAACTGGAGGGAAGAGTCGGATTAATACTTTTCACAAGGGTAATTGTGCGTAAGTGAATGCAAGTAATTCAACTGGAATTCGAACTCCGCACCCCCGATTTGTCGTTCCTAGTCGATATCCACTGCACCACAACGCACATTCTTGAAAGCATTATTCAGTCATAAATAATAATGAGCAGTGCAACGTTTTTTATGTAAAGTTCTTTCATTCCGTGTCCATAAATTTATCTCGTGTTAAAAGGCATATAAAAATGAAAAAGTGGATTTGGACTTTACTCGAACGTCCGCCATGGAAGTATTGTATTTGATGATGTTATAATTATTATCATTTACTTTCAACCTACGTTTTGCTTATTACCCACGTAGTAAGCTTTTAGATAAAAACAATGTTTAATTTCCCGCAGGCGCGCTGTTTGGTTTTGATTTTATCGACTCCATTGTATAGTATGGTCAGTTGGGAACCGTAGAAATAAAACAAAAAACAGCATCCGATAAGGTAAAATGAACTTTCAAACACTATTTTAACTAAGCGCTCACAGTTACTGTTCCAGATGCTCAGCAGAGGCCTGGGGAGAGACACTGATGCTGGGAATGGTGCACAGATCTTGGGTAGAATACTGGGGAGGGACACTTTGATCCGTGGCAGAAAGTGCAGACGCCGCAGTCCTTCAACATGACTGCTGACTCTCATTTTACTGGTACCACACACACACACACACACAAAAGAGAGAAAACAAATCAACCTGACACCATTAATAAGAGCATCCCAACTAACGCATAAATTAATTGCATCAAACGTAATTTAAAAATAAAGAAAAAAAGAGAAAAACACAAGTCAAAAGTTAAAATCTTCTGACGAGTGGATTCAACAATTACAACAGTTGAAGTGTTGACTATCAGCTGTGTGACAAATTTTATTTGTATTAATCATATATATATATATATATATATATATATATATATATATATATTACGGAAATTAACAAAGATTAACGAAATTGGTTATAAACAACCGACAATTTGAAATTATTTGTTTGAACATTATTTTTGATCGATACTCGTATTTAAGTAGATATTCTGAAATTTATTTTATAAACAGAAGTACGAGTATCGATCAAAAATGATGTTCCAAAAAATAACTTTATATACATATATAATCGTCATCCACGTACAAGCCTGTTTCGCTGTATCACAGCTCATCAATGTGGCTAGACATCTATTTGCTTCGTGGCCGGGATCGAAACTCGACCGATTTGGTGTTAGTCGGAGTCGCTTACCTATAAGCCATATGCGTATGGAAACCCGAAATGGAAATTTTAGCGTGTTGTATATAAGCGGGGTATACACGTGTCAGTTACGGAAAGAACTCAATTCATTGCTGAAGAGTAATGCATAAATTGCGGATGTGGTAATTGTTTTGTTTTTTTTAATTTATCTCTCTAGAAAGCTCAATCGTAATGAGGGCATATAAACAGGGTGCGATGGATAAATTATTGGCATATAAATATAAGATGTGTATTTCCTAATCCTTATATAATACGTTGGACTCTAGATTGGTGTTATTCTTACTGTCAAACAGTTCTCTGCTAGCACTCGTTATTTACTTATAGGCAATAGAACCCAATCTGTCTTATTATTTAACCCATAACTGGAGGGAATAGAGACGGATTAATACCTTTCCCAAGCGTATTTGTGCGTAAGTGAATGCAAGGAATTCAACTGGAATTTGAACTCGGCAACCTGATTTGTCGTTCCGAGTCGATGACTACTGCACCACAACGCACATTTCAAGTTACTTTTGCGTAATTTTGGTAAATTACTATATCCCGTTTAGTACACAATTCTCGGTCATAACTAATTCACAGATTTTTTCATAATTTTCTGATTATTGCTATGTATTCTTCGGAAGGATAGTGGGATGGTTTCCCGTTATCTGCTTAATGGTTTTCTAATTCTCTTAAAATTGTTACAAGTTAACGCTAGAGAATGATAAAAGAAGAGCTGAGTCGATGCCTTTCCAAAAGAACTTCTGCGCAAATGTGACCGCAGGACTAACCCTGGGCCAATAACATTGCAAATTCTTTGTATTTTATCAAAAATCTCAAAATACATAGTAGAACTGGCAAACCACATTGTTTTTTATAATCATCTCACCCCAAGCAAGACATTCTACTTCCACTGTTAAGGGGAAAGTATTGAGAAAGAGGGGTTAGTGATAAAAAAAATGTCAGGAGGAGGGTAATAAACGGATGAGAATACCGGTGTAATTGGGGTGGAGTGGATGGGGAAAATGCTTGAAAGAAAGGATGCGAGTTAGTGAGATAGGAGATGTCTATTGACCTTACATTTAAAGTCCTGGAGATTGTAGCTGTCGGGGAAGCATGTATATGGAAGGGAATTCCACAGGTGGGAAGTGCGTGAAAAGAAGCTGTTAGAGTAGAAATTTCGGTTACATTTTATCAATTTCACTGTAAAAGGGAGGGGACCTAATCGCTAATCTAGTAGCTCGTGTAAATTCATACTTAGTGGGCACCAGTGATCTAAGTTCATTGGAGCAGAAGCCGTGAAAGTATTTATAGAAGAGGCATAGGAAGCCACGTCACGCCGGTGAGACAGCGACTGCAGCCGAGCTGCCAAGTCGGTATCGATCACATTGCAGATTTTCCGTTGGATTTTTTCAAGAACCCCGATGTGAATAGTAGGAGCACCCGACCAGATGTGGCAGCAGTATTCAATACACGGGCGGATGGTAGATTTATATATGTGCAGAATGGACTCAGACGGGAAAAACTTCCTGGCACAGTGAACCGAGCTTCTTAGCAGCGGATTTAGCAATGGGTTCGATATAGTCATTCCACTTGAGGTCCGCTGAGAGTGTGAGGCCAAGGAGTTGTAGTGTTTCCCTCCAGTTGGGTTATTTTGTTTTGTTTTCTCTAATGTTTTAATGTAACATACTCAATAGTAGGTACACCAATATATATGTTGCCTATTTTGCCGTCATTTCAGACGGCATATCGATATAATTATTTGGCGGTCATTTGTGACGGCACGGACCCACTCGTTTGTTAATAAAGTTTTTGCCGTCTGAGTCCATCCTGCACGTATATCAATCTACCATCAGCCTGTGTATTGAATACTGCTGACACATCTGGTCGGGTGCCCCTGCTATTCACATCGGGGTTCTTGACAAAATCCAACGGAAAATCTGCAATGAGATCGATACCGACTTGGCGGCTCGGCTGCAGTCTCTGTCTCACCAGCGTGACGTGGCTTCCCTGTGCCTCTTCTATAAATACTTTCACGGCTTCTGCTCCAATGAACTTAGATCACCGGTGCCCTCTAGGTATGAATTTACACGAGCTACTAGATTAGCAACTAGGTCCCCCCTTTTACAATGAAATCGATAAAATGTAACCGAAATTTCTACTCTAACAGCTTCTTTTCATGCACTTCTCACCTCTAGAATTCCCTTTCATATACTTGCTTCCCTGACAGCTACAATCTCCAGGAATTTAAATGTAAGGCCAATAGATATCTACTATTACACTAACTCGCATCCATTCTCACAAGCTCTTTTCCCACCTACTCCACCCACATCCTCGGTATCCTCATCCGTCTATTACCCTCCTCCTGACATTTCCTATAACTAACCCCTCTTTCGCATCACTTCGAAATGCGGTTCTACAGAAGGATGCTACGGATATCGTGGACTGAGCATACAAGCAACGACGAGGTGTTAGAAAGAATGGCAACAAAAAGGAAACTGATGCTGAGCATCAGGAAGAGACAACTGAAGTTCCTGGGACATGCAATGAGGAAAGAGAGCCTGGAGAACCTGATACTGACTGGACAGATAGAAGGAAGGAGAGACAGAGGAAGGCAGCGGATAACATATTTGCAGGGTCTGATCAGGTGGATGACGGAACGGGGATTGCCAGGAGCAACAGGAGCAAACATACTAAGAGCCACAAGGGATAGGGAGACGTGGAGAGCCATGATCGCCTACGTCCTGAAGGGACAGGGCACATAGAAGAAGAAGAACCACCCTGCGCAACAGAGACAGTAGAATGCCTTGCTTGGGGTGAAATGATTAAAAAAAACGAAAAGCAAGTACGAATTGACTATATCACCAATCCACAATCGATCGAGTTTGGTGAGTACGGCTACACGTCGGATAACATAGTCAATCAAGGAGGGGGTTCCTCTAACAGTGAGAAGACACCAGATTTGGATTTGGAAATATTTAATGCCACAAAATTTTTATACCTTAACCTTTAAACTTAGATTAACCATAGTTTATAAAATTCAGAATAAAAAAATTACGACAATATAACAAAAAGAAAGACAATTTAAATGTAAACTACATCTTCGGAAAATATATCTAAATTCTATGTATTATACTAAATATAAGAAAGCGAATGACAAAACAGAAAAAATGCGTTAGCTCGGAATTTTTTCTTCAATCTCTTTAATTATTGACAATGTTAGTCCTTCTCAATCTGTGAATAAATTAATAAGAAAACACCCACGTATTACGTCACCTCGTGAAAACACCACTGGAAAATACTGCAATGTTTATCACAGAATATATATATATATATATATATATATATATATATATATATATATATATATATAAATGAATGGACAATCTCCATGCATCTTATGTAATTAGCAATGCTGTAGTAATCGCTATACTCTGAATAGTATTACAAAAAGTGATCGATACCTTATACCAAATACCAACTCATTCATCTCAAAACTTGCCCACAAACGCTGTTTTTAAAAATAGATTTACCTTCAGTTTATCACCAAATAAAGCATACATATTGATGATATTATAACATTAACTTCATCTTTAAGACTGCTGTTTGAATATTATATATATATATATATATATATATATATATATATATATATACAGAGATAGCGAGCAACAAAGACAGAGACATAAAGAGAAAGAGAAAGTTCTGCATATATATGGAAAGAGACAAACAGAATGGGATATATATGTATCACTCGCAGACGCTTATAGTACAACTGTGTAAATTTTCAAGAAAATCGGTTCAGTCGTTTCGGAGTCTAGAGGTAACGGACACACACACACTCACAGACACACACAAAGTTCCATTTATAAATAAAGTGTGTATATATATATATATATATATATATATATATATATAAAGAACTAATGCATTGATGTTTAATTCAATATTTTTATTACTTCAGTCTTTATTTTATATGGATACTCGTATTTGAAATAGTCGTCCTAATTTTATTTTTATATTATTTATAAATGCATATATTACGTTTATCGACCTGTGCATTCAAGTATTGTTTTGTTTTAGTCTCGAATGCGAAACTGGGCAGATATGAGCTTTAAGAAAAAAATATCCTATTGAAGAAGTGTGCTTTCCTTAAAATGGAGAATAGAGTCTTCTTATACTATGACGTTCTCCATATCCGAGCGGTATAGCACGACAGAGTAAACGGTGATCTTTTCCTATAAATGGAGACATAGTTCGATCTATGCGAGAGAAGTTATTACTTTTATTTAAGTTTTTTAGAATACATAAGCCGATATACCTAATACACATTGTTGAAAAGTAATGTAAATAAAACTGGGCGTCTATTTCGAATACGAGTAACCCTTGTAATAAATTTTGAAGTAATGAATATGTATTTGAATAAACAAAATAATCAACATTGACGCTTCACAGACGAAATATTTTTGATAACTGCATGAGTAATTTTCCGATAACTTGTTATCTTGTGTTGATAAAAGAGTACATTTTTTTCAGAACATGTTCCTTCAATACGTTGGTGATCTCGGCTCTCTACAGGTTCCACTTCTTCAACTTCTGTAAATTACAACGACTTTTTTTCTTATTTTTTTAATCGTTTCACCCCGGGCAAGGCATACCACTGCCACTATTGCGTAGGGGGTTACATAGGGTCGGGGAAGTGATGGGAAAATGATGGTTAGATATAGGAAATGTCAGAAGGAGGGTAATATACGGGTAAGGGTACCGAGAATGAGGTTTGGTAAGATGGTGAGAGTGTTTGAGAGAATAGATGCAAGTTAGTGTGTTAGAAGGTGTCTATTGACCTTACATTTAAACTCCTGGAGATTGTAGCTGTCGGGGAAGCAGGCATGTGGGAGGGAATTCCACAGGCTGGAAGCGCGAGAAAAGAAGCTTTTGGAGTAGAAATTACGGTTACATCTGATCTGTTTCACTGTAAAAGGGTGTGACCTAGTTGCTAATCTAGTATCTCGTGTAAATTCATACCTAGGCGACACCAGTGACCTAAGTTCATCGGAGCAGAAGCCGTGAAAGTACTTATAGAAAAGGTACAGGGAAGCCACGTCACGCCGGTGAGAGAATGGTTGCAGCCGGTCCGCTAAGTCAGGATCGACCTTTTGAGGAAATGTTGTTGGGGTGGTCACCTCTATTTTTCTCGATGACTTGGCATTCAAAATCACTCTCTCTCTCTCTCTCTCTCTCTCTCTCTCTCTCTCTCTCTTGGGCTAGTTAGCACACATTCTTGAGATTCATGCCTTTCCCAAGGGCATTTATACGAAAGAGCGCAAGTGACTAGGCCGGAATTTGAACTCAGCTCAAAAATAGGTACTGTTGGACCGTTCCTCTCAATTATGAATGCTTCAGATCCATATTTAAACCCCTAAAAATCCAATATAAACCCGCTAAACTATTGGTTTTGTTGCTCAAGCATTAACTAAGCTTATCAAGCAATTTTTTTTTTTTAATCATATCACCCCGAGCAAGGCGGTAAGGCCACTGGTGTGCAGGGGGTTACGTAAGAGTGAATAGATTGGAAAAGAGAAAGCCGGAAACCACGTCCTAAACAGGGAACAAGGGATGAGCCTCTACACCTGTTCAATAGTCGTGGGTGGAGTGTGAACCGGGCGATAGTTCAGTCTATCTACTCCAATTATGAGTAGTTCAGGGTTTTGTAAATGCATGGATCGTTTCAGTACACGTTGGATAGGGCATGTCAATTTGAAGGTGATTATGTTCAGCGTTTTTGAGCTGTACATAGATCTTCAATATTAATTCCCAAAGTTACCCGAAGAAATATTCATAGAAAACACTTTCAAAAACCTCCAGTATCCTTATTATTGCATCCACAATACTAAGAGAAAAACATATGACCGCAAAAAAGGTAACATTATTGACAACCATAAACTAGATAATAACAAATATATAATACAGTTAAGTGCCATACGTGATACACGCTTGGGCGATCATGTCTCAAAAGAGACATGACTGGGCAGAACAATCTAGTAGGTTGAATTACTTTCTGTGGTAGACTGATTGCCAGCCAAGGCTATAGAACCCAATCTGTCCTGTTATTTAACCCATAACTGGAAGAAAGTGACGGATTAATACCTTTCCCAAGGCTATTTGCGCGTATGTGAATGCAATGAATTCATCTGTAATTCGAACTCGGCTTCCCGATTTGTCGTTACGAGTCGATATCCACTGCACCACAACTCCATAATGTCCAAAACAACTTATCCAATTTAAACAACATCAAAATAAATACAATCAAATTCAAAACTATTATGGACATGATTAGAACCAAAAATAATTATAACAATAATAATTATGAAGCAGGTACATATTAAATAAATTGTCAAAACTGTTCTTCATAGTACATTGGGGAAACTTGTAGTCATCTAAAATAGAAGTATATCTACAAACACAAAAGAGACCTGCCATCCTACAATTTATCGAATGTATCAGTTGTACAAAAACAAATTCAGTCACAACTTTGGTCTAATAAATGCCACGCTTATCAATAGAGAAAGTAACTTACCTCGAGAGTGTAACTTATCCTCTATCGAAAATTATCAAGATATAAATCTGCGCCCAGGATTTTTTTCCAATTTACCAATTCCTGAAAGAACTACTGCTTTCCCCAGCTAAGATGCGTGCCCACAAAAATATTAAAAAGTGAAAAAAAAAAAGCGTTAAACCTATGATCTCATTTTAGTCAAAATAGATAGCACATAAACTACGCCCAAACTAAATTAATTTAAGAACTAATTTGCATAAAATTTCTCAAAAAAATTATCAAACATCACATACTCACTTTTGTTTATTAGACATTGAATAGCGTTCCGAACACAAGAATTTTGTAAAAAAAACAATAGCATTTTTGCCCTTGTATATAAATACTTGTTATAATCCCTGTATTTGCCTTGATGAAGTCCATCAAAGGACTGAACGCGTCGGCTAAGATAAGTTTTCTTTTATCCTTATTATTCATACTGTTTTTCTTACAGATATACTCTATCTGAAATTTGTACACACATTCCCGGAGGGCTACAACCTCCAGGAGTTTAAATGTAGGGTCAATAGACACCTCCTAACACACTAACTCACACCCACTCTCTCCAACTCTCTCCCTATGTACATCATAAGTCGTCTACCACCCTCCTTCTGACATTTCAAAAACATCTCAGTGAGTCACAAAAAAGCGGATAATCTTGCATGTATATGGAGAGAATCCCCCAAGAAAAAACACCTAAAAATAAAATCTTAATCAACATTAATAATTTACAAACACAGTAGACAACACATGAAATAACAGAAAAAAAGATTTCGTCCAACCAACTGCTATTAGTCTGTGTAACTTAAGAAACCGTCGTGTTTGTATCAGCTCAAAAACGGATAAATAAAACAATGTTTTGCAACAGGTCGTAGTCAGTCAACTCGAAAAATGCTAACTTGTCTACACAAATCTACGCCAAGCAAATCTTCATGCCTGCTTTTAAATTTTATTGCAGCTACTGGAAGTTTATTTACTGTATTGGCTCTGACAATGATTATGCTCTAACGTCGACATGTAAACGACATCAAAAATGCAGATAGAGAAGGAACGAGAAATAGTTAAACATCAACAAACGACGCAGCGCAGGCCGAAATGGTTGAGAAAGAGGGACTCAGAAGAAAAAGAAAGACGGAGGAAGGCAAATAGTTTGGGAAAAAAAAAATTAAGAAAGAAAAGATGAAAACAGAGGAACTGGTTAAAGAATTGAAAGTCAAAAAGACAACAGCTGGAATGAAGCAATGAAATAAGAGCGCACACACACACGTGTGTGTGCGCGTGTGTGTGCGTGCGCATAACATCGCCAACATGAAACGGAGAGAAATATTCATTGACAGTGAAAAAAGTGATGAATGAAGTGTAGTGTAACGTGTTGAAAATGATACTAAAAAAGATACTATGAAAATTGTCGAGATTAGATTGAAAGTCTATCTGAAGCAACAGTTGATATAGTAGTAGTTGTATTAGCAGTAGTAGCAGTAGTTGTAGTTAAAGTAGTAGTCTTAGGGATACCGAAAATAGAGTATAAAGATCGTGAAAAGTAAAGAAAGCAAAGAAGGTAAAGATGATGATGATGATGATGATGATGAAGGGAAACGTAAAAAACGAGGAACAAGAAATGACGAGTTGACAATGAAGAAAAGTAAGAGAAAGAAAGAAAACAAGAAGAAGAAACGGGGGACGAAATTGAAGAAGAAAAGGAAGGAAAGCAAAGATAAAACTAAAACATAAATAATTTATTAGAAAAGAAAGAAAGGGAAAAACGATAGGAAGGTGGAGAGAAATAAAAATGAACAGAAAGAAAGAAAGAAGGTGGAAATAAAAGCATATAAAGAAGAAGTGGAAGATGGAAAGAGAAGAACAAAAATGGAAAACAAGAATAACTCAAACATGACGAAGAAGAAGAAGAAGAAGAGGAGGAGTAAGAGGGACGAGGAGGAAGAAAAGCAATTAGAAGAAAGTACTAGAGAAAGAGGAAAAAAGAAAAGAAAACGAAAAACAAGAAGAACGCTAAAATGAAAAAGAAGAAGCAAAAGAAAAAAATAAACGAAAGAAAGTAAAGTAATTGAAACAAAAAAAAGATGACCAAAGAATGGAATAAAAATAAAATTAGAAAAACGTAATCATGAAGAGGGTGTGCGTTGTGGTGCAGTGGATTTCTCGGAACGAGAAATCGGGGAGCCGAGTTCGAATTTCAGCTGAATTCATTGCATTCACTTACGCGCAAATACCCTTGGGAAAGGTATTAATCCGTCTAAACCTTCCAGTTATGGGTTAAATAACAGGACAGATTGGGTTCTATAGCCTTGGCTGGCAACCAGTCTACCGCAGAAAGCAATGGCAACCTACTGCGGGATAATCTTCTGCCCAGTCAGTCATGTCTCTTTCGAGACATGATCGCCAAGCGTGTTTCACGTATATCACTTAACTGACTGAATCATGAAGAAGAAGAGGAACAACATCAAGAAGAAGGTGGAGGTGGAGGAGGAGTGAAAAGAATTGAAATGAGGAGAAAGGAAACAAAATGAGAAGCGGGGCGACAGAGCAAGAAGATGAAGAAAATAAAATAAAGAGAAAACTGAAGAACGAAGTGGAAAGGAAAGGAGAAGAGAGGGGAGAGGGGATAGGGGAAGGAGGAGGCTATTTCTTATCACCGAAATATGAAAAGTAAAGATTATTTGGTCCGGAATCAGGGATATGATAAAAGAGGAATACATCGTTAGTTTTGGAAAATGTTACAAGTTGGGAATATCAAAGGCGCCAGTTATATGCGGGAATAGTGAAGAGGCAACAGAACGCGTTATGTGAAAAGCCAAAATCAAAAAGAGGAAGGAAGGAAAGAAGAAAAGACTACGTTAACATTGTCATTGGACTGATAACAAGCGGCATTAGTTTGGCAAGAGTGTTTGATGTGAAGGAAAGGGGAGTAATTCAAGGAAAAGAGAAGACACTACTTCCATATGATAAAGAAAGAAAAAAGGAATGAAATGCACAATTATATGAGGAAATAATAAAGAAAAAGAAAGAAAAAGAAAATAAAAATTTATATCAGGAAGTATTAAAGAAAGAAAGAAAATATTCATTTATATTAGAAAGAAAGAAAGAAAGAAAGAAAGAAAGAAAGAAAAGAAAATACAAAGTGAAAGAAAGAAAGAAAGAAAGAAAGAAAATACAAAGTGAAGAAAAGAAAGAAAGAAAGAAAG
This sequence comes from Ascarosepion bandense, assembly GCA_037127315.1. Taxonomy (NCBI): domain Eukaryota; kingdom Metazoa; phylum Mollusca; class Cephalopoda; order Sepiida; family Sepiidae; genus Ascarosepion; species Ascarosepion bandense. Next base: position 328,356 of record JBBBDQ010000161.1, on the reverse strand, counting down.
AAAATACAAAGTGAAGAAAGAAAGAAAGAAAGAAAAAAGAAAGAAAGAAAGAAAGCAAATACAAAGTGAAAGAAAGAAAGAAAGAAAGAAAGAAAGCAAATACAAAGTGAAAGAAAGAAAGAAAGAAAGAAAGAAAGAAAATACAAAGTAAGAAAAGAAAGAAAGAAAGAAAGAAAGAAAATACAAAGTGAAGAAAGAAAGAAAGGAAGAAAGAAAAAGAAAGAAAGAAAGAAAGAAAGAAAGAAAGAAAATACAAAGTGAAGAAAAGAAAGAAAGAAAGAAAGAAAGAAAATACAAAGTGAAGAAAGAAAGAAAGAAAGAAAGAAAGAAAGAAAATACAAAGTGAAGAAAGAAAGAAAGAAAGAAAGAAAGAAAGAAAATACAAAGTGAAAGAAAGAAAGAAAAAAGAAAGAAAGAACATTACGGATGAAAGAAGACATGAAAAATAGTTTAAACGAAAATATTTAGGCAATTCCTATCTCATTCTGTCTGTATCTATGTAATTATTTTTCTATCTATCCAGTTGCTTAGTCATCTAGTTCATTTCATATCAATCTATGTACTGCCCTAAAAAGTTCGGAAAAAAAAAGAATCTGATTTGTTAACTGTCATGCTACCAAACGTTTCTCGTGTCTCACCGCACATTTCACAAGAAGTCTATTTAAATCAGTTCCTCTTGAAAATATTTTTCTTTTAAATTCATTTTTTAATCATTTTTTTTTCTTTTGATCTTTTTTCTTCCTGTTATTTTTTTATTTATTTATTTATTTATTTTGGTTGGGGGGGGGGGGGTCATTATTTGGCACTTTAAGTTCCCTGAACTTCATGGGCATTAACTTTTATTGTTATTTTTCATATTTCCTTCTCCCACTTTACTACAAATGCTCGTTAAGTAGATACACATAGCTTTTATCCTGCAATGGGCATCACAAAATGATGCAGTTACACGCATGCGCATCGTGCAGACAATTATGTGTGTATTCGCAAGTCGTAGCAGTATCTCGATATTCGGATAAGAAAAAAAGAATACATGCATGTCCGATTACAGTCAAACACACCGATACTGAAGTTAAGTTCGCACATACACAAACACACAAACAAACACACAAACACACAAGCAAACACGCAAATATTTTTCAAAAGTTTACAAAGTTAAAAATCATGCTTCACAAATAAATCTATCCGAAAAAGGCTATAAAAAAAAGATAAACAGAGAACAAGGAAGAGGAGAGAAAAAAAAAAGGGTGGACCTGAAGCAGACTACCACCACGTTTAATTTCGTTGTTTTTTATTTTTATTTATTTATTTATTTATTTATTTATTTATTTATTTCACTTTTATCAGCGCAGTCCTATCGATTGTTACTTAAACTTTCCGATTATCAAAAGAAATTTTGAAAAATTACAATATTTAAACCATTTTTTGTAAATTTTTGGTGGGGGGGTCAGTTTCTTATACAACGTTAAAGTAAATCGATCCTCCAATTTCAATCCACTCGCGTTGGGGTGGCTTTGTAATTTCGTTGTTTTTCATGTTTTTTTTTGTTTTTTGTTTTTTGTTTTTTACTTTTTTCAGCTCAGTTCTATCGATTGTTACTTAAACTTCCCGATTATCAAAAAAAAAAAAAAAAAAACAAATTTGAAAAATTACAATATTTAAACAAATTTGGGGTGGGGGTCATATTCTCATACAACGTTAAAGTAAATCAATCCATTTTCAAGTCACTATAAGGAAGTATGTGGAACTGGTCACCCCCACTCTCAAATTGTTTAAATATTGAAATTTTTGCAATTACTTTTTTTTTTTTTTGTCATTCGTAAAGTTTAAGGTGTAAAAGATAATATTGCACTGAGAAAAGTCAAAAAAATTTGATAATGAACAAATTTACAGGTGGCGGTAATGTCGTACCGGCGACTGGTTTCAAAATGGAGGCTCGATTTACTATAACGTTATATGAGAAACTAATCCCCCCCAGAAAATGTTTAAATATTGAAATTTTTCAATTTTTTTTTTATTTTTTTTTTGTTAGTCGTAAAGCTAAGTGGGTAATCGATAGGACTGCACTGAAAAAAGTAAAAAAAAAAAAAAATGAAAACAACGAATATTAAACGTGGTGGTAGTCTGCTTCAGGTCCACCCCAAAATAAAAAAATAACAACAATAACAGTATAATTTCGGTAAACTGGATGACAAAATTAAAATATGAAGGTAGGAAAAACTTAAGTTTTTAATGAAGCCTGTCAAATGCTATTAGTAGTAGCAGTAGAAGTATTAGTTTGTTGAGGGCAAGAGGGTCAGATGAAAGCAGAGAATAACCTACCAAACGCGACTGGTTGCCAAAACAGGGATTAGGAGAGATAACATAAAGACAACACTTACTGAGAGCTACAAGTGACAGGACATTGTGGAGAGTCAATGTCGCCAACGTCCTGCAGGAACACAGCATAAAGAAAAAGAACGAACTTGTGTAAATGAGATTAGGAGAGATGACAACAAGACAAACTTTACTAAGAGTTATAAATAATAAGAAATTGTAAAAATCTATAATCGCCAATGTCCTGCAAGGACACGGCAAAAAAATGAAGAAAAGGAAGAAGCTTGTGCACATGGAAGACAGAAAGAACAGGGATTAGGTGAGACGGCAAAAAGACAAACTTTTACTGCGAGTTGTAAATGAAAGCAAATTTTGGAGAGATTGTCAACGTCCTGAAGGGGCACTGTACTTAGAAGTATCAGATTGACCAGAGATTTGAAAATCTAGAAGGAGGAATCCATTTGATAAATTAAATTGGTTGTTTTTACGACATGGAAACACTTGTGTTATTTAATGTGGGCAACCATCGAAAATCGAAATCACTACTGAGTATTAACACTAACAGTCAACCGGACTGGCCTCGCTATTACACCATGCAGAGGCGTTTTTCAGAGCCCTTCTTAAAGTATTCCTAGTCGTCGTAGTCGTTGTCATCGTCGTCGTCGTAGTAGTAGTAATCGTAGAAGTGAACGCTGAGTAAAATGCCGTCAAAAGTTGCATCCTACGAAATGGACAGAAGAGAGACATTAAAATAATGGAAGGAAGTTTGTTTTTTTTTTACGAGAAAGAGAGAGAGAGAGGGAGAGAGAGAGAGAGAATGGAAAAGGCGAAAAAGAAAAAAAGAAAATACAGGAATGTGTAGGGGGTGCATGCTTGTAGTGTACATGCTACCGGTGTGGAAAGTAGAATTGGAGAGACGAGTTCAAATTCCGATCGATTCACTTAGTACTAATGCCATTGGAAAAGCCAGTATCAATAATTCTCCGTGTATGGGTTAAATAGTATGGCAGATTGAGCTCTGTGACTCCGGTTTGGCGGCCAGTATAAGCAAAAGAAAACTCTGACTACGAACTTGAAGTGGGTTGTTGTTGAATACGTCGTGTGAACCATTTCTCTGTTTTTCAGTTCTTTCGAAAAGTGTGGCTTCGACATGATAAACAAATTATCTGTGGAAGTAGTCACTAGATAAGTTATAAAACTGAACTATTAGACGTGTCGAAATGTGCGTTGTGGTGCAGTGAATATCGGCTCGGAACGAGAAATCGGAGAGCCGAGTTCAAATTCCAGTTGAATTCATTGCATTCACTTACGCGCAAATACCCTTGGGAAAGGTATTAATCCGTTTCTTCCTTCCAGTTATGGGTTAAATAACAGGACAGATTGGGTTCTATAGCCTTGGCTGGCAACCAATCTACCGTAGAAAGCAATGGCAAACTACTGCGGGATAATCTTCTGCCCAGTCAGTCATGTCTCTTTCGAGACATGATCGCCCAAGCGTGTTTCACATATGGCACTTAACTGACTGACTGATGCGTCAAAAAATCGACGAAATAGTCCAGTATATACACACACACATATATATATATATATAAAGAGTGAAAGCGAAATATGGACAAACTTAGATAGATAGATAGATAGATAGATAGATAGAAGAGAAAAACTTTGAGATAGATAAATAGGAACAGACTGATATATATATATATATATATATATATATTCTAATTTACAATATATATATATATATATGTATGTATGTATATATATATAATATTAAGCTCTACTCTGTATTGAACACTTTTTATAAAAGTAAATGCATGAACAGCGGATGTTTCTTTAGCTGTTCTTTCACTTCCTTATGATTAATATGTATATATATCAACTGACTGAGATAGTAGATATGGACTGGGGCTAATAGATCTGAACCGACGTGTATGTATATATATATATATCAACCGATGTGGATCGAACGATCCATAAATTTCCCAATATGAGCGCGGAATTCATCAAAAAATATCGAGATGTATCAGATATTTATGTGTTTTAAGAATGTAAAATATTTTTCTATACGGCTGAAATGTATGCACTGAAATCCATAAACATCCTTAAGGGCGTCTAGTGTAGCGCCTTTATTTCGGTGACGAATTTATGAATTTGGTTGGTTCGATTCTTACTGATTGCTCCCGATTTTTTTTTTTTTTTTTTTTTTTAATGTAGATATTGGAGGAAACGAGAAATAAATATGAAATGAGAGTGTGTGTAAGTAAATGAGGGGGTGATAATTAGGCCTACGTTATTTTTTCCTTGTATTCTGTGTACGTATGTGTCTTTTCTTGATCGGCATGTTTACGTTTTGCTTACTGGTAATTTTTCATGAGGGTAGAAAGATGTTGAAATACCAATAATTTCATGGTCATGTGTAAACTGTTGTGAGTTGTATCCACTGTTTACCCAAACTCTCTCTCTCTCTCTCTCTCTCTCTCTCTCTCTCTCTCTCTCTCTCTCTCTTCCGCCGACGGGTGTTTACTGTTTCATTTCTCTGTGCATTTTAAACACTGACAAAAAACATTACATATACATTGGATATTAAATACTTGGAAAGTGTCTTCTTCGTGCATATGTCAACGTTTCTCAGTGTGTAAATATTTATTGAATCCATGCATATTATTTACCTATTCGAAAGAAAAGAAAAAAGAAGAAAGAAAGAAAGAAAGAAAGAGAGAGAGAAACAAACAAACAAGCAAGAAAAGAAGGGTGGAACAAAGGAAGGTAGGAAGGAAGGAATATTTATTGCGGTGATGCTGAAAAATTCACGGCGCGACTCGACAAATGACCCTACACTAAATTATATATATATATATATATATATATATATATATATATATATATAGTATAACAATTACTAGTATTAGCAGAATTATTTTTGTTACTATTAATATTGTTATAATTATATATATATATATATATATATATATATATATAGAGAGAGAGAGAGAGAGAGAGAGAGAGATAATTTAGATCGTCTTGAAAAACCCACCGAGAACGAATTCGGAGGGAAAAGGAGGGGAAGTAAAAAAAGAAACAAACGAAGTACATGAACAAAAAGTCAAATACTCGTAGGAAAGAAAAAAAAAAGCCCAAGACGAAAACCCTAACACTAAAGCGCGCAATACGAAAGTATAGCAACATATATATATATATATATATATATATATATATATATATATATATATTACACTAAATTATATATATATATACATATTATGAATTATACTTTAGAAAAAAAAATGTCTCATAGGGTAGTTAGTAATGATGTTAATAAACGTTATTTTTTGACGATTATTATCCATAATTACTACGGATGTGCGTTGTGGTGCAGTGGATATCGACTCGGAATGACAAATCGGGGAGCCGAGTTCGAATTCCAGTTGAATTACTTGCATTCACTTACGCACAATTACCCTTGTGAAAAGTATTAATCCGTCTCTTCCCTCCAGTTATAGGTTAAATAATAGGACATATGGGGTTCTATAGCCTTGGCTGGCAACCAGTCTACTGCAGAAAGCAATGGGAACCTACTGCGGATAATCTTCTGCCCAGTCAGTCACGTCTCGAAAGAGATATGATCGCCCAAGCGTGTATCACGTATGGCACTTAACTGACTAACTACCTGATAAGACATTGTTCTTTCAATATCGAAACAAAATGTACACTTTTGTAGTAGATTGTAGTTCGTACATGTTCTAAAGTATAATAAATATATAAGTATTATTTCTTTTTGAAGGAGGCCTTGTTCGGACCGAGAACTTTTTAATACATATGTGCGTGCATATGACAAAGAGGTTACGTATTTGTATGTAATTGCATACACAAAAATCCATACACACATTAGCGTTCACTCCCAAACGCACACTCACATATGCGTCGGTGTGCATACGTAGATAAATCAATAAGCCCATAGATTAATGTGGAAAAATATAAGCTTTTCCCTAGAAGCATCATTATGAACGTAGCCTAATAATGAGAAAAAACATGTATTTTATCCAGCTATCTTTTTTCCCTTATCTCTTGTGGTGTAGTGGATATCAGCTCGGACGAGAAATCGGAGAGCCTAGTTCAAATCCTATTCGAATTCCTTGCAGATACTTCTTGCGCGAATACCCTTTCGTCTATTCTCTCTCCGGCTATGGGTTAAATAGCAGGACAGATTGGGTTCTATGGCTTTGGTTGGTAATCTGTCGACTGCAGAAAGCAATGGCAACCTACTGCAGAAAAATGTTTCTTTTGAGACATGATCGCCCAAGCGTCTATCACGTATGACATTTAACTGACAATCTATTGTCCAGATTCCTTTCTTATCAATACATTCAATTCAGTGATCACGAAAATTAGACGTTATACAATGAAACTTTTGATCATAATTAAGTTACCGACTAATTGATCCACACACACACACACACACACACACACACACACACACACACACAGATATATATATATAATAATAATTTACACATTGGTTGTTTCCAAAATCTGAAACCACCCGCTACTCTCTCACACCCTGATTGCGCAATCTGGAAGAATGGTTGACTTTGTAAAACAGTAGCTACTCTGGCGTGTACGCATCACTCATTCAGTAAAAGGAATTAGAGCACTCTAGCTATTAAGCGCGTATAATGATAATATATGCGCTAAAAAGTCTGCCTTCTTCCACCGAACGCCCATAGCCTAGGGGTGGAATCGCCGACTGACGCCAATTCGGTCGGGTTTCAATCCTGGGTTAAAAAGCAATCGGAGTCTAACAGTATTGATGAGCTGTGATAAGCGAAACAGATCTGTCTGCGGATGACAATATATATATATATATATATATATATATATATAAAATAATTTCGATGTTCAAAACTGTTGAATGATCATTTCAACATGAAATCCCTAAGAGAGATTTCACATCTCATTGGCAACTACCACATTTTCAAAAGAAATGTGGGAGTTGCCGATGAGATGTGAAATCTCTTAGGGATTTCATGTTCAACAGTTTTGAACATCGAAATTATTTTATAATTGGCTCTGTAATTTTAATTACATTGAGCTCTCCACCTGTATCATTTTTTTAATATTAAAATTTTAATATTAATTAGGATCGGGTTTTTGGGATTTACCTTCCTACTTTTCCTTTTGGATTAAAGTTATTTAAAATATATATATATATAATATATATATTTGTTTCTTTCCGAACTAATATATATATATATATATATATATATATATATATATATATATATATATATATTAGTTCGGAAAGAAACAAATATATATATTATTATTAGTTTTTAAAGTTTTGCGTAAGAGAGGTGATTATTTCGAGAAACGGATCCGAATAAAGAAAAGCGAAAGTTTACTGGATATTTATTCTTTGACCTCCACCACCATCACAAGAATAAATACAACCGAATGGGTTCTTCAGTGTGTGGCACCGAGCATCATAGTGCAACGTCCACAGTATCAGACTCAAGGTTGCGGAATAGGTCATCCAAAACTGCATAATTCCCTACACTTTTCCGTCTTCCTAACTGGTACAATAGAATCGCGAACAAGGAACTCTGACAAATAACAGAAACCACATCACTTGAGACTACCAACAGCCGCAATGACTCAAATGAATGGCACATGCTTTCTCTTTTCCAATCTTTTCACTTTTCTTTTTCTTTTTTTTTTTCTCAATTGGAGTAGATAGACTAAACTATCGCCCGGTTCACACTCCACCCATTGGAGTAGATAGACTAAACTATCGCCCGGTTCACACTCCACCCACGTCTATTGAACAGGTGAAGAGGATCATCCCTTGTTCCCTGTTTAGGATGTGGTTTCCGACTTTCTCTCTTCCAATCTTTTCACTTTTACGTAGCCCCCTGCACATCAGTGGCGTTAATACCTTGCTCGGGTGATATGATTAAAAAAATAAAAAATAATCAAGATGTTAACTTTCCACGTCGCACCAAATAAAACCGTCTTCTATACGGGAAAGAGCGATAACAGCTACTTGACTTGAAAAACCTATTTTCCTAAAAAAATTTTTTTAAAGAAACATTTATAAATTTCAACTGAAAGCTGTACTGACTGCTCGGTCAATGAACGTCAAATGTTTCCTTATAAGGGAAAGGCTAATACTATTATTATCATTAGCATTATCCCTTGATAGTGCAATGGGAGATTGTTGCCTGTGGGACGGATATCCAGACACTAAGTCTCAATTATTCATTATTGGCTTTTATCCCCGAAACTAACAGAAACTGGAGAGTATCTATCTATCTATCTATCTATCTATCTATCTATCTATCTATCTATCTCCACAGTTTCTATCTATCTATCTATCTATCTATCTATCTATCTATCTATCTATCTATCTATCTCCTCAGTTTCTATCTATCTATCTATCTATCTATCTATCTATCTATCTATCTATCTATCTATCTATCTATCTAATCGCCGACTGACGCCTATTCGGTAGGGTTTCAATCCTGGATCAAAAAGCAATCGGATGTCTAACCGTACTGATGAGCTGTGATACAGCGAAACAGATCTGTCTGCGAATGACTATTTACGCTCTCACACCATGATTGAGCACTCTGGAAGAATGGTAGACTTTGAAAAAACAGTAGCTACTCTACGCATCGCACATTCAGTAATGAATTAGAGCACTCTGGTTACTGGCGTATGATACAACATACGCTATAAGTCTGCCTCCTTCTACCAAACGCCCATAGCTCAGAGATAGAATGATTAGCTGTGATACAGCTAAACAGATCTGTCTGAGGATATATATATATATATATATATATATATATATATATATATATATATATTAATGTGCCTAAAAGTAAGAGACAAGAGGAAAGCTGTATTTAGTTTTAACCGACGCGTTTTGTCCACTGACGTATTTATCGAGACAAAAATCGACATGAATTTATTTGAAACAAAATATCTATGAACAGGACAATTTTGCTAGAAACAAAGAAGAGAGTACTGGATTGCTATGTGATGTCAGTTCTTCAATATGGCAGTGAATGCTTGACAATATCATCAAAGATTAAGGAAAAACTTGAAGCAAATGAAATGTGGTTCTACAGAAGGATGCTGCGAATATCACGGATCGAGCATGTGAGCAATGATGAGGTTTTCAAAATAATGGAAACGAAAAGGAAATTAATACTGAGCATCAGGACGAGACAGTTGAAGATCCTGGGACATGCAATGAGGAAAGAGGGCTTGGAGAACCTGATAGGCCAGATAGAAGGAAAAAGAGACAGGGGAAAGCAGCGGATAACATATTTGAAGAACGTAACAGGAGAAGGCATGCTAAGAGCCACCAGGGATAGGGAGAAGTGGAAAGCCATGATCGCCTACGTCCTGAAAGGACAGGGCACATAGAAGAAGAAGAATCTATGAACAAAAACAAAATGTTGGATACTCGAAAATATAGGACGATTTAGACTGTTTACACATATATATTTAAACTGTGAACCTTTATATATATATATATATATATATATATATATATATATATACACCCAAGTACATGAATATGTTATGGTGCAGTGCATATCAGCTCGGAACAAGAAATCGTGGAGCCCCGTTCGAATTCCAGCTGAATTCCTTGCATTCATTTACGCGCAAATATCCTTGAAAATTCGTTTCTTCCCTCAAGTTATGGGTGAAATAACAGGATAGACTGGGTTCTACAGCCTTGGCTGGCAACCAATCTCCCGCAAAAATAATGTTAACCTACTGCAGGCTAATCTTTTGACCAGTCAGTCATGTCTCTCTTGAGACATGATGCCCAAGCGTATATCACGTACGGAACTTAACTGACTGATTCATGATTGTATATGGACATATATATATATATATATATATATATATATATATATATATATATATATATATATATATATTATTATTATTATTACTATTATTATTATTATTATTAAATCGGTTAGTTCTTGTACAAAAGTGAGCACTTGATCGAACCATGTCTGTCTTTATTAAGTCGCTCGTATGTCCAGGCCGGTAGACGTAATTTACACTGTTAAAAACAAAAATGAAACAGTGCGTCTTGACACAAAAGATGTGGGTCTACATACATGTCGTTTAGAGACTAATAAAAAACATGGTCGGATTAAAAATAAAATTAATTTATATTTTACATATGTTTTTAATATACCATAATAAGCAAAACTATATATATACAAGAGAGAGAGAGAGAGAGAGAGAGAGAGAGAATGAGAGAGAGGGAGAGAGAGAGAACGAGAAAAAGAAAGAGAGAATGAGCGTAACTGAAGCATGTTTCAATTGGTATTTCAACAAATAAAGACGTATGACAAATTTTATGATTCGGTTGGTAAGGTCCGTTAACAGATACTGAAACACAAGCGAAATAATATTTGTCATTATAACTTTTTCTGTTTAATTGCAATATAGAGGTTTTTGTACTTAATCGTAAGTAAATCTGTTACTGATATCTGTAGATATGTGTGATTTTTTATCAATGTAAATAAATACATGTGTATGCGGCATTGTCTGCATATATATACATATATATATATATGTGTGTTTCTTTATTTCACGTTATCTTAGGATGTCACTCCAAGATAGATAAATATAGACACTGTGGATATAAGAATCAACACGATGGGTGAGACTGTCAGTCTCACCCATCAAGCGATCGTCAAACTACTCGGTTCATAACTTCAAATATTCTTCCCTCTAAAATATGGTAAATTTTAAACAAACGTATATATATTGATTTACGAAGTGTGAGTTAGATGTGGCACAAGGCCGTAAGTATGGCGCACTTAGTGTGAATCAGTTACCACACAGTCGTAATTGATCTAGCGAGACAATCTTGCAAACCATTAGACCACGTCGAAATTCCAATAAATATGTGTGTATATATATATACGTGTGTGTGTGTGTGTGTGTGTGTGTGTGTGTGTGTGTGTGTGTGTGTGTGTGTGTGCGTGTGCTTAGGAAAATATGTGTGCATTGAACATACCTCTATGCAGTCATTTGTAAGATAAACCTGCTTGTACGTAGGGATATATTGGTTTGCGTTATGACGAAAAGTTCTCGGCCCCAACAAGAAACCTTTTACCTTAAAATTTCTGACGTTTGGGAATTGGGGCAGACCGATAAATTTTCAGCACCTACTTGTGTGTGTTTATGTGTGTGCACGTGCGCTTGGGCGTCCATCAGTCAGTGATGTGCTATACGTGATACACGCACGGGCGATCATGTCTCTTTCAAGACATGGCTGACTGGGCAGAGGATTTTACCCCAGTAGGTTTCTATGTTTTTTCTGCACTAGACTGGCTGCCAACCAAGGCTATAGAACCCAATATTTGCTATTTAACCCATAACCAAAGGAAGAAATGTCGGATTAACCCTTTGTTGCATATTGGTTACAATTGTAACCGTTCTCTAAAATAATAGAGAATAATAATAAATTATTTTAGAGAAAGGTTACAAATTTTTCTCGCACTTCCCGCCTGTGGAATTCCCTTCCGCTTACTTGCTTTCCCGACAGCTACAATCTTCAAGAATTCAATTGTAAAATCATTAGTCATCTTCAGTCTCACTAACTTGCATCCTCTCCCTCATGCTCCCTCCTCCGTCCACCCCACTCTAATCAGTATACTCATCCTTCTCTTACCCTCTTCCTGACACCCCCTGTAACCTGTCACTCTTTCTCATCACATTCCTTCTATGTAACCCCCTGCACAACAGTGGCAGTATAATGTTTTGCCTGGGGCGATACGATTATAAAAATAATTGTGAACAATATGCAACAAAAGGTTAATACCTTACTCATAAGGTATTTGCGTGTAAATGAATACCAAGGAATTGGAACTAGAATTCGAACTCGATTCTCCGTGTTCCGAGTCGATATTCACTGCACCACAACTCATACCCTTCACAAATAAGCTTAAAATCTAAAAAACCCCACAAAACAATTTCGTAAATTTGCAAATTCTTCCATTGCTAATAATGTCGATTGTGATAATTACATATTCTTCTACTTCTGATGTCAGCAATAAGAGATCGCACCCAGGTAATCACTAGGAATTTGCCGATTTCCAAGACACAGAGCCGCCTGCATCAGTCGTTAAACTCTTCTTGCTTTTCTCTCTCCGTTTAGCACACACAACAGATAAGCATGTGTGCTTTATTTCTGTTGTGTAAGTTTTCTGCTTTCTTTCTTTTTGACTGGTTGAACGGACGCGCTTAAAAACAGATGCGCTAACAGACGAACACGACTCCATTTTTTTCTCTGACGCACGCTCAGGCAACACGTGTAAAAATGTATACGCACACATGCATCTACTTTCATCTTGCTAAAGAAAGAAAGAAAAAAGAAAAAGAAAAACAATGAAAGGCGTAACTACTTGAAAGTCTGCCGTATATATTTATTTATTCTGACATACATTCATTCATACGGAGGCAGTCATTCACAAATACTGAATAACAATTGTTTTAGAATATATATATATATATATATATATATATATATAAACGTTATTTTAAAATATGCCCAAGTGCACATATATGTGTAGATATTTTTAAACAAGGGCAAGGTGTTTATATTTTGGCACGCTGGTGCGTATACGAGACACGTTTTCTCAAAGCGTAGGTTCTCGAAAAAAGGCCAGGTATCTTAAGCGACTGAAAAGCAGGTCGTTTAGTTAATACTATGCCACTCACAGCCAGATAAATTTGTCTAATTGTTTAAAAAATATATCCACAACCACTAGTTTCTTGGCTGTAATGGTATAAGATATACATTTAGTTTTGTCGTTGCTTGCACACACACACACACACACACACACACATAGTGCTTTCCTAAGCGGAGCTTAGAAGTGGCACAAGGCGGAAAGTAAGGGTACCGAGAGTGGCTCGAACTGAATACTCAGTCGTGATTGATCCAGCGAGAAAAGCTTGCTAACGATGACACTACGTCAGAGTGATCAATATATATATATATATATATATATATATATATACAAACGCGCACACACACTCTCTCACACACACACAGACACACAGACACACATATATATATAGACACAGACACACACTCAGGTGTGTTTTTGGTGTTTTGCACGGGTGTTATTCTGTTATTCTCATCTCCTCAGGTCCCACTGTACATTTTATGCACGGAAACACACACACACACACACACACACACACCCACATAAATATATATATATATATATATATATATATATATATATATATATATACATGTCTGCTGCTTTGCACACGTGCTATACATTCTGCTCGCATCCCATTGTACCTTTTATGCACGGGCATGTCATTATTATATATATATACAATACATATAGTATATATTTGGGCAGCAATCTTTTATTTAAGCATGTTCATTTAAAAACGACCGACAATGAAGATTTTATTAACTTTTGATTTAATTTTCTTGTTGGTCTTTTTTAACGAAACATATATATATATATATATATATATATATATATATATATATATATATATATATATGTTTTGTTAAAAAAGACCAACAAGAAAAAAAATATATATATATATGGGATGCGGTTACAGAGAATAACAAGCGTGCAAATTTGCGAACACACACCTGAGTGTAGGTGAGTATTCAAAAAAACTTTTTTCTCGGGATCGCGAGAAACCAGCCCTTCTCGACGGTGCACGATGAGTTGCTTGGTGAAGAAAGAAAGAAAGAACGAAAGAAAGAACGAAAGAAAGAAAGAAAGAAAGAAAGAAAACAATAACTATAATATAAAGAAGAGAAGTAGACAGGCAGAAGGACGGTCGGACCGGAGCAGCAGAGTGTAGAAGCAGATGTAAGACAATACGAACGTGTCGACCTATGGGAGGAGCCGGGTGTCAATGCTACGAGGGAGGACGTTACAAAAGAAAGTAAATAAAAATTTAAAAGAACAAATAAAAAAATAAGAAAAAGAAAAGGAAAAGAAAAAAAAGGAAAGAAATGATGCTAGAGAGGAATGCGTGTGTTTGTGTGTGAATGGGGATGAGGTATAAATAGTGTGACAAGAGTGAGAATAACAACAGGAGTGAGAGATGCGAACGAAGAAAAAACGATAAATGATAAAATAATCTTAATAATAAAGCGGTTTTTTTTCTATGTGCGTGTGCGCGCGCATGCGTGTGTGCGCGCGCATGCGTGTGTGCACGCGCGTGTGACAGAAGAAGAAAAAGAGAGTCAGATGGAGGATCGTAGAGAAAAACAAAAACAAAAATAAGAGTGTAACTCTGATCTTTTGAAAAAAATAAAAATAAACGATCGTATAGATAGAAACAAACTAGATGAGGTGGAATAGAAGGGGTAAGACAAGTAAATAAGTAAGCAGAATTGGAAGAAAAAATATTAAAACAAAAAAGTTTTAACGAAAGCAGAAACATAACGTAGAAGAAAAATAACGTAAATGGAAATATTATTTTTAAAGTGAGAGGCAACAAGGGTACTTAAAAAAAGAAAAATTTAAATGAATTGATCGTAAATGATAGAAGAAAAAAGAAACAAAAAGTTTGTTCAAAAAAGTGAAGAAAGTTTTTAGAAATGAAAAGTCGGATGAAGGCAAAGTGTGAAAGGAAAAAAAGCATCAAAGAAAGAAAGAAAGAAAGAAAGAAAGAAAGAAGGGCTTGCACTAAAATTAAATAAAAAAAACAAAAAGAATAGTAGAGTAGCGTAGGTAGGCAGACGGTAGGAAAGCAAGAAGCCATAAGTAAATGAGGAAAACATTTGAAGACCCTACCTGAACTGTTGTACAGTAACTTAACAGACTACTTCTTCCGAAGCCATCGGCCTTCGAGGTATGCTGCCACCTGTATATGCCAGACAAGTTCTGAACAGGATTTCTGAACACTGAAATATCTTTCATACTCTTTTATGATCAGAATTTTTTTTTTTTTCACTCCCACCAACGCAGTTTAAGAGTGTACATATGTAGGAAGAGAAGATGACGGTAGACGTTGAAGGGACGTTTTCGCTGATAAAGAAATACACTAAGGAGAGTCGCGGAGAGGCGGAGGAGGAGAAGGAAGAGGGGGAGGAGATAAAACTGGGGAGGAGGAGGAGAAACAAGAAAGGGGGAGGAGGAGAGAATACAGATGAAGTAGGAGGAAAAGCAGGGGTCTGGAGGTAGAGGAGTCGAAATTCAAACGGGGAATATGAATGACGAGCGAAAGAAAAAAGACGTGTCGCCATTCATATATACTTAAAGTGATAATATATATATTAGTATACAAATCATATATATATATATATATATATATATATATGCTTTCACGGATGTGTGTACATATATGTAACTTTATACACTTAGATGTATCCAGGCGTGTGTGATGTATGTAAAGATGTATTTATGCATACTAACAAATGTGGACATACACCACACACATATTTGGATGCAGATATGTTAATATATATATATATATATATATATATATATATATATATATATATATGCATGAATGTACA
>JBBBDQ010000161.1:307500-310000 GCA_037127315.1 Ascarosepion bandense | reverse complement strand
ATTGTACTACGGCACGTTATAGCAATGGCTTGTGGCTCGGATTGTGGAATCAGAGAGCCGCGTTCGAATTCAAGTCGATATTTATTACATTCACTTATGTGGAAATAATCTTGTCAAAGGCATGACTCCAACATTTCTACACCAACCAGTAGGACAGACTGGGTTCTATAGCCCTGAGTGGCTAAGAGAAGGAAAACTATGAATTTAAAATTCTATATAATCCTGGCAAGGATGTGCGTTGTGGCGCAGTGGATATCGGCTCGGAACGAGATATCGGGGAGCCGAGTTCAAATTCCAGTTGAATTCATTGCATTTCAATTACGCGCAAATACCCTTGGGAAAGGTATTAATCCGTCACTTCCCTCCGGTTATGGATTAAATAATAGGACAGATTGGGTTCGAGAGCTTTGGCTGGCAACCAGTCTACCACAGAAAGCAATGACAACCTACTGCGGGATAATCTTCTGCCCAGTCAGTCATGTCTCTTTCGAGACATGATCGCCCAAGCGTGTTTCATGTATGGCACTTAACTGAATCCTGGCAAAGCACATAGTATGCAGCTAAAAGAAATCATGACTCGATCATCTCGACTACGGTCGACTCCTTATTTTTCTATTAAATTTTAAACTATCGCCCGGTTCACATTCCACCCACTTCTATTGAACAGGTGAAGAGGCTCATCCCTTGTTTCCTGTTTAGGATGCGGTTTCCGGTTTTCTCTTTTCCAGTCTTTTCACTCCTATGTAGCCCCCTGCACATCAGTGGCGTTACCGCCTTGCTCGGGGGTGATATGATTAAAATAAAATTGTGATGGGTTTCTAGCTGCTAGTATCGAAGATCGATCCTTATAATTGACTCATTCAGACTGCTGATGAATAATTTTCATTTATTCATTTATTCATCAACGGTATGAACGAGGCAATTGAATTTTTATTTTCATTTTTTTTTACATTGCTGAAATAAATTCTGGATTCATAACCATTTAATTATGTGTTGAGTTTTCCGCTCAAAATACTTGATAATGATGATATCCATTGAGCTCTCTATTTGTATCTAATTGATATTTTATATTAATTAGATAAAATCTTCTGAATTATCATCTCCGTCTTCACGGGTTACCATTCTCTCTTATACATATCTAAACTTATTTATAAATGGAACTGTGTGTGTGTGTGTGTGTGTGTGTGTGTGTGTGTGTGTGTGTGTGTCCGTTAGCTATAGACTCCGAAACGGCTGAACCGATTTTCGTGAAAATTTACACAGTTGTACTATAAGCGTCTGCCAGTGTTCTTAGCTTGGTTTTGTGTCGAGGTACCCCCGATAAATATCGAAAATCGATAATCGAAAAAATCGGGTTATAGAAGGAGTGATCCAATTTTTATCAAATTTGATACACTTAGACAAAGACATAAGAAACGATATTCAGAAGTTTCAAGGTTCTTACAATAGTGCAGGAAATTGATATATATATATATATATATATATATATATAAATAAGGCAAGATGTTTGTGTGTGTGTCTGTTTATCTGTCTGAATATCTGTATTTTTTTCATATATATATATATATATAAGGCAAGATGTTTGTTTGTGTATCTGTTTATCTGTCTGAATATCTGAATTTTTTCATCCCTTTTATTTTAGTTTCTGCTTCGGGTTTGGCTCTAAGTAGGTATAATTGTAGTTCTTAGTCTCAGCCATGATACCATTTACTCAGAGAACTTATTTAGCCTTCAAAATTCAGTTTACGACGCAAAATCTTATTTGATATCGATACCAGGAATTCAAAATTTGACTTACATCCATTCATTTTTCTTTCAGTCTACGGTTTCGCTTTAACTGGAAAAAAACTATTGCATTTTAGTCTTTCGTGCCAACGTCCAAAGAGTCTGAGCTTCAGCAGGACCATGGATTAGTTTTAAAGCTTTCATTACACCCGAACAACGCCGGGCTATACTGCTAGTATATATATATATATATATATATATATGTGTGTGTGTGTGTGTGTGTGTGTGTGTGTGTGTGTGTGTTAATCAACTAACACAAGGAAAGCGATAATCCCTCAAGGACGCGGGTAAGATTCGAGTGAGAAGTGAGGAGAAAAGTTACATTTAAATTTGTGAATATTGTAAATGCAAGGAACCAAAAAGAAAAGAAACTATTGAAATAGAACAGACGGTTGACTTTAGCTAGTTCATCAGCAAAACGGTGAGACCTACTTGCTAATCAAGCACGCTTAAATTTTATGCAGTCGAGGTACCAAGGAAGAAAACTTAATAAACCAATTGCCATAAAAATACGCGTAGAAAAGACAGGGGAAGGCCACGTCACATCGGCGAGAAAGTGACTGAGGCCGAGATATGTAGGAATGCTGAATATTTCTCAACCTACATATTAAAGAAAGTATTTTAAAGATCGAACATTATAAGTTATTGTTAGAAGTGTTAAAGAAACGTGAGAATCGGTATAGCATGTGTCTTGGGCAGCGTGGCAAATAGCATA
>JBBBDQ010000161.1:300000-302500 GCA_037127315.1 Ascarosepion bandense | reverse complement strand
CAAGCCATTGATCTGATTGTTTAGTTATCATAAAGGATCCACTTTTCATCACAAGTGACTATTCAGTCAAGAAAGGGATTATTGGTGTTATGCAGTGAGGTACCCATTTATCGAGCTTTTTTCACCTTGCCAATATTCTGCAAATGGCGTGAGATATATATATATAAGGCAATCTGTGAGTCTGTGTGTGACTGTTTCCTATGCACGCCTACATTTTTAAGCTACGCCATTCAAATTTTAAAAAATTTTCAAGAATAAAATTATGTTTCTGGAATCAGCAATTATTTTTTTAGCAATCTAATATATATATATATGAAAAATTAACTGCATAAATGTTGAAATTAGTCTAAATACGAAACTTGAGCCTCTATGCACCTCTGCATAGATCTGATCGACGAGATTATTTATTCCTCGTTGATAAAAAGTTATTGGCTGTGATGCGACGAAATTTTTGGATCTAAAAGTTTTCCTTTCAAATATGTGCTTAAGTTCTTAAAGATGATAATCACTGAGTAAAAAATTAGGAGAATATGGGGGATTTTGTAACGTCTCGTGTCCCAATTCTGCGATATTTTGCAACATCATTCTTGCAAAATGTGGCCGCGCATTATCGGCCTCTAGAAAGCTGTAGTGGATAACTCCAATTGAAGACCACCGGACAGTTACCATAATATTTTGCTGATGCAACTTTGGCTTTAGGAAACGTTTTGTGGTTTCATTACTATCAGGCGATTGACCTGACTGTTTACGGTTAACATAAATGATCCACTTTTCATCACAAATGACTATTCAGTCAAGAAAGGGACCCCTCCTGTTACGCAGGAAGAGAATCGAGTATACTTCAAAACTCGTAAGTTTTTGATTTTCATTTTGATCATAAGGAACCCATTCAACAAACTTTTTCACCTTACCAATAGTCTGCAAATGGCATGAGATTTACAATGCTGACACTAAGCGTCAGAGATATCAAATAAGTTTTTTCGTCGTAAACTGAATTTTGAAGGCTACATAAGTTCTCTGAGTAAATGGTATCATGGCTGAGGCTAAGAACTACAATTATACCTACTAAGAGCCAAACCTGAAGCAAAAACTAAAATAAAAGGGCTGATAAAAATACAAACATACAGGCAGATAAACAGACACACACAGAAACATCTTGCCTTTTATATATATATATATATATATATATATATATATATATATATTATCGATTTTGTAAGAACTGCAGCATTGAAACTTCTGAATATCGTTTCTTATGTCTTTGTCTATGAGTGCATCAAATTTGATTAAAATCGGACCACTCCTTCTATAACCCTTTTTTTTTTCGTTTGTCGATTTACGATATTTATCGGGGGTACCTCGACAAAAAACCTAGCTAAGAACACTCGCAGGCGATAATCACTGAGTATATGTGATTTTGTAACGTCTCGTGTCCCAATTCTGCGATATTTTGCGACATCATTCTTGCAAAATGTGGCCGCGCATTATCGGCCTCTAGAAAGCTGTAGTGGATAACTCCAATTGAAGACCACCGGACAGTTACCATAATATTTTGCTGATGCAACTTTGGCTTTAGGAAACGTTTTGTGGTTTCATTACTATCAGGCGATTGACCTGACTGTTTACGGTTAACATAAATGATCCACTTTTCATCACAAATGACTATTCGGTCAAAAAAGGGACCCCTCCTGTTACGCAGGAAGAGAATCGAGTATACTTCAAAACGTAGATGCTAGAAGAAGAAATCATTTTGTTCTTTACTGACACAGCGACAGAGAAAAGATTCCGTACCTCCCCACATATAAACAACCCCATTTTCTATGAGATTGGTACAAAAATAATGGTCGATTTCAGAAACATAATTTTCTCCTTGAAAAGTTAACTTTAGAAATATTGAAATTAGTCTAAATACGAAACTTGAGCCTCTATGCACCTCTGCCATCGATCGACGACATTATTTATTCCTCGTTGGTAAAAAGTTATTGGCTGTGATGCAATTAAATTCCACCACTGGTCTGGATCTGAAACTTTCACCATTTAAAAATGTGCTTAAAAATGATAATCAGTGGGTGAAAGATCAGAAGAATAGAGAGATTGTGGTAAATACTCGTATCAAAATTCGTTTTTGTTTTTGTTTTGCTTTTTGTTTTTTGCAATGTCCTTCTTGCAAAATGTGGTCGCGCATTATCGCGGAGAAAAATTGGACCACATCGATTCACAAATGAGATTTTCATTTTTTGCAGGCCTTCATGCATTTCAGCAACTTAATTGCAATAAATCTCTGAATTGGTGCTCTGATTCGCTTCCAGAAATCTGTAGTGGATAACATCAATTGCAGACCACCATTAATTATCTCATCAGACCATCATTATTAACTACCTGATGAGACATTGTTCTTTCAATGTCAAAACAAAATGCACAATTTTGTAGTAGTTTTTACATGTTCCAAAGTATAATTAATAAATATTCATTGTTCTATTTTTATATTGAGCCCTGTTTT
>JBBBDQ010000161.1:172500-295000 GCA_037127315.1 Ascarosepion bandense | reverse complement strand
TTTATTTGTGAATAAGTCCTGAAAGCTTCATTAAAATCCGGTAACTATTTGATATTTGTATGAATTTCCAAATTAAGGTGCTTATCACCGGAATGAAGTGAGTTATGTAAAATAATACTTTTTCCATTGTAAACTCTCGTAACGATTTGGTTACCCGCTAACTCAAATCAAAACAAGATTTTTTTTATAAAATTTTTGAACGTGTTAAAAGGGATTAAAAAATATTTGAAATAATTGAAAAAATACTTTGCTCTTTCCTCTTAATAAAAATATTAAAAAATTATGGAAAAAGTTCGTTTTTATTATGTTTGGGGCCATTTTTTTTTTCACACTATGCTGTTTTTTTTTTAGCGATTTAGTGGAGGTATTTCAGTCAGTTAAGTGCCATACGTGAAACACGCTTGGGCGATCATGTCTCGAAAGAGACATGACTGACTGGGCAGAAGATTATCCCGCAGTAGGTTGCCATTGCTTTCTGCGGTAGACTGGTTGCCGACCAAGGCTATAGAACCCAATCTGTCCTGTTATTTAACCCATAACTGGAAGGAAGAGACGGATTAATACCTTTCCCAAGGGTATTTGCGCGTAAGTGAATGCAAGGAATTCAACTGGAATTCGAACTCGGTTCCCCGATTTCTCGTTCCGAGCCGATATCCACTGTACCACAACGCACATCCTGGGGGTACTTAGATATATGAATAATAAGGAAACTAGTTGATTAACGAATCAGGATCTTTTAAAGGAGAAACAGATAAATTAAATAGTAATAATAGAAAGAAAAATTCATGTTTACGTCAAAATAGTAAAAATAAAATTTCATATAGGTAAAAAAAAATTAGTTTTCAAGAGCTTTGGAAACACGTCATTCTCGTGTAATTCCAACCGCGTCTCTATTATTATTGTCATTTTTCATCATATTTCGATTTCTGCTTTATTCTCACTACCAACCAAGTCTGCGGGGAGACCTAAGGCAGGTAGTGGCGTGTTGTTATGGCTCCATTTCATGTTTTTCTATCTTCCCTATCATCCCCAGCATTACATAGATAAAGTTTTCCTTAGTGTGTGGGCTGTACTTAATAAGACAATTTTTTGTATATCTCTTAAGCGGGGGTTTCCAGGAATTCTTTCAATGTGTTCTTTTGTTCCATTTTTTATCATTCCAAGTGCACCTACTATCACTGGCACAACTCTTGTTTTCAATTTCCACATTTTTTCTATTTCAATTTCCAGGTCTTTATATTTTGACAGTTTTTCAAATTCCTTGATTGCTATGTTACAATCCGCTGGACAAGCCATATCAATTAATAGACAAGTTTTCTCCTTCTGATTTTTAACAATAATGTCTGGCCTGTTTGCTTCAATTTTTCTGTCTGTGTAGATGGTGTAATCCCATAGAATGGTTACATCTTCTATTTCTGTAACCGGTGCTGGATGATGTTCATACCAGTGTTTGTTTATAGATTTTCCATAATGTTTGCACATTGCCCAATGTAAATATTGCCCAACTCTATCGTGGCGATTTTTATATTCATTTGGGGCAAGCACAGAACAGCCTGAGATTAGGTGGTCTATTGTTTCTTGGTGTTTATCACAAAACCTGCATTTTCGATCCATATTATTATGCATAATATTTGCCTGAAAGTTTCTAGTGAAAAGATTATTATTATTATTATTATTATTATTATTATTATGTTAGTTTTGCCCATTGACGTAATCAATAGATATTCTGTTCTTGAAGCATAGCAACAACAAGACTGCTCACAACTCATGA
The DNA here is from genome assembly GCA_037127315.1 of Ascarosepion bandense. Taxonomy (NCBI): domain Eukaryota; kingdom Metazoa; phylum Mollusca; class Cephalopoda; order Sepiida; family Sepiidae; genus Ascarosepion; species Ascarosepion bandense. Next base: position 293,229 of record JBBBDQ010000161.1, on the reverse strand, counting down.
ATTCTTTGGAAAATCCTCTCAGATTAAATGATGGTAGTGTTCTGGAGGTCTACAATTTTGGACAATATTTTCAGTTCTGGCTAAGCGTTCTTTCAGTTTTTTTAGGAAGGGGCTATTATAAAAAAATCATATGTGCTTTTAAGCTTATTTTACCGGATTTGGTAAAATAAAACGTAAGGCTATTAGCGTAATGTTATTATTATGAAGGCAGGTAATGTTAAAAATAACAACACACGGACTTAACACTTTATTTATTTTCACCATCAATTGTTAAGATAATTTAAAATCTTCTCCGTTATCAACTATTAAAAAACAAATTAAAATCATTTATTGATCACCAATTATTAAATGAAATATAGAAATCTCTGAATAATTCATAAGTTTAAAAGTGTGTTTATTTTACCGGAACCGTTGGAATTTTTAAGATGGTTTTCTAAACGCAAATATTACTTAAGATTACTGGTATGCACCTACGAATCATATTTTAATGTTTTTTTTTATTTTTTATTTTTTATTTATATTAAGTTGAGTCATAAAGATATTTTTTTGTTTATCAACTTTATTCTTCAAAAAATAAAGTACGATTATATTTCATTTAATCTTTTAGGCGTCAATATTAATAATGACTCGTTTCCACTTCGATACATTTTTTTAGTAAAGATTCCACAGATTTTTATTTGAAAGAAATTCTGACGAACACTTGAACCTTGCTTTTAAGAACATTTTTTGGAGATAATAATAGTTTAATGAGAAAAGTATTACTAATTAACTCATAGAGAGGAGAGGTGGATGTATACATTTCCAAAGGGTATTTGCGCATAAATGATGAACTTAGATCACTAGTGTCCCCTAAATACGAATTTGCACGAGATACTAGATTAGCAACTAGATCCCACCCTTTTACAGTGAAACCGATAAAATGCAGCCGTAATTTCTACTCCAATAGTTTCTTTCCTCGCACTTCCCGACTGTGGAATTCTCTTCCAAACGATTGCTTCCCCGACGGCTACAATCTCCAGGAGTTTAAATGTAAGGTCAATAGACACCTCCTAACACACTAACCTGCTCCCATTCTATCAAACACTCTTCCCATCTGCCCAACCCTCATCCTCGCTATCTTTACTCATCTGTCACCTTAATCCTGACATTCCCTATGTCTAACCACTCCTTCTCTTTACCTTCCTCTATGTAGCCCCATGCGCAATAGTGGCAGTGGAATGCTTTGCTTGGGGTGAGATGATTAAAAAAAAATGACTATAACATTTTTGGTGTTAATAACGATTTAGTAGGAAAAGTATTCCTAATTAACGCATAGCAGAGGATAAAGAAAAGGTGGATTCATATCTTTCCAAAGGATATTTTGCGCGTTAGTAAACATAACGAACCAAACTAGAATTGGAACTAGGTTCTCTAATTAACAATCCTGAACTGTTATCCATTACACCACCCGCACATCCAAGCTTATGGCGTCTGGTATTTCCACCATCAAAACATTTTGCAACGATCGAAAAAGGTAGTAATATATTAACACAAATTCATGTAAATATGGCGGATGGGGTAGGAAATAATTATTTTTATTTATTTTTTCGGTGTTATTCTTACTCTACGGAACCATAGTGGATACCAACAGTTTTACTACTGATAGGTGTAGATCGCCTTTTGATTAAATTTCTTAAACTATCGCCCGGTTTACACTCCACCCATATCTATTGAACAGGTGAAGAGGCTCATCCCTTGTTTCCTGTTTAGGTTGTGGTTTCTGGTTTTTCTCTTTTCCAATCTTTTCACTCTTATGTAGCCCCCTGCGCATCAGTGGCATTTTCGCCTTGCTTGGGGTGATATGATTTTAAAAAAAAATGTGCTCGTTGTAGTTTTCTGGATGTATAAATGGGTGTTTAATGTTTCATTGTGTTTTAAGAATTCTAAACGAAAAACTCGACGCATACAACATTATCTTTCTACAATGACGCTAAGCCTTAGGCGTTGGTTCAGGGCATTTGTCCTTGTCATTCCGCTACCTTTTGCGTTGAACATTGTCGTATATAACCCATTTTTCATCGCCTATTGAGAGATATCGAAGGAAAGGTCGTTATAATTTGTTTCCCCAAAAAGAAAAGTACTTATGAATCGACACAATATTGTGAATTTGTTTAAAATAAGGATCCTTTTTCTTATTATTTATATCCGGATTATTGTTTGTTTGTGTGTGTGTACCCGCGTCCGTGTGCATTTTTTTACTTTCTTTCTGTTATTTTTTTCTGCTATTTTTAGGTTGTTAATTTAATTTGCTCTTCAACGACATAGTTTAGGAAATTATTGTCGGTAAATTTTTTATTTATTTCTCGAAGGCCTTCACCCCCACAAATTTTTCCAAACATCCTTATTTCCGTGCAAATGTATATGCTGAACTCAAATCAATAATTATTTATTGAAGAAACCTACCTTTATTGATGTTAACGACCAGAAAAAATCGGACTTCTTCTCGCTGTTTATCTCACCCCGCAACCACCTTTGAGATATGTCATTCAGTGCTGAATGACTTTAGGCGTAGTAAGCTAATTTTCGGCCTATTTACTTCCTTTGTGCAATTACTACGCGATTTGTTTTGTTTCGGAACTCAACTTCCGCTGAAAGTTGCGTGTATTTGCATTTTTTTTCTCCTTTTTTGGGGGCTGTAGAATTTTTTTTAAAGATAGTTAACTTTCAAATAGATATTTCTTTAAGAAAGTTAACTTTCAAATTTATGAAAATAAGTGTAGTTTAATTCAACTTCAAATGCATTGCGTGTATTTGCGTGTTTTTTCCTTTTTTTTTAATTTCAGAAAAAAGTTAACCTTCAAATATATGAAAATATATTTGCGTGTTTTTTTTCCTTTTTGTTTATGAAAATAAGTGATAATTTTAGTTTTACTTAATTTTTTCCGACGAAAGTTAACTTTCAAATATATGAAAATATAGAATTGTTTAAGAAAGTTAACTTTCAAATATATGAAAATGAGTGCAGTTTAATTAGCCTTCAAATATATAAATATCACAAAACACAAAAAAAATACACGCAATAACCTTAACTCTAACCCAACCCCCAACCCTAACCCAATTATCACTTATTTTCATATATTTGAAAGTTAACTTTCTTCTCAAATTAAACACACGCAACTTTCTTAAATTCATTACCAAGAAAGAAAAAAAAGGAGAAAAAAAAAACACGCGATAACCCTAACCCTAACCCTAAATTTGAATTTGAAAGTTAACTTTCTTGAAAAAAATTCTACAGCCCAAAAAAAGGTGAAAAGATACACGCAACTTTCAGCGAAAATTGAGTTCCGAAACAAAACAAATCGCGTAGTAATTGCACAAAGGAAGTAAATAGGCCGAAATAAGCATCCTACGCCTAAAGTCATTCTGCACGAAATTAGATATGAGAATAGTGGTAAGGGGTGAGATGAATTTCGATTTCTTTTTTCTGGTCGTTAACATCAATAAAGGTAGGTTTCTTCAATAAGCAATTATCGATTTGACTTCAGCATATACATTTGCACGGAAATAAGGATGTTTTGGGAAACTTTGAAGGGGTAAAGGCCTTCGGGGAATAAATCAAAAATTTACCTTATTGTCGATCAGTGTTTGTTTTACGTTATTCAATTCTTTAAAAAAAATGATACTCGTGAAGAAGAAAGAAATTAGTTTAGCTTCGTTAAACCTGTTCTTTACAACGCCGACCTTTGATAGCCGTCATTCCGTTTGATAATTACGAAAGCAAGAATTTATGCTTGTGGGGTTTTAATTCACCGAAGTCTATGAAATTTATTAGAATCATGAGACTCTGATAAATCACCAAAAAAGAGAATTTTATACAAAATCATGAGTAAATTACTAAACAGTTTTCTTCAAAAGTTTCTTTAAGATCTTTTATATGGCTTAACACATTTCATATAAATACATCACCAATATATTGAACATACAGATTTGGCGCAATTGTTAAATACTTTGGCTTTTATGTAAATTACACTGTAAAAATTCTCTCGTACTTCTTACTTTCCGGTTAACGTCATTCATCAAAATTTTAAATGTTAATAGTTATCTTCTGTTTTCTTAATTTCTTATCTTTTATTGTTCCCTCTCCTTAATAATGTTTTCTTTGCCTCATATTCTATCATACTCAGTAATTTATTGCATCTTAATGACTTTATTATCCTGACTAGGGTAAAATGGTTAAAAAAAAGAATAGAACAAGTGGGACCAAGAGGCGACCCCATAGCTATTACATAAATCGATGTCTAAATGCTTTCATGATGATCATCGGAAAGTACAAGTGTAATAAGGTATAAAAGTGTACGTAGAGCTGTTGATCTAATTTCTTCTTCTTCTTCTTCTTATTATTATTATTATTATTATTATTATTATTATTGTCACGTTCCTTTGCGATATAGGCAATCATTGCTCTCTAAAATTTTCTATTTCTTGTAGCTATTAGCAAACTCCACAACATTCCGACTTTCATTCATATAAGCTCCTAGCTCATTGATTTCTCTTATCTCTGTTACTCTCAATATGCCCCGTGTCGGTTTAGTTCTCCAGACCCTTCTTCTACATTATATCTTACACACTTTGCAATATCGTGCATGCAATTTATTCATCAGGAACATAAGTAAAAACACTTTTGACGTATGTGAGTGCAAATTTTGTTCAAAATCCTTTCTAGAATTGACATTATGTTTAATAAATAATTACGGTAGGAACAATAAGTTTATAGTTTCGATAATTGACACGGAAAAAGACATTTTGAAATAATGATACGTGCAAATGAACTCTGGATATGATTTCAGCGTTAGTAGCTGAAAACTTGCTTCTTGATGAAGCTGGTAGTGATTATTCTATTTCGTTTTGTTATCAAGAATCGAACATAATTTTGAATTTTAATCAGTCATGTTTAAATAATAAAAAGTTAGTGTTATTTCCTTTCTTAATTGTATCGTTCTTAGTTCAAAGTTCTTTAAAAACTTTGGTTAATGCTTTACATAATAGTGAAATCTCTTTCCAGTAATGACAACTTTTTACGCGTCCACTAGGATGCGTTTTGACGTGTTTAGAGATTTGAAGTAATAGAGATGTAGTTTTACAGAAGGACGTTGGGGAGACCATGAACCGAACAAGTAAGCGACAATGTTTTGGAGAGGATGCAAACGAAAAGGAAACATATACTAAGGATCAGGAAGAGATAGCCGAGGTTTCAGGGATACGTAATGAGGAAGGAGGGTTTCGAGAAGCTGGTACTCACAGGACGGATAGAGGAAAAGAGAGACAGGGGAAAGATCTACTTGATGGATTTGAGCAGGTGGATGGCGGAGCAGGGTTTCGGAAAGATAGCAAGAGAAAAAGTGTTGAGAGCCACAAGAGATAAAAGCAAGTGGAAGTCCATAATCGCCGACGTCCTGAAGGGATATGGCACATGAAAAAAGAAGATCAGCCAACAACTGTAGATTACTCTGAAGGAGCGGCCCAGTTTCATTCTTTATTTTTTTTACACTGATGCTAAATTTGGCATATAGATGACAATTCGGTCTAAGGTTAAATAATTGCTTTTGATTTGATAGTTAGTACGTAAATAAGAGAGGTCAACTAAGTTCCCCGAAGGATTTGCAAATAATATATATATATATATATATATATATATATATATATAGATAGATAGATAGATAGATAGATAGATAGATAGATAGTTTCATTGTTCAGACTCTTGTCCACATCTTTATTGCCATTATTACGAGGTTTCGGCCCTTGCACGCTCGGGGGCCGTTTTCAGGTGCTAGAGATTTCGAACTGGACCCTTTATTACGATCACATGCGATGCCACTACTGGTAGCCAAATAGTTATCTCCCTTTAACTTAACTCTCTAAGTTACTTGTTCATCATTGTTGTAGCCTGGTTTTGAACTGAACTGGGCCATGTGTTCTCAAGGCAATAATGATGAGGACAATAGTACGAACAATGTAAATAGTGAAAATACTACCTCATTTCAGATATATATTATTGTTATAATAATACCTACTGCAAGCTATTAATTTTCGTTGTTCAATGCACTATCATGAAGTTAAATATATATATATTAGCAATATAGCCCGGCATTGCCCGGATTTAATGAAAGCTTTAAAACTAATCCATGGTCCTGGGGCTCAGACTCTTTGGACGTTGGCACGAAAGACTAAAACACAATAGTTGTTTCCAGTTAAAGCGAAACCGTAGACTGAAAGAAAAATGAATGGATGTAAGTCGAATTTTGATTTCCTGGTATCGATTTATATATATATATATATATATATATATATATATATATATATATATTATCGATTTTAAGCACTATTGTAAGAACTGCAACCTTGAAACTTCTGAATACCGTTTCTTATGTCTTTGTCTATGGGTGTATCAAATTTGATTAAAATCGGACCACTCCTTCTGTAACCCGATTTTTTCGATAATCGATTATCAATATTTATCCGGGGTACCTCGACACAAATCCTAGCTAAGAACACTCGCAGACGCTTATAGTACAACTGTGTAAGTTTTCAAGAAAATCGGTTCAGCCGTTTCTGAGTCTATAGGTAACGGATACACACACACAGACACAAAGTTCCGTTTATAAATAAGTTTATAAACCTATTTATATATATAGAAAATTTAGGTATGAAACCAAACAGTAATGATTCCTATGTCTCCATTGTCTAAATTTAGAGCTTTGTTTCCAAAATTGTGCACGCTTTAGAGGCTAACCACGAATCGATCCATTTTTGGCATCTTCATAAAAATGAATGTGCTGCTTCGTCAGGCCATAAACCATGATTCAAAATAAGTGATGTATGGTGAATACGGGACAATGTCTGGTGAATACGGAGGGTGAGACTGCTCTTCCCATTTAATTGTTTTCAAGTAGGTCTTCACCAGTTGTGCAACATGGGGCCTAGCGTTGTCATGCTGCAAAATCACTTTGACCTGTGTCTGCTCGTATAGCGGCCATTTTTTTTCTTCAATGTGCGGCTCAATTACATCAGTCGATAGCGATCTCCCGTGATGATTTCCGTCGGTTTGAACAGCTCATAACAAACTATACCCAGCTGACACCACCAAATGCAGAGCAGAAGCTGCGGACCATGGATATTCGGCTTTGTTGCTGATGTTGCCGCATGGCCAGGCTTACTCCACGATTTTCTATGCTTAGGGTTATCTTAGTGTATCCACTTCTCATCGCTAGTCACGATGCGATATAAACAAAGTCCTTTTCTGCTGTTGAAGCAACTGTTCACACTTGACAAGACTCTCGGCTTGAACTCGTACGGCACCCAATGTCATTGCTTTTGAATCATTTCTAATGCTTTCAAATGTTTCAAAATTGTAGTGCGATCAACTTCTAATGATGTTGCAAGTTCAGCTTGTGCCTGACATGATTCTTCATGAAAAAATGCCTTCAGTTTTTTGTCTTCAAACATTTTCTGTGCGTCATAGCATTTTTTAAATCTTCAACATCAAAATTATTATTTATGAAGCGTCTAAACCAATCTCTGCTTGTATTTTTCTGACACAGCAAAGTCGCTATAAGTATCAACAAAAATTCCGTGTTTCACCTTCAGATTATTTTTAATAAAGTAGTACAGAAAAATTCCCCGAAAATACGTTTTCCTTTGGCACAAAATCCGACATGTTTAATGATTTGAAAAGTTGTTTACACTTCGCCGAAATGACATACTCTGAATTTCAAGCTTGATTATAGTACCATCTGACATTACAAGAACGCAGATCTGCATGTGCACACACACACACATATATATATATAATTCATATTTATTATGTACACATTATTCACTTATGCATGAACCTGTTATATATATATATATATATATATATTGTCATCCACAGACAGATCTGTTTCGCTCTATCACAGCTCATCAGTACGGTTAGACATCCGATTGCTTTTTAACCCAGAATTTAAAACCGACCAAATTGGCGGCAGTCGGCGATTCTACCTCTGGGCTATGGGCGCTCTGCAGAAGAAGGTAGACATTTAGCGTATGATGTATCATACGCCAATAACCAAATTGCTCTAATTCATTACTGAATGAGCGATGCGTAGATGCTAGAGTAGCTACTGTTTTTTCAAAGTCTACCATTCTTCCAGAGTGCTCATATATATGTATATATATATGTGTGTGTGTGTGTGTGTGTGTGTGTGTGTGTGTGTATGTTTCAGATTAAATAAATAGCAAACAATATGTTTGCTTATTTTTAATAAAATCCGTTCATAATTTTTCGTGTATTGCAATCAAAAGATTGACAAATATTATTTTCATTCATTCTTAAGGTACCCAAGTACTTTCAACCTCTTTCCGTGTGTGTGTATGTGTTTGTATGTGTGTTTATATCTTTTTGTGTGCGTGTATGTATGCATGCTTGTATGAGCAGCATATTTTCATTGAAACCTGCTTCATTGAATAATACAGACATATTTTGTCTGATTTTTATAATCTTTTCCAGATCTCTAATCAGTTTTGCGGATAGGCAAAAAACTATGGCTCCTTCCTTGATGGATTTCATCTTAACATCAAGAAACCGACTGCCGGACTCGAAAGTATCATTTTAAAAGTAAATCGACACAATATGTCTACATCATTCATTGAAACACACAAACTCACACGCAAACACACATATTTATATATATATAAATACACACACACACACACACATTATATATATATATATATATATATATATATATATATATAAAGACCAGAGGTAGAATCGCCGATTGTGAGTTTAATTATGTAGGCAAAATTGTTCGTCGACAGTTGTGTTTGCACGAAGTCACAAGTCATCGTAACCGAGTGTTCAAGTGTAATGGCCTTGTTTGAACTGTTGATAAAAGACTTTAACTAAGGTTCGCTCAACATAGTTTCCGTATAAACCACAGGTGGAATTTGTGGGTGTTGGCAAGCCATCTTAAACGACATGGATCCTCGGAAACGAGCGAGTATTATTATTATTATTATGTCATTTTTCATCATATTTCGATTTCTGCTTTGTTCTCACTACCAACCAAGTCTGCGGGGAGACCTAAGGCAGGTCGTGGCGTGTTTTTATGACTCCATTTCATGTTTTTCTATCTTCCCTATCATCCCCAGCATTACATAGATAAAGTTTTCCTTAGTGTGTGGGCTGTACTTAATAAGACAATTTTTTGTATATCTCTTAAGCTGGGGTTTCCAGGGATTCTTTCAATGTGTTGTTTTGTTCCATTTTTTATCATTCCAAGTGCACCTACTATCACCGGCACAACTCTTGTTTTCAATTTCCACATTTTTTCTATTTCAATTTCCAGGTCTTTATATTTTGACAGTTTTTCAAATTTCTTGAGTGCTATGTTACCATCCGCTGGACAAGCCATATCAATTAATAGACAAGTTTTCTCCTTCTGGTTTTTAACAATAATGTCTGGTCTGTTTGCTTCAATTTTTCTGTCTGTGTAGATGGTGTAATCCCATAGAATGGTTACATCTTCTATTTCTGTAACCGGTGCTGGGTGATGTTCATACTAGTGTTTGTTTACAGATTAAAAAAAAACAAACACTAAACAATAATAAAAAAACAATATTATTATTATTATTATTATTATTATTATTATTATTATTATTATTATTATTATATACATATATATATATATAAACTTATTTATAAATAGAACTTTGTCTGTGTGTGTGTGTGTATGTGTGTGTATGTGTGTGTGTGTATGTGTCCGTTACCTATAGACTCCGAAACGGCTGAAACGATTTTCTTGAAGATTTACACAGTTGTACTATAAAAGTCTGCGAATGTTCTTAGCTAGATTTTGTGTCGAGATACCCCCGATAAATATCGAAAAATCGATAATCGAAAAAATTGGGTTATAGAAAGAGTGGTCCGATTTTTATCAAATTTGAGATACTCATAAACAAAGACATAATAAACGATATTCAGAAGTTTCAAGGTTGCAGTTCTTACAATAGTGCAGAAAATCGATAATATATATATATAAAAGGCAAAATGTTTGTGTGTGTGTCTGTTTATCTGCCTGTATGTCTGTATTTTTTTCAGCCCTTTTATTTTAGTTTTGCTTCGGGTTTGGCTCTAAGTAGGTATAATTGTAGTTCTTAGTCTAAACATGATACCATTTACTCAGAGGACTTATTTAATCTTCAAAATTCAGTTTACGACGAAAAACGTATTTGATATCAATACCAGGAAATTCAAATTTGACTTACATCCATTCATTTTTCTTTCAGTCTACGGTTTCGCTTTAACTGGAAACAACTATTGCTTTTTAGTCTTTCGTACCAACGTCCAAAGAGTCTGAGCTCCAGGACCATGGATTAGTTTTAAAGCTTTCATTACACCCAAGCAACGCCGGGCTAAACTGCTAGTATATCTATCTATCTATCTATCTATCTATCTATCTATATAATTTTTTTTTGATAAATTATATATATATATATATATATAATTTTTTGAAAAATTATATACGCACACGCAGTTATTTCCTTACTATAAATTTATAAAAATAACAGCTAAATACTTAACAAATGTCAACGATGACCCTTTCAGTTGGTATTCGAGAAAATGTAAGTTTTAATTCTTTTTTTGAATTGGTAGTGTAACGGATATCGGCGCAGATAAAGAAACTGATGAGCCGTGCTGAAGATTTGAACTAGTCTAATGTATTTATTTTCGCACTTATACTCTGGAGAAAGGTAAGATTCCGTTTCTTCTTCCCCTCGGTAAATGGGGTTAAATACCAGTGTAGGCCTAGCTCCTATCTTAAGGTGGCAACCAATCTAAAAGAAGGACAATTTTGATTCCAAATACCCCGGATAATATAGAAAAGTAACCGTGGAGAGTCATGATCGACTACATTTTAAAAGGACATGAAAGCAAAAAACAAAACTTATCCCACTTGAATGGCTGCCTCAAGAGAAAATTTCAACCACTATATTTACAAAATCTGCAGCAACTGCCTCGTATAAATATCTACAACTGCGCCTACAAGTGAGACTATGCCAGAGGGCGAACACGTGTATTCTAGTGTGAGTTGTGTGCGCGTGCGTGAGCCTCTGATGGCGTTCGAAAATAAAAGTTAATTTTGGCGGTAACTTCTGTATGTGCGTTTCAGTTTACATGAATATATGCTAACAGTATACACGTCAGTGTGGAAGGGGCCGGGAGTTGGTGCAGAAACCCTCCAGCACACTTTTTGCTATAATTAAGAACAAAACAGAAGACTAAATTTATCTTCTTGTTTACAGTCTATGACAATGCGGTCAAGTTGTTTTATTTGTCAAAAATCATTACCGCCATTAATTTTTAGAGTAAATACATAAATTTCTTCTTTCCGTTTGTTGTTTTTGTTGTTGTTGTTCTTTTCGAAGCATTAGCTTCTGAAATTTCTGCATAAATCTCATGTACGACAAAATGTTTGAAGGTTTCGTTTCAGAAGATAATTCTTCTTCCTCTTTAAGAGACATTTAAATAGACAAAAATCAACTCAAAAGAGACATTAAACACACACACACACATACATTTAAACGCATTAGATGCTCACCCTAACGAAACTGACCAGAATTTCGACATATAAATGCTACTCTAATTAAAAGAGAAGATTCTTTACTAAGAGGGAAATGTTTAGAAAATGCATTAATTGCTTATTTGTCTACAGTAAATTTGTGACCAGGTTTTTAGAACTTTTTTTTAGAAGACGATCATGGCGTTCCACGTCTCCCTATCCCTGGTGGCTCTTAGCACGCTTTCTTTTTTTTTTTTTTTAGATTAAACAGATTAAAAAATCTATCTAAAAATCTATCTATAAAACATAATATCTGGTTTAATCCCCCCACCACTTTTAATATCTTGTTTAGCCCCCATATTTTAACATTTGATTTAGTCCCCATTTCTTTTAACATCCGATTTGGTCCCCCGACATTGGATAGCATGTTTAGACCCGATTCTTCTAACATTCGATTTAGTACCCCACCCCCGATTTTGACATATGATTTAAACGTCCCTTTAAAATCACATTTATTTCCCAATTTTTATTTTGCAACATCCTGCTTAGATCTGAGCCTATGTTTACGTCTATAGTGATGTGCAATAATAATAATAGATAGATAGATAGATAGATAGATAGATAGATAGATAGATAGATAGATAGATAGATAGATATGAAGTGACTGAGGTATGAGCAGACACATATGTGTGCGCATGATCAGGCTTAGATATTAACTGAGTATAAGAAAGAAAGAAAGAAAGAAAGAAAGAAAGAAAGAAAGGAAGCCACAAAACAAAAACTCAGGGGGTTGAATCAGATGTTAAAAGATGGGTGGGGTTATATCATATGATGAGTTTAAAATTTTCTGATTCTCTCAAAAAATTAATATTTTTGGAATAGATAATTCAGGCATTTACATTGATTTCTTTTGGGATTTTAGATATACTGATTTTGGCTTTAAACCTGTACTCATTTTCTTTAATGAGACTTATGTATTTTGTGTGTGTGTGTGTGTGTGTGTGTGTGTGTGTGTGTGTGTGTGTATAATAGTCGTATAGAGGGGATTTTCTTTTTACGTTAATACATCTAGAATAAATAGGAAAATAGAAGATTTTTCTTATTTATTCTGAAAATGAATGACAGTAATGGTTTTTATCAAATGATACTTATAACAATGCTATCCGGTCAAAATATTTTACTCGAACGAAAAAAAACAAAGGCAAAAAAAACAACAGAATAAACTATGACAATATGATGTAGCTTAGCTGTATCATATATACGATGGATGAAATGTCGTCTAATTTAGGTAAAAATGAAAATGATAAACGTAAGTAAGTACTGGTTTTCTTCTGATTTATATATATATATATATATATATATATATACTAGCAGTATAGTCCAGCGTTGCTCGGGTGTAATGAAAGCTTTAAAACTAATCCATGGTTCTGGAGCTCAGACTCTTTGGACGTTGGCACCAAAGACTAAAAAGCAATAGTTGTTTCCAGCTGAAGCGAAACCGTAGACTGAAAGAAAAATGAATAGATGTTAGTCAAATTTTGATTTCCTGGTATCGATATCAAAATCAAAAACTAAAATAAAAGGGCTGAAAAAAATACAGACATACAGGCAGATAAACAGACACACACACAAACATCTTGCCGTTTATATATATATATATATATATATATATATTATTGATTTTCTGCACTATTGTAAGAACTGCAACCTTGAAACTTCTGAATATCGTTTCTTACGTTTTTGTCTAAGAGTGTATCAAATTTGATCAAAATCGGACCACTCCTTCTATAAACCAATTTTTTCGATTATCGATTTTCGATATTTATCGCGGTACCTCGACACAAAACCTAGCTAAGAAGACTCGCAGACGCTTATAGTACAATTGTGTAAATTTGAAGAAAATCGTTTCAGCCGTTTCGGAGTCTATAGGTAACGGACACACACACACACACACACACACACACATACACACACAGACACACAGAGACAAAGTTTAATTTATAAATAAGTTTATATATATATATATATATATATATATTAGAATTTGAATTATTTGAATTGGGATTGATTTTTGTGTGGTGCGTTTTAAATGACATGAGTTATGGATTTAACCGTTTGTTCTGATTTTTAGTTTGTTTTTATATTTTTGTGATCATGTAGCTTGTTTTGGTATAATAGTAGTTCTTTCAGGAAATTATATATATATATATATATATATATATATAACCTTTGAGATTTAAGAAAAGAAATCACCCGACCGGCATTCGAGAGCAAGGGAAAATTTACTCTCCCCAAAATCATTTTACTCGACCGACTTCATTTTCTTAATAGTCGCCTTACGTAAACATAGCGTGAATCACTGACGGAAAATAAAAATGAAATTTTAATTAAAATCTCGAATGTCTTACGAAGGATTTTAAAAAAAATTTAAATAATAACATCGTAATTTGATCATTCCTCTTAATAATAGAATAAACATTTTGATAATAAAACTTTGTTTTTTTAGTTTGAGCCCTTTTAACATCATGATATGCTGTTTTATGGCAGTTGAGTGGAGGTACCTAAATTCGTAGTTTCTATCTTCTGTTTGACTACAACCTCCATCTCATATATGATAAAAAATAACAAATCTGATTTTCTCAAAAATTTTCTATAACAAAATTACTTACTCGTATAATTTGTTTTTCGGTGCGTGGTTTAAAGAAGTATTCGTTTTTTTTTTCTTTCTTTCAAATGTTCGTTCTTACTTTTCGGAAATATAGAAGTTGAGTCAAGGATGATATTTTTCCAAATGAGTTTTTAAAAATCTGTGAGCGTCTTTAATCATGGCGACAGAGACATTCTGGCTCCACTCTGGAAGTGTTGATTAAACGGATATTTACACTGACCGGGAAGATAAAAACGAGACAGGAGCTTGTCAATCTAAATTCCATTTGTCAGATCTTGCTTTGATGACTGCGAGATGTCACTGTCTTTTATTTAACCACACAATTCGACGTTAAGCAGGTGCCATGCATAAGACAAAAGAATTCAATAATGTCATCGTAGGCCATTCTAAGTAACTTGTGAATCTTTAATGGCATACTTTTAGGTTGTAAAAGGAATCAGATTTCCTTTTTCTGTATTTGAAGGGACACCTTTCATTGCGAACTTTTTAATCGACCGCGGGCGAGTAAAGCTTTAATCGCCCAATTAAGTTTTTAATCGACTGAGTAGATCGGGTGAGTAAAATCTCAAAGGACATCTATATGCATCATGCATATGTGTATTGGGGTCTGTATGTAACGATTCCGATATGAATAAAATGTGTCTGCAAAAGGAAAATGTGAATAATGACGCATAATGTCCATCAGAGGACAAAATGCATAGATAAATAAAAGGTTTCCTTTTCTCCTTATTCATAGATATATATGTGTGTGTGTGTGTGTGTGTGTGTGTGTGTGTGTGTGTGTGTGTGCGTATGTGTGTGTTTTAAGTTATATATATATATATATATATATATATAGTTATCTTTAAAATCTAAAATATTTTCAGTTCACGCTCTTTCCAGGTTTTTTGAACAGGGGCAGATGTGTATTGCTTGTTTCCTGTATAGAATTCCGTTTCTGGTTCCTTCTAAAGTCTTCAAGTTTTTCTCTTGCTCTCTGTAGCCTCTTGAGTCTTAGTGGCATTATCAATTTGCTTGGGTTGAGTTGATTAAAAATAAATTATAATATGCTATTGGATTTCAGATACGTTGGCTTTAAAGAATTACTTATGAAAATGAAAACGTTAAATATTGAATTCCATCTAAAGAACCTTTGAAAGAGCACTCTCAAGTTTCAAGTCCTTCCTAACTGGTAATTCCTTGAATGTCATTGTAAACGGCTAGTCATTGGAAGCCCTTAGAATATATTTGGAAGACCAGAACCGAGCAACTCATTTCCGCCCTGATACAGACCAGGTGGTTCAATCGGAAAAGGAATGATTTGTAAAAGTCAATAAAACCAAATATAACAAATATTAAGCGATTGAATAAATTAAGCGATGCAAAAAGCAATTACTCGAAATCTCATAAAATTAAATACGTGTGGGCAACAGCCGTACGAACAAAGACTTTTTTTTAAAACAAATATTTAAAAAAAATAATTTATTGCTCGATAGATTAAAAAAAATCAGTAAAATCTGATAAATCTTTGATTTTTATAAGAATTTCCGCAGGAATGTTTTTCACTATAAAAAAAAAACGATAAATTTCCAGTAAAATTTAAGGTCGCGCCTTGACGCCATAAAAACAAGATTTTAAAGAAATTTTTTTAAAAGAATATATATTTTTGCATAAAAAACCTTTTCATCTTTCTTCAAATATTTGACGATAAATTTTATTTTAGTAAGTTTAGGACATTTTTTTTAAATTCTTCCTAGATAATTCTTGAAGGTTATCTAATATTGGGTTAGTCAAAAAGTTCGTTCGCATATTAAATAACAAGTTTACATAATAGACCTAACGAACTTTTTGGCAAACCCAACACACACACACACACACACACACACACACACACACACACACATATATATATATATATATATATATATATAGTTTTAGTGCAATTAACTGAGCAGGTTCATGCTGACTCCGAAGTTTCGAGAGTACACCGTTATGATTCCTTCACCCATCAGGGCTCGGTTTCTTGTTTTTAAGTCCCGTTTTTTTTGTTTTTTTTTCTTGCCACTAAATGGCTCGATTTGATTTGATATTTTGTGGGTTTGGCCTTGTTTGGTTTTGTTTACGATTGGCTGGTTTTCTTTTTAGTTGTTTTTCTTTTTATTGAGAAGGTGTTTCATTTCTTTTTTATGCATTTTTATTGTTTTTTTTATGAACGCGTGAGTAAGTTGCTGCTGAATTACTTTATATTGAACAGGTGTCTGCTTAATTGCTTTTTTTAGTTGGTTTGTTTTTGTCATTTCGGTTGACCTCTTATTGTTGCATTGACCTCTTTTATTGGCTTGACCATTTTTCTTACCGTGTTGGTGTGTTTGACCACTTAAGGTCATTTTTTTAGATCATATATATATATATATGTATATATACAATACTATACATATACTATATATATATATATATATATATATATATATATATATATATATATAGTTTTGTGCAAAAATATTAGGACAAGAACTATTTTATCTTTTATGAGGCATCAAAATAAAGTTTAAAATCACCCCTGTTCTAACACTTTTGCACACAACCGGTAGTGTGCAAAAGTATTAGAACAGGAGTGATTTTCCCAAAAAGTTCACTGAAATTCTAATACCGGGTAAATAGCCAAGCAAATTGCTGATAAATAACACAAGGATTGTACGGTAGATCAGTGGACGAAAGTACTCTGGACTGACGAGTCAAAATTTGAACTTTTTGTCTCGAAAAGGAGACAGTATGTTAGGCGGAGATCAAATGAAAGGTACCTTGCAAAATGCATTTTGCCAACAATGAAGCATAGAGGTAGAAATATTCTTGTTTGGGGATGCTTTAGTGGCCAGGGAGTTGGAGACCTGAAGAAAATTGATGAAAAGATGGATACTTATCCGCAATGGTGTCCCATCCGGGATACGGTTAATGGGACAAAGATTTATCAACAAAACAAGGACCATAAACATACTTCAAACTTTTGTAAGAATTATTTAACTAAAAAGCAAGAGGAAGGAAGGCTTCGGAATTTTAATTGGCCCCCACAAAGCCCTGATCTCAATCCTATTGAACATCTATGGGATATTTTAGATTTAAAAAAATGATAAATCTAATGTTACTTCGCAAGACACACTTTGGGAACAAATACAAGCTGCTTGGCAGGAGACACCATTAGATACACTGAAGAAGCTTGTGATGTCAATGCCTGACAGAATAAAGGCTGTGATCAAAGCAAAAGACTATTATACTAAATATTAAATTTATTTTGTAACAAGTATTTTTTCTTGTTAAAGCATTTGTTGAGTAAATCAAATAAAATTACTTTAATTAGATTGTTTATTTTCTGTCAATGTCTCATAAAACATAAAATAGTTCTTGTCCTAATACTTTTGCACAGTACTCAACAGGTGTTTACTCGTGCAACCAGACTGGCAACTGGGTCCCACCCATTCACAGTCAGGTTAGCCAAATGCAGACGACAATTCTACTCCTGCAGCTTCCTCTCTCGCACTTCCCGCCTGTGGAACTCGCTCCCGTATTCTTGCTTTCCTGACGGCTACAACCTCCAGAAATTTAAATGCAAATTCAATACTCATCTACTAACCACTGGACTCTAGCTCTCTTCCATCCCCCGTATAACCTTCCCTTTATCTCCAATTATGTATCTGTCATCGCACCTGCTTTCTCAGTTTTCTGTTGTTCCTTTCTAACTAGTTTGTACTCCTCACTCTTTTCTAATTAATCTTTTTACATTTATGTAACCCCCTGCACATCAGTGGCGTTTCCGCCTTGCTCGGGGTGAAATGATTAAAAAAAAAATATATATATATATATATGAAGTGGAAAAAGGTTTATGAGACGTGTTTCGCGTCCCACGAAAACTTGGGATCTAGGACTTCATTGGACTAGCTTTGTTAACGTTTATGAGACGACACAAGCCTACGGACGGGATAAGCTAAGAATTTTAGATTTAGAAAAAAATATGTGTTTTTGTTTACAGGTGGGGGATACTAAAATCAAGCAAGTACAAAAATTTAAAAGGCTGTGAACTGTTGTAACAGACGGAAAGTGCGACACAGAGATCTGAAAGCGAATTAGTATGGCGAAAGACACTTCCAGAAGTTAAGTAGAGTATTAAGAGACAGAAAGATTTCGCTAGAAACAATGAAAAGAGTAATGGATTGCTATTTGATGTTCGTTCTTCAATATGGCAGTGAATACTGGACAATCTACCAAAGATGAAGGAAATTGAAATGTGGTTCTACAGAAGGGTGCTACGGATATCATGGATCGAGCATGTGAGCAATGATGAGGTTTTTGAAAGGATGGAAACTAAAAGAAAATTAATACTGAGTATCAGGAAGAGGCAGCTAAATTTCCTAGGACATGCAAGGAGGAAGGAGAACTTGGAGAAGCTGATAGTAACAGGTCAGATAGAGGGGAAAAAGAGACAGGGGAAAGCAGCGGATAACATATTTGAAGGGCCTGAGCAGGTGGATGACAGAACGGAGGTTGCGTGGTGTAACATGAGAAAGCGTGCTAAGAGCCACCGGGGATAGGGAGACGTGGAAAGCCATGATCGCCTGCGGACTGAAAGGACAAGGCACATAGAAGAAGAAGAAGAAGAAGAAGAAGAAGAAGAAGAAGAAGAATCTAGCCAATTTCAATCCTTTTTTTTTCTTTACTTTCCATAACCTTTGTTATTCAATATCCCACACCGTGACAACAGAAGATCTGCTAAGAGTGGTGAAAAATTCTAAAAAAACTGTCACAAACTTACTGTGGACAAATAAGCAATTGAAGCATTTTCTAAACATTTCCGTCTTAGTAAATTATCTCCTCTTTTAATTAGAGTAGCATTTATACATCGAAATTCTGGTCAGTTTCGTTAGAGTGAGCATCTAATGCGTTTAAATGTGTGTGTGTGTGTGTGTGTGTGTGTGTGTGTGTGTGTGTGTGTGTGTGTGTGTGTGTGTGTGTGTGTGTCTTTTGAGTTGATTTTTTTATTCAAATGTCTCTTTTGAATTTATATTATCTAAACTGCTGGAGGTTTCTCCAATATATTCTTTCTGACAATATTTACCGGTGATAGAGTAAATTTCCCCTTCAAGTTTTGACTCGTTGTTTTGTTTTGTATTGATTAAGTATTTTATTGTTTTAAATGTGATTGTGAGAAATTCCATGTTAAGTTTAGATAATTCTTTTTTATTATAATTGTGATAGAGTTAGTGGGCAGAACAATCTATTTTTTGATTCCTTTGGTTTGTCAGGAAGGACAGCTTTTCTATTTTGGAATATTTTTATGAGCCTTTTGTTTCACATTGAATATGAAATAGCTAGAGTATTGAAGTGTCTTGAAAGTAATTTCAATATATTTTTTCCTCTTCTAGTAAATATTGAAAACGGAAAATTCTGAAATGCTCTTAAGTAGAAGCCATTACTTAATTAGAACTTCATTTTTTATGTCAAAATGGTGGTCATTTTGGTTAAAGTAAACAACCAATACGTATTGTGTGCTCTTTTTTCTACTTTGTATTCATGTCGTCTTTTGTTTATATTTCTTGAGGTTTCTTAAATATATCTTTTCTGGAAATCCTTGTGGTTGATAGAGTAAATTTCTTCTTCAGTCTGTGACTTGTTATTTTATTTTGTATCGATTAAGTCTTTTATTGTTTGAGATGCAGTTTTGAGAAATTTAGAGTTTAGATAAATTCTTTTGCCTTATAGTTGTAAGAGAGTTAGTGGGTAGAATAATACATTTTTGGTTTGTTGGATTTGGAAAGGAAGACAGCTTTTCTATTTTAAAATATTTTATGAACCTTTTGTTTCACATTGAATATGAAATAGCTAGAGTATTGAAGTGTTTTGAAAGTATTTTCAGTTTATTTCTCCTCTTCATGTATATACTGAGGACAGCAAATTCTAAGCACTCTTAAATAGAATTCATTGACTATTCCGGATTTTATTTTGTTCTTACGATAGGAATAGAAATTTATTAGATAATTTTTATTAGTTGATTTTTGGTAGACGCTAAATTTTAAGCTTCTGTTAGTCCAGTGTAGCATGATATTTAGGAAATGTAAAGTACTGTTTTCTTCTATTTTGTATGTAAATTCTATTGCATGTTCGACTTTTTTAATTTATCTACAATATCAGTTTGCCAGTATCACAAAGATATATTAATAGAGTATCGTCAATACATCGGAAATAGGTTGATTGTTTTGGTAAACTACTTTGGAATATTTCGAGAAATTCTTAAAAAATACAAGCCATCACCCAACTAAGGGGCGATCCTATTCGTAATATAAATCTTTGTTTATAAAAAAAATATCAAATGACAAATAGCATTGATTGGTGATGAGACGGTAAATTGTTATTATTTCACCTATTGGTAGCGAGATGCTTATCTTTGATTGTGTTAGATTAGGATGTGAGTTGTGATGCAGTGGAACGAGAAATCGGGGAGCCGAGTTCAAATTCCGGTTTAATTTCTTGCATTCACTTACGCGCAAATACCCTTGGGAAAGGTATTAATCCGTCTCTTCCTTCCAGTTATGGGTTAAGTAATAGGGTAGATTGGGTTCTATAGCCTTGGCTGGAAACCAGTCTACCGCGGAAAGTAATGACAACCTACTGCGTGATAATCTTCTTCCCAATCAGTCATGTCGATTTCGAGACATGATCGACTAAAGTGTGTATCACGTATGGCACTTAATTGACTGTGTTAGATATCTTTTTAGGAGATTTAAGCATTTTTCAGCCGGGACATTAGTGTAAAGTGATTTTATATCTAGACTGGCCATGAGTTTGTCAGTCATATTTGTTTCCCTCAGTTTTTCAACTAAGATGGCTAAATATTTTTATATGGGATGGACTGATTGTTCCAAGGAGAGGGTTTGAGATTTTTGTTATGATTTTAGCTAGTTTGGTGGGGTTTGCCTATTTCTGAAATAATGGGAAGCATTACGATGCCTGTTTGACGGGGTTTAAGGAGACAGAAAATTTGGATATTCTAGCATGATATGCTATTAGTGTCTGCCATTTATTTGTTTTCATTTTTAATTAGTTTTCTGTGGAATTCCGTTGTATTTACTTGCTTTCCCGACAGCTACAATCACTAAATAGAATTATAAATACAATTCTAAATAGAATTTAAATGTAAAGTCAATAGTCATCTCTTATCTCGCTAACCTGCATCCTCTTTCTCTCATGCTCCTTTCTTCGTCCACTCCACTCTCATCAGTATTCTCATCCTTCTCTTACCCACTTCCTGACACCCCTATAACCTGTCACTCTTTCTCATAACTTTTCTCCTATATTAATCTCTGCAAAACAGTGGCAGTAAAATGCTTTGCTTGGGGCGATAAGATTATAATATATATACATATATATATATATATATATATATATATATATATATATATATATATATATTAAAGAAATAAAAGTGTGCAGCTTGATGTTACACATTGTAACTGATATTCAAAAGCGAAGCAACCGGTTTCGCTCCCGCTCTTCTTCTATTTTAATCAGAATTTAAAAAAATTAAATAAAGTGTGTCGTGAAAATGAGAAGGATAAAAAAAAATGTGAATGTTAGAGGCAAATTATATCGAGTCCCAACAACTCACGCTGTTTGCACAACGCAGGATTTCGGGACCCGATATACAAAGCTTCCAAAACCTTAAGGTGCAATGAAGAGTGAGATCGGGACACAGCAGTGAACTGATCCAAACTAAAATTAGCAGCACACTTTCTATTCTTTATAAGGTTGCTTCGTTTTTTAATATCATTTACAATGTGTAACAGCAAGCTGCTTCTTTTATTTCTTTAATTAAATTCTGTACTTCCAGAAATATTTTCAAATATATATATATATATATATTCTTGTGTATATTATATACCCATAACACATAATTCTTCTTAAATTTTGAATTTTAAATTTCCAGCGTCTCTCGTTTGTGCGCATGTGTAGACGCATTAAAGTAAACAAACCTAGACCAATGAAATCCTAACGCGTGACACAAAAACTTTTTTCCAGTTTGTCATACATTTTTTCTCTAAAAGTGTTCTTGATATATAAAAAAATATATATATCGTTATCACACACACACACACATATATGTGTGTGTGTGTGTGTGTGTGTGTGTGTGTGTGTGTGTGTGTGTGTGTGTGTGAATATATATTTATGAATAAAAAAATTCAAGTAAAAAGAAGTAATAACAGAACAAATATAAATAAAAAATAAAAATATATTTCTTTTTTGATATGCAGTGTTCTTTCAGGACCATTCCGATCGTGGCCATCCACAATTTCCTCTCCTTTGTAGATCTTAATTTTTTTTTTTTTTGTTATCTCGTCGAAACCCTGTTCTACCATTCATTTACACAAGCTATGAGTAAGGTTATACGCTGTTTTCCCTTGCCCCTCTTGCTTTTAATATGCCCTGTGTGTGTCAGTTTTTCTAAGCCCCCTTTCCTCATTGTGTATTCAAGAAATTTTAACAGTATCTGTCTGAAAGTTAAGTATATATGCACTTTTTTTAATTCCATTTTCTAGAGAATTTTATCATTGCTTACATGTTCCGTTTATAGTATCCTCAGCATCCTTCTGTAGAACCACATTTCTTTTACTTCAAGTCTGTTTTTCGTCTGTGAGTAGATTGTCCAGCACTCACTGACTTATAGGAGGACTGATATTACAGAACAGTTCAGTACTCTTCTCTTTGTTTTGTGTAACAAAGCACTCAAACTAAAACTTGCCAAACACCTTAAAAATAACACCAATCTATTTACCTTTTTAGATGAAATCGCTATTATTTTACAGGAGCGCCCAAACTATAGCCATATATATGCTGATGGCTAAAAAAAAATTGATAAAGTCAGATGTTCATCAATTTTTGATGACCTAAAAGAAATTAAAAATTGACAACCTGACAAATCCTCATTTTAATGCTGAAGCTATAAACCTACACCTAGCTGCAGACATCATAACAGCCAATGAGCCAGACAACTTCATAATTTTCGCAGATTCATTATTTGTACTTACATCATTGATAAAAAAAACACAAACCATCCCATAATAGTTACTAAACATTATAAATTTCAATGCGTCTAAGACCAAGCTGCTGTCTATCATCACTGGCAACCTCTTCTGCCTCCCAAACAAGTCTCCCCGAGAGCAATACACTGCGCCTCCTCGGCCTTACCCTCTCTTCTGATCTCAAGTGGAACCACTACATTGAGTTAACAGCTAAATCCACTGCTAGGAAGGTTGGGTCACTGTGTCGTGCCAGGATGTTTTTCTCGCCTGAAACTATCCTGCATATATACAAATCAACCATTCGTCCGTGCATGGAATACTGCTGCCATATATGGTCAGGTGCCCCCGCTATTCACCTCGGTGTTCTTAGCAGGCTTCAAAGGAGAATCAGTAATGTGATAGGTACTGACTTTCCAACCGACGGGATGTGGCTTCACTTTGTCTGTTCTATAAATACTTCCATGGATTCTGCTCCAACGAACTGGTGCCTCTGCAACAGGTGTTTACTCGTGCAACCAGACTGGCAACTGGGTCTCACCCATTCACTGTGAGATCAATCAAATGCGGACGACAATTCTACTCCTGCAGCTTCTTTCCTCGCACTTCCCGCCTGTGGAACTCGCTTCCTTATTCTTGCTTTCCTCTAGAAATTCAAATGCAAGGTCAATACTCATCTCTTAACCACTTGACCCTAGTTCTTTCCTCACCACCCTGTATATCCTTTCCTTTCTCTCCACCTCTGCAACTATCATCACACCTGTATTCCCTCCCTTCTCTTGCTCCTTTCTAAATGATTTACCCTTTTTTTTTCACTCTCTTCTATCTAGTGCTTTTACTCTTATGTAGCCCCCTGCACATCAGTGGCGTTACCGCCTTGCTCGGGGTGATATGATTAAAAAAATTATCAATCTCATCTGAATGAAAAACCTGTTTTCTGTTAGGTCAGTCAGTCAATTGCCATACGTGATACACGCTTTGGTCGATCATGTCTCTTTTGAATCATGACCGACTGCAGTAGGTTGCTATTACTTCCCGCGTTAGACTGGTTGTCAAAAGGCAAGATAATACAATCTGTTCTCCTATTTAATCCATAGCCGGAGGGAGAAGATATGGATTAATAGCATTCCCAGGCGTGTTTGCATGTAAGTGAATGCAACGAATTCTACTGGAATTCGAACTTGGCTCTCTGGTTTCTTATGCCGAGCCGATATCCATTGCACCACACCGCACATTGGGTAAATACCTATACTGGAATCCCGTATAAATGTTAAACTTGACATGACGGCAAAGAAATCCTTAAAATGAACATTACATATTTGAAAATGCCCTACAAATAGAATTTAAAACAAGTCTAAACTCATACATTCTAAACAAACGACAAGAGTTACAGAATTACCAACCAAATAACAAACTTTACAAACCATTCGGGAATGGTATCAGGGTCTAAGACTTTCTTGGGAAGAAAAACTCATCCTATTAAGAATGACAATAAGACACACTTATAGATATCACTCATTCATTTCTCTTAAAATAAAATGAACAACCTCCTAAATGCACGGCTAGTCGGAGACGGCCCGAGGATTGCTTCACCCCGGGTTAGATGAACTTCGGCGCCCTTACAAGAATATTTTTGTTTAAATTTTTACAAGGATAAAAACTGAAAATGTAGAATAACGAGTTTATTATAATATACAACTTAATACAAGATAAAAAATAAACATTCATTATCCGACCTAAAACATTTTCTAGCTTTTAGATGTGCACTTTCTACAGCTATATTTTTTACAAGATCATTTTCTATTGACAAGGTCCTGGGTACGATGGTTAACTGCATCCGGCAGCAAGGCCTCTGATTAGGCGGTTGTGAGGAGGATGGAACCACCTCTTAATTGCTTTTGCTCCCAGGTCCACCCTGACCCGAAGTGGTAGCACCTGTTAGGGTCTCAGCTATGGGAAAATAGTTAACCCCCAAACTGGGGTCAAAACACTATGAAAGTATAAAAATACACTTTTATAGAAAAATATACATTTTTTAAGAAAAAATTACCATAACACATTTTTGAAGGAAAAAATTCTCAGCAAAACATTTTTGAATACAAAACTAGAAGACATTTTCAGTTTTCTACAATGAAAAAAAATTAAAAAATTTTCATTAAAATCTGACTAAATCAACCTTCTCACTATAACCGAACATTTAAAAAAAAATACCTTAAAACCCCACCCTTTTGGCATTAAATAACCCACAGAGGTGTTGATATGCCGTTAAATAAAACTCAAACTCAAACTCAATCTATTGACAAAATAGCCAAATAATTTAATCTGTTTTGAGTCATGGACGACCGGAAGTATGTTTTTATAAGTTTTAGTTTTGGAAGATCCCAAACACATGATATGGCGACATGATGGCGCCCTCGGCCTTAATGGGGCTCTGGCGACTGCACAAGCTGTCAGTACCCTGAGAGGACCTTTTATATACCACAAAAAATTTATTCTGATTGGAGTGAACTTTCAACAATTTCATGATATGACTAGTCTGGAGGACTATTTTTACGAAGATAAAAGTTGAGACTAGCCTAGCCTATGTGAAAGGTGTTGTTCTATACCACAAATTATAGTACTAAACAACTCAGTTTGGGAGGCATAACCGTCGAGTAATGAAACCAAAAGATTGGTTACAAAACATATGTAAATAAATTGGAGTAGATAGACTAAACTAAACTATCGACCGGTTCACACTCCACCCACATCTATTGAACAGGGAAAGAGGCTCATCCCTTGTTTCCTGTTTAGGATGCGGTTTCCGGTTTTCTCTTTTCCAATCTTTTCACTCTTTTCTTTTTTCTTTTTTTTCAATTGTAGTAGATAGACTAAACTATCACCCGGTTCATACTCCACCCACGTCTATTGAACAGGTGAAGAGGCTCATCCCTTGTTTCCTGTTTAGGATACGATTTCCGGCTTTCTCTTTTCCAATCTTTTCACTCTTTTCTTTTTTTCTTTTTTTTTTTTAGTTGGTGTAGATCAACTAAACTATCGCCCGGTTCACACTCCACCCACGTCTATTGAACAAGTGAAGAGGCTCATCCCTTGTTCCTTGTTTAGGATGTGGTTTCTGGCTTTCTCTTTTCCAATCTTTTCACTCTTTTCCTTTTTTCTTTTTTCTTCTTTTTCAGTTGGTGTAGATCAACTAAACTATCGCCCGGTTCACACTCCACCCACGTCTATTGAACAGGTGAAGAGGTTCATCCCTTGTTCCCTATTTAGGAAGTGGTTTCCGGATTTCTCTTTTCCATTCTTTTTACCCTTACGTAGCCCCCTGGGCATCAGTGGCGTTATCGCCTTGCTTGGGGTGATATGATTAAAAAAAATAAATAAATAAAATAAATAAACGGCAAATTCTGTCTGCTTGTCCTTGTGATTAAAATTCTGCTAACTCACGCTCTACATAGACGTATTATACCTTTTAGAATCAGGACAATTCAGGGATTGAAAATTTCCCCTTCATCTGGCACTTGAACATCCAGCATTTGGACTTGTGTACGGATGCGGAGGGAAAAGTTCGAATTTTAAAAGAACTGAAAAAATTAGTGATCTCAAAAGTTTGAAATATATAGAGAGAGCTTAAAGTAAAACAAAAACTGTTATAGTAATCTTCCCATGGCACATATAAACTCTTCCAAACTATAAATAAATTTCTGCGTTGTGCTGAGCAGATAGAGACGTCTATCCCATCAGATAGCTCTGACAGTCGTCCTCCTGAAGAGAAAGAAGTAATGAATGTCATTTACGATACTTTTGACATGCCAATACCACAAGTGGCCTCGGAATACAGCCGTTTAAAAAGAAAAAGAAATGAATGACTTGCTAATCCAAAAAAGAAATGACTGACTTGCTAATCCAAAAAGAAAAAAAATATTAAGACTCCTGCGAAGTTGATAATTAGAAGGAGGGTGTTATGGTAATTTACCCATGGCACACATGAACTCTTCCAAACGATAAATAAACATCTGTTTCAACGTTGTGCTGAGCAGAGAGAGAGACGCCTATTACATTAGCCAGCTCTGACAGCCGGACTAATACAGTCACGCAGGTGATCTTTTTATATTGTATCAGTTTGTACTACTGTTCCTTGTTAATATATTTGTTTAAGTCTATTTCGTCTTTGTGTTTTTATTTCTGTCCTCTAACCAAGCCATATGAAAAACTTTGTGAATTTCAGTTTTAAATTAAATTTTTAAAAAATCTCAAAAACATTGTGAATTCAGGAAATCCATATTATTTCTTCTAAATGCATGGGGAATCAGTGTTAAAGTGAGAGGTTTCGTAACATGAGGATTTGAAGTTGTGCAGTGTCTGTGATTTGAAGAACTCAATTTTCGGCCTGAACTTGAATTTTGGCCCAAATAGGAATTTTGGCCCAAATAGGAATTTTGGCCCAAATAGGCATTTTGGCCCAAATTGGTCTTTTGACCGAGAGTTAAAGTTATTTAATTTATTTTTAGCATTAGTACTGTGTATGACGACAAGCTTCAGCCAGCAGCAAGATCTCTGATCAGAAAATTGGAGATTTTGAAGAACGTTGGAAACACTTCTTATTGCTGTTGTTCCCAGGATCCTTATCCGTGATGGCAGTACCTGTTAGGGTCCTAGCTATGGGCAAATAGTGAACTCTCAAACGAAACACTATGAAAGTATAAAGATACATTTTTTAATAAAAATACCAGCAATACACTTTTTTATTTAAAAATTAGTAACAATGCATTTAAAATGTGCGTTGTGGTGCAGTGGATATCGACTCGGAAAGACAAATCAGGGAGCCGATTTCGAATTCCTGTTAAATTCCTTGCATTCACTTATGCCCAAATACTCTTGGGAAAGGTACTAATCCGTCTTTTCCTTCCAGTTATGGGTTAAATAACGGGACAGATTGGGTTCTATAGCCTCTGGCTGGCAACCTACTGCGGGATAATCTTCTGCCCAGTCAGTCATATCTCTTTCGAGGCATAATCGCCCAAAGCGTGTATCACATATGGCACTTAACTGACATTTAAAAGAAAAAATAACCAACAATGTATTTTAGAGTAGCATTACCAACAATATATTTTATTGGTAGTTCAAGGTATAGAATTGCGTTTAAATATATATTTAGTCGAAGCCATAAATTTGTTCAAAATATTTTAAATTTTGGCATAGAGGTTGATATGCAGCTGAATAAAATCAGCCAAACAGACTACATAAAATAACAATTTCATGATATTATTCCAGAGTTTTGTTTTCTTAAGACATTTTAGGATTAATAACCTAAAATCCCTTCAGAAAATCAAACAGTATTCCAAAATATAATAAAACTACAACATAAAATACACACTGCCTCGAGTAATTACGTTCACACAAACATGAATATGGACAAAAGCTGGGTATGATCTACCACGTACTCAATTGTGAAAGCAGAATAACAAATATTTTTATTACTCCAAAGCTCCAAAGTGAAATGACCCATAAGGAATTGATATGCCGTTAAACAAACAAATCAATCGATCAAGCCTCCTTTTATGTCTCTACAACAGCCATTTTTAATAGCTCTCCGCATTGAATGGATGTACGTTTCGCCCAAAGCGGGTATCACGTATGACACTTAACTGACTGACTGACTGCATTGAATAGTTCTTGGGTGAATATTTTTTTAATCATTTCAACCACAACAAGGTAATAAAGCCACTAAGATACAAGGGCTTACTAAGTGTGAAAGAATAAGAATAAGAAAACGTTATTAAGTAGCGATAACAATAAAGAATAACAATCAAGAGGGTAATAGATAACAATTTATTGCATTTACATTATTAAAGATCAAAGTTGACTATAAAACAAGAAGCCGAAAAAGAGTTCCACAAGTGAGAAGTACGAGAAAAGAAACTGTTAGCATAGAACTTGCGGTTAGACCTAGCCAATTTAACTGCAAATGGATGAGGCCTTGTTGCTAATTTAGCATTGTGCTAACATTCATAAAGTTTGAGTACCATAGAGGAAAGTTCATTAGAACATTACCATGAAAGCCTTTATAGAAATAGACGTTACGGCGGTGGAAAAGTGACCGAAGCCGATACGCAAGGGAAGAATCCCTAAATACATAGCAGGAACACCGGACAACAATATTCTAAGTATGGGCGAATGGTAAACTTTAAAATATGTAAGATAGATTCTGAGCAATGATGAGATGTTGGAAAGAATGGAAATATAAGGAAATTAATATTGAGCACCAGAAAGAGACAACTGAAGTTCCTGGGACATGCAATGAGGAAGGAGGGCTTGGAGAACCTGATACTGACAGGCTAGATAGAGGGAAAAAGAGACAGAGGAAAGCAGCGGATAACATATTTGAAGGGCCTGAGCAGGTTGATGACAGAACGGTGATTGAGAGATTTTTATTTAATCGTTGATTTAATCGTTTCACCCCAAGCAAGGCGGTAACGCCACTGATGTGCAGGGGGCTACATAAGAGCAAAAGATTAGATAGGAGGAGAGTAAAGAGAAAGACGAACCAGTTAGAAAGGAGCAAGAGAAGGATGGGAATACAGGTGTGATGACAGTTGCAAAGGTAGAGAGAAAGGAAAAGGTATAAAGGGTGATGTCGAAAGAACTAGAGTCAAGTGGTTAAGAGATGGGTATTGACATTACAGGAGAAAGCGTGCTAAGAGCCACCAGGGATAGGGAGACGAGCTAGGCCATGAATGCCTACGTCCTGAAAGGACAAGGCACATAGAAGAAGAAGAAGAAGAAGAAGAAGAAGAAGAAGATAGATTCTGGAAAGAGAAATTGTCTGGCAAAACACAGTAAAGCAACGTTTTTAGCAACCGACCTAGCAGTTGTTTAGCTATAATCTTTCTAATTTCAAAGAACGTTAGTACTCTCCTATAAAAAAAAAAAGCTGACGTTTCCTGTCCACGAAAAAAAAAGTCATAATCATTTTGAAATAAAAACATGAATAAATACATATAATCTTCTTCTTATTTGTGCCCTGTCCCTTCAGGACGTAGGCGATCATGGTTCTTCACGTCTCTCTATCCCTTGTGGCTCTTAGCATGTTTGCTCCTGTTACTCCTGGCAACCCCCGTTCCGTCATCCACCTGATCAGGCCCTGCAAATATGTTATCCGCTGCCTTCCGCTGTCTCTTTTTGCTTCTATCTGGCCAGTCAGTATCAGATTCTCCAGGCTCTCCTTCCTCATTGCGTGTCCCAGGAACTTCAGTTGTCCCTTCCTGATGCTCAGTATTAATTTCCTTTTGGTTGTCATTCTTTCCAACACCTCATCGTTGCTTGCATGCTCGGTCCACGATATCCGCAGCATCCTTCTGTAGAACCACATTTCCGCTGCTTCCAGTTTTGTCCTCATTTTCGATGATATTGTCCAGCATTCACTGCTGTATTGAAGAACTGACATCACATAGCAATCCAGCACTCTTTTCTTTGTTTCTAGTGAAATTTTTCTGTGTTAGTACTTTACTCATCTTCTGGAACGCGTCCTTTGCCATGCCAATTCGCCTTCGGATCTCTGTGTCACACTTTCCATCTCCTGTTAGAACACTTCCTAGGTATTTAAATTTTTGTACTTGCGTGATTCTGGTATCCTCCATCTGTATTTGGCATTTTGGGTTGCACCTTTTGCTGATGACCATGCATTCAGTTTTCTTAAAGTTTATTTGTAGTCCTTTTTTGTCGCTCTCTACCGCTACCTTCTGTAGGGGGTCTTGTAGTTTCCTTTCCGTGTCTGCAACCAACACTGTATCATCTGCATACCTTATGTTGTTCAAGTTGTGGCCTCCAATAACAAATCCTGGCGTGTCACCTAGGGTATTCAAAATATTCTCTCTGTACAGGTTGAACAAATTCGGTGAAAAGACACATCTTTGTCTTACGCCTCT
Source organism: Ascarosepion bandense (assembly GCA_037127315.1). Lineage (NCBI taxonomy): Eukaryota > Metazoa > Mollusca > Cephalopoda > Sepiida > Sepiidae > Ascarosepion > Ascarosepion bandense. The sequence continues at coordinate 262,019 of JBBBDQ010000161.1, read as the reverse complement.
TTCTATCTTTGTGAATCTACTGAGATAGTTACTTGTACGTATGCATGCCTTTTGTTGCCAGTAGAGATTCTTGATTACTCTTATATCTTTCCCGAAAATGTCGAGGCTGCCGAGCATCTCTATCAATTCTTTGTGTCGTATCTTGTCGAATGCCTTAGCATAGTCAATGAAACATAGGTACAAGTCTTTCTTCATTTGTATTGCCCTTTCGGAGAGCATCCTAATCATGAATATAGCGTTCCTTGTTCCAGTGTCTTTGACGAACCCGCACTGTTCCTGCCCTATCTCTGGCCTGATTCTGCTTCTCGCTCTATTCATCAGGATTCTGACAATCAGTTTTGTAATGTGACTTATTAAGCTGATAGTTCTGTGTAATTCACACTCGTTTGCACCTGGTTTCTTCGGCAGTGCTATAAATATCGACTTGAATAGGTCGTCTCGTATTATTCCACTGCTATACATTTCGTTTATTATGTCGGTAATATTTTCTATGCCGTATTCTTCTAAGGCTATCAGCAGCTCTATCACTATGCCGTCTGAACCAGCTGCTTTGTTTCTGTTCATTTTGGCCATTGCAGCTTCCACTTCGGATTTTAGTATTTCCGGTCCATTCACCTCATTGTGTATTCTCAGTTATTCTCTCCTGTCGCAAAAAAGATACTTTATATACTCTTCCCATCGCATGAGTATTTTCTCTTTCTCCAATATGATTGTTCCATCCTTGGATTTTATGCATCCTGTTGAGGAGCAGGTTTTTTGTCCTGTCAGTTCTCTTATCTCTTTATGCAGCTCTGCTTTATTGGTCCTGCTCAGTCTCTCTATTTCTGCGCATTTGTTGTTGAGTCAATCCCCTTTAGCTTGTCTGCATTTCTTCTTTATCTCCCTGTGAAGTGTCTTGTACTCTGCTCCATGTCTTGGCGTTATTTTCTGTCTCCTTTGCATCATGTGGAGAATCTCTTCGGTCATCCACTCGTTTTTTAGTCTGCGTCTGATTCTCTTTGAGACTATGTTGTTCGCTTTAGTGAATCCCATTCTGAATGCCCTTTTCCAATTTGTTTTTCATATTTCTTTCTCACGCTGTTATTGTATTCTTTCTGCAGGGTGAGGTCATTCACAAGCGTGTCGTATTGCAGCCTTGGTGATGTGCTGGGCTTCTTCAGTCTTCGGAGTTTCACCCTTAGTTTGCAGATAACTGGGACGTGGTCACTTCCGCAGTCGGCACCTAAAACTTATGATCGCTTTCTTCTTCTTCTTTGTGCCGTTTCCTTTCAAGATGTGGGCGTTCATGTCTCCCCACAATTCCCTATCCTTTCTAGCTCTTAGTAGATTTTACCTTTTCGCTGTTTCTCCTAATTCTTACCCTGTCAGACATTCGTACAAGCTCGTTATGTTTTTATACACGATTTCCTCTGTCCCTTTTTCTTTCAATATGTCCTGTCACTGACGAATTTTCCAAGCCCCCTTTCCTCATTATGCGTACTAAAAATTTCAACTGTTTCTTTCTGATATCAAGTATTTTTTCCATTCTCCTCCTTGGTACACACGTGTTCAGTTCATGGTATTCTCAATATCCTTCTGTAGAACCACATTTCTGCTGCCTCAAATCATCTGGAGATTTTCCAGCATTCACTGACATGTGTTCTGAATATACGCTTGGAAGTAGGTAGGTAGGCCGGTGAATCGGTATAAAAAGGGTATACATACTTTGACAGACAGGAAAATAGACTGACAGGTTAACAAGGAAAAAGTAAACAGTGAAAATTTAATTGAAGTAGTACTATTAGTATTAGTAGTAGTAGCAGTAATAGTTGTTGTTGTTGTTATTGTCGCCAACATCGTCGTGCTAAGAAATAGTTGGAGAAGTGACATTAGTGACGGTGGTAGTTACATCGACAGAAAGGACGGGACAGGAAGTGTGTGGGGAGTGATACATGGTGCCCTACAAAAAATCAGGAACTTTTGGAGATTTACTATATGATGAAAAAACATTAACTAACATTGAACACGACATCTAACATTTGTGTTTTTGTTCTGTTTTAAGCCACTAAATTTCTATCCTTTGCTTTTTTTGTTTCAAATAACCGCGAAAAAAATTCCTACAATTAAATAAACTATACCACATTTTTTTTTTTTTTGTTGTTGTTTTTTATTTGTGGGGTACCCTGTATATAAAAACAACGAAGGACTTTATAAGTGTTCTGTCATACGCACGTTAAAAAAAAAACAAAAAAAACAAGTGTAGGTATTTTAAAATAAGTGTGAAAATTAGTGTCAAAAACCGTAACGACAAATAAATAAAAAAGAAGAAAAATCAACATGTGCTCGATTTTATTCATTTATTTTTTCTTGTTTTTATTTTTTGCTTCTTTTTTTTTTTCTTATTTTTTTGCACTCAGGTAAGTCAATAGTAAGTACTGAAATCTTTTTACCTCAGTACATACAGGGTTGTGTTGCAGTGGATATCGACTCGGAACGACAAATCGGAGAGCTGAGTTCGAATTCTATCTCAAACTCCTTGCATTCAATTACGTACAATACCTTTGGGAAAGGTATTAATCCGTCTTTTCACTCCAGTTATGGGTTAAATAATAAGGCAGACTGGGTTCTATAGCCTTGCCTGGAAACCAATCTACCGCAGAAAGCAATAGCAACCTACTGAAGGATAATCTTCTGCTTAGTCAGTCCTGTGTCTTTCAAGACATGATCGCCCAAAGAGTGTATAACGTATGGCACTTAACTAACTGACTGATATACAGGGTATATCAAAAATACTTTTACAAAATTTGGGGATACGTTCCTCACACCAAATCAAGGACAAACCTCCATATGTCCGTAAATCCTTCGTTTTAAGTTATCAGTCAGTCAGTTAAGTGCCATACGTGATACACGCTTGGGCGATCATGTCTCGAAAGAGACATGACTGACTGGGCAGAAGATTATCCCGCACTAGGTTGCCATTGCTTTCTGCGGTAGACTGTTGCCGACCAAGGCTATAGAACCCAGTCTGTCATGCTACTTCACCCATAACTGGAAGGAAGAGACGGATTAATACCTTTCCAAAGGGTATTTGCACGTAAGTGAATACAATGGATTCAACTGGAATTCGAACTCGGCTCCCCGGTTTCTCGTTCCGAGCCGATATCCACTGTATCACAACGCACATCAAATTTACTTAAAAGAAAGCCTCGCGTCCATGACCATTCACGCGGCAGTATGTAAAATCGTCTCATGATATGAATGTCCTGCCATTGTTAAACGAAACACTTCTCTGTTAACACACTACTACACATGTTAAACATTGCTGACAAACTAGCCCCAAATGTACACGAATGACAAATGTAACCTAGTCCTCATGGCAACACAGTGCTATCTACCGTAAATTTTCTTTAAACTCAATAATTCAAAAGCGAAGAATTTGTGGTCATATATTTAGATGAACTTTTGACCTTGTTTTGGTGCGAGGAACCTATATTTTTTATACACCCTGTATACAGATACATACCTGTAAATGTTTACGTACCGACTTAGCGGCTCGACTCCACCCACTTTCTCACTGACGGGATGTGGCTTCCCTCTGTTCTAGAAATATTTACATGGCTTCTGCTTCGACGAACTTAAGTCACTGGTGCCCCTGCCACAGGAGTTTACTCGGGTAACCAGACTTGCAACTGGGTCCACCCATTCACAGTTAGATCAACCAAATGCAGCCAACAATTCTACTCCCAGTTTCTTTTCTCGCACTTCCCGCCTGTGGAATTCCCTTCCATATTTTTGTTTTCCTGATGACTACAACCTCCAGGAATTTAAATGCAATGTCAATACCCATCTCTTATCCACTTGATTCCAGTTCTTTCTACATCGTCGTGTATATCTTTTCCTTTTACTCTACCTTTGAAACAGTCCTCACACCTGTATTTCCATCCTTCTCTTTCCCTTTCTCTTTCACCCCCTGTAACTGGTTCGTCTTTCTCTTTAATCTCCTCCTATCTAATCTTTTGCTCTTATGTAGCCCCCTGCGCATCAGTGGCGTTACCACCTTGCTTGGGGTGAAACGTTTAAAAATAAAACACATAAATTATACCTTTTTACAGTATTGGCTTTTATAAACAAGCGTGAAAAGCAATGCTAACGTATTTTTTCTACTAAGATGGTCACTCAATAAAATTTCAAAAGACTAGAAATAGATAGTCACTGGATGAATTTGTTGACACGACATATGATGAGAAAGTGCAAACTTTAAGGATACGTAGAATGCATAATGGTTGGTTTGGTATGGTTTATGGTATATCAACACCTTAATGGGTTATTTAATGTCGACAAGATTTTTACTATTGATTTGTATGAATAGAATCTACATACTGTTCCCGTAGCCGTATGTAAATATCATATCTGCTTGCTCACGATAAGAATATCCTGCCATTGTTAAACAGAACACTTCTCTGTAAACTCACTACTTCACATGTTAAATTTTGAAGAAAGACTAGCCACAAATGTACAGAAATGACAAATATAACCTAGTCCTCATGGCAAAACAGCGTTATCTACTGTAAATTTTCTTGAAACTCAATAATTCAAAAAGCGAAGAATTTGTGGGCATATATTTAGATGTCCTTGTTTTGGATTGAGGAACCTATATTTATGATACATCCTCTCTATATATACATACTTGTGAATGTTTATATACATACATTATATCTTTTTACAGTATTGGCTTTTATAGACATATGTGAAAAGCAATGTTAACGTATTTTTTCTACTAAAATGGTCACTCAATATACTTTGAGGATACGTAGAATACATAAGGGTTGATTTAGTTTGGTTTGGTTGATGGTATATCAACACCTCAATGGGTTATTTAATGTCGACAAGATTTTTACTATTGATTTGTATGAATAGAGTTTATATTCTTTATAAGAAATAAGTTTGTAGATCAGTTTTGGAGTTTATTTTCTTTTACGGCATATCAACCTCAATGGGTTATTTAATGCCGACAAGATTTTAAAAATAGATTTGTATGAATAGAGTTTATATTCTTTATAAGAAATAAGTTTATAAATCAGCTTTCTTTGACGTATTTTTGTAAAGTGGTTTTCGTTGAGAGTTAAATGTATTGCTGATATGCATTTTGTTTTCAAAAATGTATTCCTGGAATTTTTGTTATAAAAGTATGTTTTTATACTTTCATATTCTTTTGGCCCCAGTTTGGGGTTAACTATTTGCCCACAGTTGGAACCCTCAATCAGAGGTCTTGCTGCCGGATGCAGTTTATTGTTATACCCAGGACCATATAAGGGTTGAGATAAAACGTGGAGGCTTTAAGATTGTAGTGGAGGCATCCTCTCAGGATTCTGTTTGACAAGGTAGTTGTTTTCGGAAAGAAGCTGCCTATGTAGAACTTCTTTATGAAAGAACTTCTTTATCAAAGGAATAAAGGATGATTCAATTCCGTTTATATATCATAGTGGGTCTTAACTGTGAAGATCTGAACTGATGAAACTAAGCAATCTGGCCCGTCAGATCATTTTACGTAGGAATTACGATATAGTTCCGATAAACTTGCCACATTGCGTTTGTGAAAAAAAAGGGATCTGTAAGCTTGAAAATCATTAATTGCCCACAAAGCTGCATAAATGTTTTTAAACTCAGTCAAGACAGACTAATGTTATTGGTATGCTAAGCTCATCCTATCTATCTATCTATCTATCTATCTATCTATCTATCTATCTAAATAAATAAATAAATAAATAAATAGCACCTAATGAGCCAGACGAACCTACCTAGGTTTCACCTAAACGGATCGTCAGCTTTCCCTGACGATCCGTTTAGGTGAAACCTAGGTAGTTTCGTCTGGCTCATTAGGTGCTATTTATTTAGTTTGCTCTACCTTTGTATTGAGCGCTTTCTGTTAGATGATTACTAGTGTCGCTATTTTTTTTTGGGGGGGGGGATTCATGCTGAGTGCGGTCCGAAAACTTTTGACTGACTTTCATACTCTAAGCTCTTTCTTTTTTTACAACCATTTTTTCCTTCGTTCGATAGCTTTCGAGGAAGGTTTTCGAGACGAGTATAATTATAATCTATCTATCTATCTATCTATCTATCTATCTATCTATCTATCTATCTATCTATCTCATCTATCTATTTCTCCAGTTTATTCATATCTATCTATCTATCTATCTATCTATCTATCTATCTATCTATCTATCTATCTATCTCAGCCTGTTCTTATCTATCTATCTATCTATCTATCTATCTATCTATCTATCTATCTATCTGTCTATCTACCCTTCGTTCCAAATATATATATATATATATATGCGATGTAGGTATAGAAGAATCCAAAGGAGTATCCTGTACATAAAGTGGGAGGATAACTCTCTAAGAGAGCTCTAAATAGATATGTATATAAATACATATAGAGCAAATATATGTAAAAACTAAGACAGACACGTTATTCCATGGTTAAGAGGAAGTAAAGGCCTATTTCAGGCGAACCTTCATCAGATTCTGTCTTTATTGTAAAATCGTCTGTACATTAAAAACGGAAGCTGATGTAGGTTCGCCTGAAATAGACCTATACTTCCGTTTAACCACGGAATAAGGTGTCTGTCTTAATTTTTTACATATATATATATATATATATTTTATAAGCGTTTCACCCCGAGCAAGGCATGTCACTGCCACTACTGTGCAGGGGGCTGCGTAGAGTGGAGAAAAGCTGATTAAATATAGGAAATGACAGAGGGTGGGTGATAGGCGGGTAAGGATACCGAGAATGAGGGTTGGGTAGATGAGAGTGTTGTGAGAATAGTTGGGAGTTAGTGTGATAGGAGGTGTCTATTGGCCCTACATTTAAACACCTGGAGATTGTAGCTGTCGGGAAAGCAGACTTGTCGAAGGGAGTTCCACAGGCGGGAAGCGCGAGAAAATAAGCTGTTGGAGTATAATTTACGGTTACATCTTATTTGTTTAACTGTAAAAGGGTGGGACCTAGTTGCTAATCTAGTATCTCGTGTAAATTCGTGCTTAGGCGGCACCAGTGATCTAAGCTCATCGGAGCAGAAGCCATGAAAATACTTGTAGAAGAGGCACAGGGAAGCCACATCACACAGGTGTGAGAGCGGCTGCAGCCGGTCTGCCAAGTCAGTATCAACCACGTTACAGATCCTCCTTTGTATTTTGTCAAGAAGCCCAAGGAGAGCAGCAGGGGCACCCGACCAGATATGGCAGCAATATTCAATACACGGGCGGATGGTAGATTTGTATATGTGCAGAATAGATTCAGGTGGGAAAAATTTCCGGGCCCTGCACAGGGAGCCCACTTTCATAGCAGCAGATTTGGCAATGGATTCAATATAGTCATTCCATTTGAGGTCCGCCGAGAGTGTAAGGCCAAGGAGGCGTAGTATTTTACTCTCTGGGAGGCTAGCCTGTCCCATGCTAATGGGAGGTAGATGCGATTGTCTATGGTGATGAGTTGATAACAGCTTTGTTTTAGAGGCATTGAAATTTACCAACCATTTCCTACCCCAGGTCACTACGGATTGGAGGTCCCTTTCAAGTACGGCAGCGAGGTTCACTTTGTCGTCCAGACCTGGTTTCTGATCGATGCGGGAGTAGATTGTTGTGTCGTCGGCATACATGCCAACTTGGGATCTAATGGTGTCGGGGAGATCATTAATGTAGATCAGAAAGAGCGTGGGACCTAGGATAGAACCTTGAGGGACGCCCGCGTTCGTCTGGTAGTTTTGGGAGGCATAACTATTGCAACAACAATACTCTTTTTTTGCTCTACTTTCGTATTGAGCGCTTTAGTGTGAGGGTTTTCGTCTTTGTTTTTTTCTTGCTTGACCTTTTGTTCATATACTTCGTTTGTTTCTTTTTTGCTTCCCCTTATTTTCCCTCCGAGTTCGTTCTCGGTGGGTTATACAAGACGATTTAAATAATAGTTTGATTAATACTAGTTTTACTATTGGTATTGTTGTTGCTATAGTTATTATTATTATTATTATTATTATTATTATTATTATTATTATTATTATATAAGCATAGGTAGATATAAGTAATATATATTAAGCATTGGTAGATATAAGAGGTAGGAATAAAGTATAGATAGGTAAAGCTTATATATATATATATATATATATATATATATATATGCTTTATTCCTTCTTCTTACATCTACTTATGATTACATTTAAATATCTATCTATCTATCTATCTATCTATCTATCTATCTATCTATCCTTTTCTTTTCTTTTCTTTTTCTTCCTTCCTTCGAATCTGCACTAATATTCCAGGTTGTACATTTGCAGTCATGACAGTTCGCAGTCAGTTTTAACTCACTTTTCATTCAATTCCTCCCATCTTTATCGCTGTGCTTGTTTGGTCCTGGAGCTCAGACTCTTCGGACGTTGGCACAAATGACTAAAATGTTTCCAGTTAAAGCGAAACCGTAGACTGAAAGAAAAATGAATGGATGTAAGTTAAATTTTGATTTCCTGGTATCGATTTATACATATATATATTATCGATTTTCTGCGCTATTGTATTCAACCTTGAAACTTCTGGATATCGTTTCTTATGTCTTTGTCTATGAGTGTATCAAATTTGATCAAAATCGGACCACTCCTTCTATAAACCAATTTTTTCGATTATCGATTTTCGATATTTATCGCGGTACTTCGACACAAAACCTAGCTAAGAACACTCGCAGACGCTTATAGTAAAACTGTGTAAATTTTTAAGAAAATCGGTTCAGCCGTTTTGGAGTCTATAGGTAACGGATACACACACACACACAGACACACACACACAAAGTTCCATTTATAAATTACTTTAGATAGATAGATAGATAGATAGATAGATAGATAGATAGATAGATAGATAGATAGATATAGGATTAATGTGGAGAAGTTTGTCACTTAAATGAGCCATACCGTCTTCAAAGTTTCGTAAAGCAGATTTTTAAAAAGCCCCGAGGAGTAAGGACATCATGATTGTGCCTTCACGAAACTCTGAAGTCGCCATAACTCTGCTCAGTTAAGTGAAAAACTCCTCCACATCAATCGTATTAACGCTCTATCACTATCCCGATATCGAGCATTTTACGACAAAGAATCTGCTTGCCAAAATATAGTGTTAAATGTTGCACAATGTCAAGTATTTGCTTTGATCAGCAGAAACTAATTAAAAAGCAACAATCTTAGCACTAAACATTATCACAACTCATCGCTATATATATATATATATTATCCATCCACATACAAGCCTGTTTCGCCGTATCATAGCTCATCAGTGTGGTTAGACAGATCCACTTGCTTCTGGCCGGGATCGAAACTCAACCGATTTGGCGTCAGTCGGAGTTGCTAACCCCCTAAGCCATAGGTGCATGGAATCAGTAAATGGAAATATATATTTATATATATATAAAAGACAATCTGTGAGTCAGTGTGTGGCTGTAATCTATGCACGCGTACATTTTTAAAGCTACGCAATTCAAACTTTCTAGGGACATATATCTACAAGGAAGCCAGGTCGACATATACTTTTTGAGTTTCAGTTTAGCAATTTTCCCTTTCGCACTTTTTTCGCCAATGGAGCCGATTGTTTACATTTGCTCCATAAAACATCTAAGATCTAAGATGGTTGCTAGATTACATCACAGAAATCAATTCACACGTTTCAAACGCGACTAAAAAAAAATAAAAATAAAAATGAGCCTTTATATTTAATTCTTATTCCGACGTTTTAAAAATTCATTTGGTCAATAAAAAAATGTGAATATTTTCCCCGCAATTTTGAAACAAAAGAAATATTTTTTTTTAAAAAGTGTTTTTTCAAACAAAAACAAAATATGTAAAAAAAAAAAGTGCCATTGGTTTGTTTAATTATTTAAGTCTTCTTTTTTCAGATTTAATATTTCATACTTCAGAAAATAAAATTTTAAAAAAATAAAGCTTTTTTTTCGCTAAATATTTCATGCAGGAAATCAATTGTCTGTAATTCGTGTGGCATTAATGTAACTTTTCCTCGAAAATTAGATGTCTATATTTTTAAATATTCTTCGAAAATTTCATAAATTCATTTAGTCAACAAAAAATGTAAATATTTTCCCCCGTAATTTTGAAACAAAAACAAACGCAATGTTGTTGGCAATGTCACACAAAACATCAACTCACGTTTACGCAAAACAAAAGAAAATATACTTTTTAATGGAATTTTTGAACAATTTTTCAACAATAATTTCTTATATAATTATTTTTTTATATAACTGAGTTTTAAAATGAGGCGGTGACTACAAGCGCTCGGAAATCGCAACACGCTGCATTAATCATGTAATTAAAAATGTTCTAAGTTGCACGGGCAACGCCGGGCTATGATGCTAGTATATATATAAAGTAATTACAATGGATATACTTGGTGTGAATCCTACAATGAGAAGATCTGGTTGCTAGAGATATGTTGATTAATATATAAATCTGTCAATGGGGACGAACGATTGAGTGAGTTATTTGTTTTTATGGCTTATCATCCCTTTGTGGGTAGTTTAAAGTCGAAACATATTTTGGATTGTATGATTAGTTTGTTTTTTTTTTGTTTTATCTTTGTTTTTTGTTTTTTGTTTTGTTTTCTTGGTATCCCTTAACATATTGTCTCCTTACTATCTTTCTCATCCATTTGCACAAGGTTTTTAAGTATGTCTCTCGCTGTTTTCTTTCTGCCTCTTTTGTCTTCAATATGTTCTGTAAGTATCAAATTCCCCAAGCCCGCTTTCCTCGTTATGTGTCCTAAAACTTTCAGTTGTCCCTTTCTGATTCTAAGTGTTCTTCTGTTTCCATTTTCCTGTAAACTTGGTCATTGCTCACATTTTCTGTCGACAGTATTCCCAGCAACAAATCACATGCCTGTTGGCTCAAGACTCCTCATCATATCTAAATAAATATTTCGGCATTAAATGCATTCAATTTATTTATCTAAAACTTTCAGTTGTCCCTTTCTGATTCTAAGTGTTCTTCTGTTTCCATTTTCCTGTAAACTTGATCATTGCTCACATTTTCTGTCGACAGTATTCCCAGCAACAAATCACATGCCTGTTGGCTCAAGACTCCTCATCATATCTAAATAAATATTTCGGCATTAAATGCATTCAATTTATTGATATATGCATAGATTTGTGTTGTTTTCAAAGTTTATTATCATGTTAGATATATAGTTAAAACAATCATTAATAAAGTTTTTTGTATTTGTTATACATACAGTACTGTGCAAAAGCATTAAGACAAGAACTATTTTATCTTTTATGAGGCATCAAAATAAAGTTTAAAATCACATCTATCCTAACACTTTTGCACACTACCGGTAGTATGCAAAAGTATTAGAACAGGGGTGATTTTCGTAAAAACCTCACTGAAATTCAAATACAGGATGAAATGCCAAGTAAATTGCTATTAAATATTGATTATTTAAAACTAGGTGTAAAAGAAATGTATTAAAAAGAAGTTATTTATAATTTTTCCTATTTTCTGTTAAAGAAGTTATTTTGAAACTACTGATTATTTTTTATCCTTGGATATGACTGACTTTTTTCTTATTCCCCCCTCTTGAATTGATAAATTTAACGCTACTTCGCAAGACACATTTTGGGAACAAATACAAACAGCTTGGCAGGAGACACGTTAGATACATGGAAGAAGCTTGTGATGTCAATGCCTGACAGAATGGAGGCTGTGATCAAAGCAAAGGGTATTATACAAAATATTAAATTTATTTTGTAACAAGTATTTTTTCTTGTGTAAATCAAATAAAATTACTTTAATTAAATTGTTTATTTTCTGTCAATATGTCTCATAAAAGATCAAATAGTTCTTGTCCTAATACTTTTGCATCTTATTCTTTCTGCTTTGTCATTTCAGAATTTCCCATTCCTTGTAACTCTAAGCAAAGCTTGTCTCCTTACTATTCTTCCTAGTTCTTGTTATGTCATCAGTTTGCATAAGGTTTTTTTCGATAACTTACTAGCATTTTCTCACTGCCCCTCTTACCTTCAGTATATCTTGTGAGTGTGAAATCCTCCAAGTCCATTTTCTTCATATATATTTTTCTGAAAACATATTTTTATCATTTTACCCCCAAACAAGGCGTTAACACCACTGATGTGCAGGAGGTTACATAAAAGAGTTGGGGTATTAGGAAGGAAGAGAGTGAAGACAAAGACGAACCAGAAAGGAGTTAAAGAGAAAGGGCAATAGAAGGAATAAAGACAGTTCCAAAGGTAGAGGGAAAGGAAAAGAGCAAGATACACGGAGTGATGTAGAAAGGGCTAAAGTTACGTGGATAAGAGATGGGAATTGTCTTTGCATTTAAATTCTTAGAAGTTATAGCTGTCAGGAAAGCAAGTACATGGAAGGGAGTTCCACGGTCAGGATGCACGAGAAAGAAGCTAATGGAATAGAATTGTCACCTGCATTTGATTAATCTAACTCTTAAAAAAATAAGACTTTGTTGCCAGTCTGGTTGTCCGAGTAAATTCTTGTGGTGGGGGCACCAGTGACCCAAGTTCGTCAAAGCAGAAGCCATGAAAATATTTATAGAAGAGACATAGGGAAGCCACATCCCGACGATGAGAAAGTGGCTGGAGTCGAGCTGCCAGGTCGGGACCAATCACATTACATATTCTCCTCTGGAGCCTGTCGAGAACACTGAGGCGAACGGCAAGGGCGCCTGACCAGATATGACAACAGTATTCCATGCACAGTCGGATGGTTTATTTGTATATGTGCAAGATGGATTCAGGCGGAAAAAAACTTCCTATCCCGACACAGTTACCCAACCTTCCTCGCAGTGGATTTCGCTATTGATTCAACGTAAATATTCCACTTGAGTTCGGAAGATGGTTGTTACCATACTCCATCCATGATAACCTATCAGGGTGCTCTCCACTTTTTAAGTATAAGGAACTGTTCCAGGCACTATAAATGGTGGTAGTGTCGGGAGTTCGACGAGTTTACGAGTCAGTCGTGTATTTCCGGTTGTAAACCGGAAGTGATAATTGCACTCTACGACATACAGAGACGTGCACATTAATACCTTGTTTTCCAGTATTATTACTAACCACTTTGTAAATACCATTTCTTCCTTAATACATTTATTTATTATTATATTTCTGTTGTTCGTTGTTATTACCTACACAACTCAACATAACCCTATCATTATTCTTTAAGAAGTACATACATCTCTGTTGTTTCAAGTCACTTTTATATCTGTGAGTACATCGTCCGGCATTCACTGACATGAAATCAAAGTTGGGATTTATTAAACAAGCACGTCAAAAAATTCACTCACTTTATTGACTCCATTTCGTTTAACACAGCAAATATGGGCGTTAGTAGAAATTTGAGACAAGAATTATGGATGCATTTTAGCATCATTAATACATCGGCAAGATTACGGCGGTTTTTTTCCCGCCTAAAGACGTTACCCCTAATTCACCAATCCGCCAATTAACTTTGATCGTTTTCTGCATTAACAACGCCCCACAGGGAAGGAATTTGAATATTTGGCGGGGGGGGGGGGGACAGTTTACAATTTTGCGTGGGAAGAGCGAAATACATTTTGTCACTGGGGACAGATTTATGAAAAGGTTTAATTAAATTTCAAAATCTTCAAATATATTCATATACTTTTAACTGCCGTTATAGATTAATGGAGCATATTAAAAAAATAGGTTTAGAGTCCTCTGATCTAAATCATTCGGGTAGTAGAGAAACAACGTCGAATTTTACACGTTTGACCAAAAATACGTTTTGATTTCAACGTGGGATCTGAAAGTTCAGCATCGTAAATCAGAATTATCAGTTGTCATGAATTAATATACCAACGTTACTTTCAGAATAGAGCTTTTATACCCAGAATATAAATGAACTAGCAGTATAGCCCGGCGTTGCTCGGGTGTAATGGAAGCTTTAAAACTAATCCATGGTCCTGGAGCTCAGACTATTTGGACGTTGAAACGAAAGACTAAAAAGCAATAGTTGTTTCCACTTAAAGCGAAACCATAGACTGAAAGAAAAATGAATGGATGTAAGTCAAATTTTGATTTCCTGGTATCGATATCAAATAAGTTTTTTCGTCGTAAACTGAATTTTGAAGGCTAAATAAGTCCTCTGAGTAAATGGTATGATGGCTGAGACGAAGAACTACAATTATACCTACTTAGAGCCAAACCCAGAGCAAAAACTAAAATAAAAGGGCTGAAAAAAATACAGACATACAAACAGATAAACAGACACACACACAAACATCTTGCCTTATATATATATATATATATATATTTTATAAGCGTTTCACCCCGAGCAAGGCATGTCACTGCCACTACTGTGCAGGGGGCTACGTAGAGTGGAGAAAGGCTGATTAAATATAGGAAATAACAGAGGGTGGGTGATAGGCGGGTGAGGATACCGAGAATGAGGGTTGGGTAGATGAGAGTGTTGTGAGAATAGTTGGGAGTTAGTGTGATAGGAGGTGTCTATTGACCCTACATTATATATATATATATATATATATAATCGATTTTCTGCACTATTGTAAGAACTTCAACCTTGAAAATTCTGAATATCGTTTCTTATGTCTTTGTCTATGAGTGTATCAAATTTTATTAAAATCGGCCCATTCCTTCTATAACCCGATTTTTTGGATTATCGATTTTCGATATTTATCGGGTGTACCTTGACACAAAACCTAGCTAAGAACACTCGCAGTCGCTTATAGTACAACTGTGAAAATTTTCAAGAAAATCGGTTCAGCCGTTTCGGAGTCTATAAGTAACGGACACACACACACACAGACAAAGTTCCATTTATGAATAAGTTTAGGTTTAGATTTTCAATGCATACCTATTAGTAAAATCATTTAAATTAACCGTTAGAATAATACAATAGACAACCGACAATGCATCTTGACCTGTGTCCAAAAATGACGAGGTAAAAGGCAACGCACGAGGCTTGACGGTTGCGTTTAGCATGAAATTCTTGCCTCAAGGTGTTGACCTCAAAGACTACATTTATATTTACATAGACTGTATCCCTGGTATTGAGCACTTCAGTCCATAAATATAGTATACCTTAAAACTATATTTGATCATATATATATATATATATATATATATATATATATATATATATATATATATATGATCAAATTTACGCTCTCACAAAAAGTCTGCCTTCTTCTACCGAACGCCCATAGCTCAGAGGTAGAATCGCAAACTAATGTCAACTCGGTTGGGTTTCAATCCTAGCTAAAAGCAATCGGATGTCTAACTGTACTAATGAGCTGTGATACAGATCTGTTTGCGGATCACTATTTACTCTCCCACACCCACACTCTGGAAGAATGATAGACTTTGAAAAAACAGTCGCTACTCTAGCATTTACGCATCGTTTATTCAGTAATGAATTAGAACACTCTCAGCTACTGGCGTATGTTTGCATGGTATATCACACGCTAAAAGTCTACCTTCTTCTAGCTCAGAGGTAGAATCGCCGACTGATTGATCGGGTTTCAATTCTAGCTAAAAGCAATCGAATGTCTTAATAGATCTGAATATCTTTAATAGATCTGAATTTAAGTTTTTAATAGTGTTATTAAAAGAAGAAGTAACTTAACTTTATAAGATATAATTCCCATGAACTTCGAGTGAACTTTCCGATGTTAAGTTTTCTTTTCGTTTGCATCTTCTCCAATCGTTTCTCACGTGCTCAGCACTGTATCACCTGCATACATTAGGTTGTTTAAATTGTGGCCTCCGATGACAAATCATAGTATTCTCAGCATCCTTCTGTAAAACCACATTCCGCGGTCACCTCTACCCAAGAAAACCAGACCAGCAGAATATCATACTGCTACCAGAGAGCAGACTGGGACTCGTTCCGAGGCTTCCTCTGCGACGTCCCCTGGAACAACGTCTTCGATCTTCCTGTCGAAGACTGTGCCTCCGAGGTCTCCTCTTGGGTTAAGGCTGACATCGATGCTTTTATCCCGGCCAGGAAATTCCAACTAAAATCAAATTCGTCCCCCTGGTTCTCACCCGCTTGCTCGGCCGCCATTGCCCACCGGAACCATTTCTTCCGACTCTATCGAAGCTGCTCGTCGAACCAAAACAGGCGCCTTTTCGCCTCAGCACGGAATAAATGTAAAAAAGTACTGAACGAAGCTAAGAGAGCGTTTGCTACCAGAATGAGGCAACGCATAGCATCCTCTAAGTTTGGCTCCAAAGATTACTGGTGACTCTGTAAAAGCGTGCTCAACAAGAGCAAGACTTCAATACCCCAACTTATCAATGAATTTGAAGTTCTCACCTACCCAGCGGACAAGCCTGAATGCTTTGCCCGTAGATTCTCCACCAATTCGACACTGGACTCGTTAGGAATGTCTACACCCGACTTTCCACCCAGAACTAAGGCTCAACTAAATAACGTCCACATTACACCCTCGCTGGTCGCCAAGATAATTGCACAACTTGACCCACACGGAATCCCAGTCATAGTACTGAAGAAATGTGCCCCAGAACTCTCCTCTGTCCTCTCTAAACTCTATAACCTCTGCCTATCTGCTTCCTGTTTTCCTGCCTGTTGGAAGTCCTTCTGTGTAGTTCCTATATTTAAGAATTCTGGCGAACCCTCAGACCCCGCATTATTATTATTATTTTCTTTGATCTTTGTTGTATATACATTTCCTTCTGGGTCCCAAACAGAGACTTAAGTTCATAAATGACTTCATGATATTTTGCGTTGAACATTTTGGAAAACAAAAAGAAAAAGAAAAGATATCATAAATTTTACGTTTTTAAAACTTTTTGTAATGCCAAATAAAGGTCGGGGATACTAAAATCAAGCAGGTACAAAAAATAAAATACCTGGGAAGTGTTATAGCAAAAGACGGAAAGTGCGACACAGAGATCCGAAGGCGAATTGGCGTGGCGAAGGAAGCATTTCAGAAGTTAAGTTAAGGATTAAGAAACCGGACAATTTTGCTAGAAACAAAGAAGAGAGTACTGGATTGCTATGCAATGGCAGTTCTTTAATATGGCAGTAAATGCTGGACAATATCATCGAAGATGAAGGAAAAACTTGAAGCAACTGAAATGTGGTTCTACAGAAGGATGCTGCGAATATCATGGATCGAGCATGTGAGCAATGATGAGAAATGATGGAAACGAAAAGGGAATTAATACTGAGCATTAAGAAGAGACAGCTGAAGTTCCTGGGACAAGCAATGAGGAAGGAGGGCTTGGAGAATCTGATACTAACAGACCAGATAGAGGGAAAAAGAAACAAGGGAAAGCAGTGGATAACATATTTGAAGGACCTGATCAGGTGGATGATGAAACGAGGGTTGCATGGTGTAACAGGAGAAGGCGTGCTAAGAGCCACCAGGAATAGGGAGACGTGGAAAGCCATGATCGCCTACGTCCTGAAGGGACAGAGCACATCGAAGAATAAGAAGAACTGTATTTGTGAGTACATTTTTTCTATTTCTCAAAGTGGTGGTCTACAAGATATCCCTTCAGTGAGTTTATCAGTACCATGTTCAATCAAAGCGAGGGCTCCAACTACAACGAGAATTATTGATGTCCTTTTGTTCCACATTCTTTTAAGTTTCTACTTCAAAACCCTAGTATTTTGAAAGTTTTTTTTTTAGTTTTTTTAGTTTTTTATTTTTTAAGATCTTCAATGCTACATGATAATCTGCAGGGGCTGTTATGTCAATAAAAAAGCATATTTTGTTCTTCTGGTCTTTGATGATGATTATTATTATTTTTATTAACATTATTATTATTATTATTATTATTATTCATTAATAATAATGAATAATAATAATGAATAATAATAATAATAATGATCATCTTTTTAACAGGAAGCCTTCTGGTTGTTTTCAAACTTCCCTGAACCAAAAAAATAACAATGTATGGAAAATTGCAATAATCAATAAACTTTTATAAATTCTTGAGATTATAAATTCAAGTGGATTTTCTAAACGCCGCTTAGATGTGGTACAAGGCTGAAAGTATGGAGGTACCCAATGAGGATCGATCTCACTACTAAGTTGTACTACGTTCTAGCAAAACAAACTTGCTAACTCGCGGTGAGATGCCCTCATCTCACATCAATCGTTGATTTTCTTATCGCCGCTTAGTTGTGGCACAAGGCCGAAAGTATGGGGGATCCAGTGAGGATCGAACTCACTACTCAGTTGTAACCGATTTCTTTGGAGACAAGCTCGCTAACCATTACACCACGCCGAGTTGCCCCCAATAGAACCGCTAATATACGATGAATCGGTTATAAACGTTTTTGTATATAGTATTAACTTTTAACCTGCATAATTTTTAAAAGCAGATTATTATATTTTATCTGTTATATATTTTTAATTCAAATTTGTTAAATTGATATCTATAAGCAATATTTCCATTAATAAAGTTTCATTTTAATTTCATCGTGTTTGTAGAAAAAGAATTTGTATCTGTCAAAATCCAGTCGTAAGTTTTAAACTCTACAGCGTTCATAATAAGGATTGTTGTCGTCTTCTATTTCATGATCACGATCGCGTGTCCCCTTAGAGTCGTGGTGGCACCACATCTACTACGAACGAAGCAGCGACGGTTTACCTTGGGCAAGACAGTCTGACGGAGCCTAAACCATCTAAACTGTTAGCAAAAAAAAAAAAGATATAGGAGCCAGTCTGTCATCCTCTTTTTCCTGCAGCGAGGAGACGGCTCTATGACACTGTCAGCACTCAGCCTTCGGGTAGAGGGCGCTCTCTGTTTCCGAGCAGAGAGCAATAACCCAGTCGTGGTTCCGCCGAAGGGTAGAAGCACGACTGGGGAATAATAGACAGACATTTTTTGGCCTGGCCATATAGCCCGGAAAGCCCAGTTATAAACTGATCATGTGTCATATGTTGCCCTTACTGGGAGGGACAGCTAAATAATGTAACTGAGTAGTATCAGCTCTCTGCCTTCGGGTAGAGGGCGCTCTCTGCTTCCGAGCAGAAAGCAATAACCCAGTCGTGGTTCCGTCGAAGGGTAGAAGCACGACTGGGGAATAATAGACAGACATTTTTGGCCGGGCCATATAGCCCGGAAAGCCCAGTTATAAACTGACCATGTGTCATATGTTGCCCTTACTGGGAGGGACAGCTAAATAATGCAGCGAGGAGACAGAAGAGATGAATTCATACCTTTCCAGAGGGTATTAGCACGTAAGTTAACTCCGATCCTCCAATCCGGGTCGCTACCCATTACTCCACCATGCACAAAACTATTTTAAACGAGTAAAAATTAGTTGAACAGAGAAGGAAAAAATATTTATGGAATTATTTAAATAATCAAAATAATCTGTTCAATTCGATTATATTATTATTATTATTATTATTAATATTGATTTCTGTTATATATATATTTATGGCATATTCACTTACACCCGTAGAGTGACGCTTCCTGATACCATAATATCGTAATGTTTCATTGTTATGAAGGGGAGGTCATGTTAATTACTCGATAAATATATGCCCTCATTTGGTGTACATATCAGATAGTTCTTCTTCTTCTTCTATGTGCCTTGTTTTTTCAGGACGTAGGGGATCATGGTTTTCCACGTTTCCTTATCCTTGGTGGATCTCAGTACGCTTTCTCTTGTTACACCACACCTTCAGGACGTAGGCGATCATTGTCTTCCACGTCTCTCTATCCCTGGTGGCTCTTAGTACGCTTTCTCCTGTAACGTCTCTCAGCCCCGTTCTGTCATCCACCTGCTCAGCTCAGCCCTTCAAATATGTTATCCGCTGCTTTTCCCTGTCCCTTTTTCTCTCTATCTGTTAGTATCAGATTCTCCAGGAAAATCCATTTAAATGCATTAAGGTTAACCTTTCTTATTTAGTTTTTGACTAGCAGTATAACCCGGCGTTGCTCGGATGTAATGAAAACTTATATATATATATTATCGATTTTCTGCACTATTGTAAGAACTGCAACCTTGAAACTTCTGAATATCGTTTCTTATGTCTTTCTCTATGAGTGTATCAAATTTCATTAAAATCGGACCATTCCTTCTATAACCCGATTTTTTCGATTATCGATTTTCAATATTTATCGGGGGTACCTCGACATAAAACCTAGCTAAGAGCACTCGCAGACGCTTATAGTACAACTGTGTAAATTTTCAAGAAAATCGGTTCAGCCATTTCGGAGTCTATAGGTAACGGACACACACACAAACACACAAACACACAAACACAGACAAAGTTTCATTTATAAATAAGTTCAGATTAGATACATTATTTGATCATTACGTAATTTTAATCCTCCACTTAGCACATAAGCAATAATACTTAACCAATTAGGGGGTTGAAATTTAAGATTTTACGGTAGGATTAGAATTGAGACCACACATTCGCAAATTCAAGATGCTGACCAGAAAAACTTCACACGTGTTACTTTGTAGACGTCTTACTTAAGAGTCTGTTGTAATGGTATAAGGAATATATTCTTGTCATCCTTATGAATTAGAGCACTCTGGTTACTGGCCGATGCTACATCATACGCTAAAAGTCTGCCTCCTTCTACCGAGCGCCCATAACTCAGAGGTAGAATAGCCGACTGACGCCAATTCAGTCGGGTTTCAATCCTGGGTTAAAAGCAATCGGATATCTAACTATATATATATATATATATATATATATATATATATATATATATATATATATATATTGATTGATTGATTGTTTGATTACATAGTTTATGGTCATAATAAGGTTAGACCAGTGCACATTTGAATTAAAAAGTGTTCAATGCACTTATATTGTAGAACGTTTGAATATTTTCCATTTGCAAAAGATTTATTTCGAACTGAACCCTTTATTTCGATTAATGGAGTAGATTGATTTCATTGTATGAATCCTCAAGGACTCATGGCTCACTGGATAAAGGTGTTGGTTAGATCCAGTGTCTTGTCCCAAAGCGTTGTGAGTTCAATATATAGCTACGGCAGTAGTGAACAACAAACTTAGAGACTTCATTTCAGAATTGCAGCCAGTGCTAAGAAGACCAGAGAGTTCATCGGCTGAAAGTCATCTAAAAATTAAAACAATAAGAATTGAGTTCCACTGAAGAATATTGTGGAAATCATGGACAAATTATTTAAGAAAAATCTTTTTAAAAGAATAGGAACTACAAAATATTGTTAAACAACAGAAAGATATGTGAAATTTCGGAGTTTTATAATGAAAGCAGAAGGCTTGGAGAATTTAATGCGTATAAGGTACAACGAAGGGGAAACTAAGAGAAGGAAAGCAGAAGTTAAAATTATACTTAACAGTCAGTCAGTTAAGTGCCATACGTGAAACACGCTTGGGCGATCATGTCTCGAAAGAGTCATGACTGACTGGGCAGAAGATTATCCCGCAGTAGGTTGCCATTGCTTTCTGCAGTAGACTGGTTGCCAGCAAAAGCTATAGAACCCAATCTGTCCTGTTATTTAACCCATAACTGGAAGGAAGAGACGGACTAATACCTTTTCCAAGGGTATTTGCGCGTAAGTGAATGCAATGGATTCAACTAGAATTCGAACTCGGCTCCCCGAGTTCCGAGCCGATATTCACTAACTTGGAATAAATGGATGGGAGAACAAGTACTACAAAGAGAAAAAGCCACAAAAACGGAAGTAGTGGAGGTCATAGCACAGGGAAGGAGTTAAGTATAAATCGATATTTTGGCTACAGGTAACTATTTAGGTTATTATGTTACAAATATAGTGTGCCCAATGAGGATAGGATACACAACACTAGCTGACTGTCTTGTTAATAATCGTGAAAGTAAAAACTGAAAAATTGTGGTACTTGTGATTGAGTATGCTATACTCTAAGACGGGTCTATGAGTTAGTCTCACAGATCTATTTGCATAGTGAGTTTGATCACCGATTTCTATATTGGGTTTCTGAGAGAATTAGAACCCCAACAAGCATTCATTATCTGTGGCCACAATCTTAACAACATAAGATATGCAGATCACATAGTGTTGATAGCAGTCAAAGAAAGGAAACAAGAACTGATGTTAAAAAAAGAAAATAGAACAAAAAAAATGAAACATTTAATGCGAGACACGAAGTTTTGGAGTTATTTAATGAGGGCAAAAGGCTTAGAGAATTTAATACGTACAAGGCATATCGAAGGTTTAAGAAAGCTCATATAGTCGAATAAATAGTATTTGCATAAAATACACAAACAACCGGATACATAATTTGGCGACAATATTAATGCGGTGACTGGTGGTAAATATTATCTAATGAGATTTTTGTAGAATCGTTTGTCACCGTTTTGTCATGTTGTGGGCGGGGGTCAGATGACTTTCTCGTGATATTTTTTTCAGTATATTCACTGCAAGGGAAACCCAATTTCTATCAATCATGCTCTGTCACTTAAAAGTACACGCGACGCCACCAATCGTGTGTTACGCAACATTACATCCTAATTTGAGTGATACAACGTTATAATTTCTTGACCCGTTGAATTCTCTCTCTCTGTTTCTCTGTCTGTCTCTCTCTCTCTCTCTTCCTCTATCTCTTTTATCTTCCTCTTTCTCTCTCTCTCTCTCTCTCTCTTCTTGTTTCTTTTTACCTTTCTCTCTCTCTCTCCTCTTTCTCTCCTCCTATCTCCTTATCTTCCTCTATGGTTTTTTGTCTTCCTCTCTATCTATCTCTCCCTCTTTCTTTTCTTCTATCTCTTTTTACCTTCCACCCTCTCTCTCTCTTTCTCTCTCTCTCTTTCTCTTCCTCTATTTCTTTTTACCTTTCTCTCTCTCTCTCTCTCTCCTCTTTCTCTCCTCCTCTCTCTTTATCTTCCTCTATGGCTTTTTGTCTTCCTCTCTATCTATCTCTCCCTCTTGCTTTTCTTCTATCTTTTTTACCTTCCTCTCTCTCTCTCTTTCTCTCTCTCTCTCTCTCGCTCTCTCTGTCAGCCTCTATTTTTCCTACTCTTTCTTCCTCTATCTCTTTTTTAATTTCCTCACGCTCTCTGTCTTATCTCTCGCTTTTCCCTTCTTCTATCTTTATTTGTTGGTCTTCCTCTCTCTCTCTCTCTCTCTTTCTCTCTCTCTCTCTTTCTCTCTCTTTCTTTTCTTCTATCTTTTGTTGCCTTCCTCTTTCTTTCTTTTTTTTCCTCTGTCACTTTTTATCTTCTTTCTATTTCCTCTTTCTTTTTCCCTGGCTCTCTCTCTCTCTGTCTCTCTCTCTCTCTCTCCCTTTCTCTTTCTATATTTTTTCCCTTTCTCTCTTTCTCTTCCTTTCTCTTTATATATATATTTTCATCTTCCTCTTTCTATCCGTCTCCCATTCTTTTCCTCTATCGTTTTTATCTTTCTATCTCTCTCCCCCTTTCTCTTCCTCTATCTCTTTTTACATTTCTCTTTCTGTTTCTATCTCTCACTTTTCCTCAATCATTTTTATCTTCCTGTCTCTATCTCCCCGTTCTCTTACTCTATAACTTTTTACCTTCCCTCTCTCTCTCTCTGTCTTTCTCCCCTCTTTCTCTTTCTCTTCTTATTTTCTTTTTCTGTCTCTCTCTCTCCCATTCTTTTCCTCTATCTCTTTTTATCTTCATGTTGCTCTCTCCCCTTTCTCTTTCTTTATTTCTTTTACCTTCTTCACTCTACCTCATTCTCTCTCTCTTTCTCTCTCTCTCTCTCTCTCTCTCTCTCTCTCTATCTATCTATCTTTCCCTCTCTTTCTCTCTCTTTTGAATTATTTAGACCTCTATCGCCATTTTAATGTTTTTGAATACAGCATACGAGTTCGTGTCTTCCACGCCCATAATTGTGTTCGCTCATCACTTTACCAACCCGTTTTGTCTCTTTAATTATATTCAGTTTCCCAGGTTCGTTACGTAGGTTATTCTTTGCTTCTACTGAACTAACATTTGTATTTGGGTTTTTGCGAGAGGTGTTCTTTTGGTTTTCCTCGTCTATAGGTTGCCTCAGATAAACCTTTTTCTTAAAATGACTTGATCCAAAGTGTTGTAAGTTCAATACTACAGCAGTAGGGAACAAAACAACTTTGAGAGCTGAGTTAAATAAAGATAACTGAGACATCCGAAAGTGTCATGACTCATGGAACGAGAACAATCTACCCCAGTGAACGAAATAAATTGTTCAATTCAAAACTCTAATCACCTGAAGAAGGTTGGAGAGTACAATGACCGAAATGTCGTGAATATTGCAACAAAGATGAGGGCAGTTGTCCGAATAATTTAAATAATGTAATTCCTTTTCCTTAATCTAGAGATTTTATCAATGCAAAGACCGAATCGTTGTCATAAAACGTCGAAGTCCAAAACTACTATGCAATAATAACAAGGCTTCATCTCGGAATTTCAAACAATGCTAAGAAGGCCACAGAATTCATCGGCTGAGATTCATCTAAGAATCGAAGCAATAAAAATTTGAGTCCTACTGATGAATGTTTTGAAAATCATGGACAATTTATTTGAGAAAAAGGCAACTTATTAAAAGAATAGGAACTACAAAATATTTATCGAACGCCGCCTTTGCGTAGCCTATAAAACACAGGTACACGTCCTTCTGCATTTGTATTGCTCTTTCTGATAACATCCTGAGCATGAATATCGCGTTCCTTGTTCCAGTGTCTTTGACGAACCAACACAGTTCTTGTCCTATCTCTGGCCTGATTCTGCTTCTCGCTCTATTCATCAGAATCCAGATGATTAGTTTTGTTATGCAGATCATTAAGCTGATTGTTTAATGGAATTCACATTCCTTTGTGCCTGGCTTCTTAAGTAGTGCTATAAACATTTATCTGCTTAGGTCTTCCGGTATCTCGCCGCTGTTGTAGATTTCTTTTATTATTTCTGTAATCCCGAATTCGTCCAAGGTTGTCAACATCTCTGTTGCAATGCCGTCTGATCCTGCTGTTTTGTTTCTAATCAATTTGACCAGTGCAGCTTCCACTTTGGCTTTTAATATTTCTGGTACGTCGGTATTTAATATTTGTCTATATTTCTGAGATGAGGTAGTATTTACAGTATTTACATTATTCGGACAATTGCCCTCATCTTTTCGACGTTTCGTAAAACCAGTGGATATAGACGTTGGTTAGTTCTTGACTTGACTCTAAGAGTTGTGAGTTCAATACCAGGCTACAGCAGTGGTGAACAAGTAACTTGCAGGTTTAGATGGAGATAACTCGTGACTTGACTTCCAGTCGAACTTTACGCAAGGAATGAGGATGATATAACCCAATGATTGTAATAAAGGGTTAGGGTCGAAATTCCTAGCAACTGAAGAAGGCCGGAGCGTACAACGGCCGAAACGTCATATAAATGGCAGCAAAAATGAGGACAATAGCCCGAATAATGTAAATACGTCGGTATTTCTATTTTTATGCATCCTATTGCCGAGCACGTTTCTTAGTAGTTTCTTTAGTTTACATATATATATATATATATATATATATGCATTCCGTTCTATGTTTTGGCATTATTTTCTGTCATTTTTGTATCATGTCAAGAATTTAATCAGTGATTCACTTATTTTTTCTCCTACGTCCGTTTTCCTTTTTTAGATGACGTCGTTTGCTGAGGTCATTAGAGCTTCTCTTAGTTCTTCCCATTTAGGGTTTCCATTTTCAATTTTTCCCTCGTATTTTCTTTTTACGCTGTCCGTATATTTTTCCTGTAGGTTCGGGTCATTCACGAGTCTGCTGGGTTGCAATTTGAGTGCTGTGTTAGGCTTCTTCATTCTCCGGAGTTTCATCCTTAGTTTGCATATAACTGGGAGGTAGTCGCTTCCGCAGTTAGCACTCGGATAGGTTTTGCAGTGGAGAACTGCGTTCCTGAATCTCTTGTTGATGCTAAATATATTAGATTGATTGCTTGAGCAATTTGTGTTTTACGAGCTATCAACCCTTTTTGCACGTTTCGTTCTTGGCTTGTATGCATCATGTTGCCGAGCGAGTCTTTTGTTTTGTTAGTTTCCTTATTTCTTTATGCATATCTCATTTGTCATTGAACCAATTTTCATTAGCATGTCTGCATTTGTTTTTTTTATTTCCTTGTGTAGTTTCTTGCATTCTGTTCCATATTTTGGCATTGTTTTCGGTCTCTTTTTCATCATGTCAAGAATTTAATCAATTATTCTTTTATTTTTTTCTCCTAAGCCCGTTTTCCTTTTTGGATGACGTCGTTTGCTGATGTCATTAGAGCTTCTCCTAGTGCTTCCCATTTAAGGTTTCCGTTTTCCATTTTTTCCTTTGTATTTTCTTTTTACGTTGTCTGTATATTTTTCCTGTGGATTCGAGTCGTTCACGAGTCTGCTGGATTGCAATTTGAGTGCTGTGTTTGGTTTCTTCAGTTTCCAGAGTTTCATTCTTAGTTTGCATATAACTGGGAGATGGTCGCATCCGTAGTCGCTACTTGGGTAGGTTTTGCTATGGAGAACTGCGTTCCCGAATCTCTTGTTGATAGTTATATAGTCGATATGGTTTTTCGTTTTATCCCCTTGGTTTCTCCATAATCCTCTTGATTGTTTGTAATTTTCATATTAGGCTGTCCCTTTTGCTCACAACCATTCATTCTGTCTTCTTGCAATTGATGTTTAGTAATAAGATAGAGGTTTTGGTGATACCGAGGAAAAGCGAGGAACCGGATGTTTGCACTATAACGACCAGAAAGCAAATGACCAAAACTCGTCTGTGCGCATCCGGGTTCGCGCAGATGCTCCGGTTGAAAAATAAAAATTTATTAAATATCAAATTTCCATTTCGCAAGCCTGCGCGAATTTTATTTATCATCCTATGGGAAGCCCAGAATAAAAAAAAATCCAAAAAGCAGATATAAAAAGCCGAGACAGAAAGCATCCAACAGACAGACCGACGCAGAGACACAGAGAGATGAATATAATTAGTATCTCCCTTGACCAAGTCAAGTGGCTATGCTCGTCGCTTCACCTGTTTTTCCTTTCCTTCTCCCTGTCTCAAATCTACTTACTGACCTAAGGAGCGACTACTTCAAAGACATTCCTCACATACCTCCGTTCCCCACATTCCTAAGCATTAATTCTCTTTCAGCTTATTATTTTGCATGAACATTTTAACCTCCGTTGGACCTATATTCAAGTATAATTTTAATTGTAAAAACATTAATTGATATGTGGATATATAAAAATGTTATTTTCAACTCAATTTGCCTTTCTTAATTTTATAATCATTTTATGACTTATAGTGGGCTATCTACCACAAGGCCAAATTCCGTTAACCTGCAACAGTATACAATTTCCCTTCACTAGAACGGAATCCTACTACAACTAGAAAAAGAATAAATAAACAACCCACTATAAGGTTGATGTTGCGCTTAAATCATTTTCTGCAGTCAGTCACCCTCTCACCGGCGTGACGTGGTTTCCCTGTGTCTCTTCTATAAATACTTTCACGGCTTCTGCTTCGATGAACTTAGATCACTGGTGCCCCTTAGGTACGAATTTGCACGAGGTACTAGATTAAAAACTAGGTCCCACCCTTTTACAGTAAAACCGATAAAATGTAACCGCAATTTCTACTCCAACAGCTTCTTTTCTCGCACTTCCCGACTGTGGAATTCCCTTCCAAATGATTGCTTCCCCGTCAGCTACAATCTCCAGGAGGTTAAATGTAAGGTCAATAGACACCTCCTAACACACTAACTCGCATCCATTCTCTCAAACACCCTTCCCATCTACCCAACCCTCAGATTTGGTACACTTACCAGTCTATCACCCTCCTTACGACATTTCCTATATCTAACCACTCTTTCTCTTTACATTCCCTTATGTAAATCCTTGTGCAGTAGTGGCAGTGGAATGCTTTGCTCGCGGTGAAATGATTAAAAAAAAATCAATTATCTTAAGACGTCGTTTAGAATTATGTTATTACTAGCAGTAAAGCCCGGCGTTGTTCGGGTGTAATGAAAGCTTTAAAACTAATCCATGGTCCTGGAGCTCAGACTCTTTGGACGTTGGCACGAAAGACTAAAAAGCAATAGTTGTTTCCAGTTAAAGCGAAACCATAGACTGAAAGAAAAATGAATGGATGTAAGTCAAATTTGATTTCCTAGTATCGATATCAAATAAGTTTTTTTCGTCGTAAACTGAATTTAAAAGCTAAATAAGTCCTCTGAGTAAATGGTATCATGGCTGAGACTAAGAACTACAATTAAACCTACTTAGAGGCAAACCCGATGCAAAAACTAAAATAAAAGGGCTGAAAAAATACAGACATACGGCAGATAAGCAGACTCACACACAAATATCTTGCCTTTTATATATATATATATATATATATATATATATATATATATATACATTACTGATTTTCTGCACTATTGTAAGAACTGCAACCTTAAAACTTCTGAATATCGTTTCTCATGGCTTTGTCTATGAGTGCATCAAATTTCATTAAAATCGGACCACTCCTTCTATCACCCAATATTTTTGATTTTTTATATTTATCGGGGGTACCTCGACACAAAACCTAGCTATGAACACTCGCAGACTCTTATCGTACAACTGTGTAAATTTCAAGAAAATCTGTTCAGCCGTTTCGGAGTCTATAGGTAACGGACACACACACACACATACACACACAGACAAACTTCCATTTATAAATAAGTTTAGATCAATTCTCTAATGGACGTAGGCCGTTGTGTGTGGAAGCCCGTTTTTTTTTTTTTTTTTTTTATGTAATTCCAGTCACTTAACCATTTGTTGCATATTGGTTACAATTGTTACCAATATGCAACAAAGGATTAAGTCGTGTATATGCAGCCCGACACCGTGGTGTAATGGTTAGCAGGCTTGTCTCACTAGAATCTGTTATAACTGAGTAGTGGGTTCAATCCTCACTGGGTATCCCTATACTCTCGGCCTTGTGCCACTTCTAAACGTCGCTTAGAAAATCAGCACTTAAGTCGCGTATGGAACTTCTACTTATCGTAGTAGATGTATACCCGATGTTATTTACATGTTTTATTTAAACAAACACTAAATTCAAACTCAGTTCTACCAAAATAAAAATGGATCCTACATTTTCATCTTCTGTGCCAATATAAGGGTCCTACGTCCCAACTTTCCAGAAGCTGAACATCTTCAAGAGGTCAAAACTCTTGTGGATTCTTTCAGGCATGAAGAGATTCATCCTTAGCCAGAAGTATCAGCAAATGTTTAATAGACAACATTGGTTCAAGCCTGAATGCGCTGCTGGCATATCTCACTGTTGACACTACTGTCAACACTATCACCGTAATCGATATTAAAAAAAAAAACTAATACCAAGAAAATTCTTGAAATTCCTAAGATCGACTATTGCCGACAATCGATGCTAAAGTTGAAAACAAATGACTTGACACCTGAGAGTTTTGGAACATCTCATTCCAAGAAAATTCTTGAAATTGCTAAGATCGGCTATTGCCGACAATCGATGCTAAAGTTGAAAACAAATGACTTGATTCCTGAGAGTTTTGGAAAGTCACCAACAAGCATCTTAATAGAGGCAATCCGTCAGTGCCTAATGTTATAGTCCTGAGATCTTCTCATCTCATCTTCGCTGGACAGATCATTTTGCAATGAACTTTGCTTCTAACTTCACGTCAAGGGTAATAATCCCCTACACCACTTCTATTTTTCGCATAGAACAAACCTTATGCTTTCTCTATCATGTTTCTTATAATCATTTCACCCTAAGCAAGGCAGGACCATTGGTGGTCAAGAGGTTACAGTAAAGTAAAAAAAAAGGTACAGTGATCTCGACGAAAAGATAAGAGATGGATGGGAATCAAGTAGATAAAAGATGGCAGTTGACGTTGTATTTAAACTTTTGGAGAATGTAGCTATCGGTGAAATAAACCAACGGTAGGGAGTTCCACAAACGAGAAATGCGAGAAAAAATACTATTAAAGTAGAAAAGGCGGTTACATTTAACTATTTTGTCTGTAAAATGGTGGGACCTTGATGCCAATCTAGTATCACGAGTAAATACATGTGGCTGTGGAACAAAGGAAAAAACGCTTTTGAGAGCAGTTGACATGAAAATACTTGTAGAAAGGACAGAGGGAAGCCACATCACTTTCGTGAGAAAATGACTGAATCCAAGCTGCTAAGTCAAGGTTGATTATATTGCAGATCCGGTTTTGGATTTTGTCGGGAACCTCAAGATAATTTTACGTGGATGAATTCTTCAAGATGAATATCAGGAGCACCGGACCGGATATGGCTATAGCAACAGTATTCAATGCACGGACCACTGATAGATTTATATATGTGCGAAATGGATTCTGAGGAGAAATGATATGGTTTTCATGAGTTTTATTTTAGAATTAATCTTCAGTAATTATGACCTACTCTCGTGTTTGCAGCTTATTTTTTTAATTGCACACTGGTTTTACAGTAATCACCATTTATTTGTTTCTGTGAAAACATCTTAAAAAATCAAAATGTAAAAAAATTATCATTTAGAATGGTAAATGTATGATATACATTTACCATTCTAAATGATATATGCACATATATCTAAGAAGTAGTAAAAAATAATGGGTTGGAAGCCAACAGTATATAGTGATTTACTTTATAAATAGTGTTTGATGCTTAGTAGCATATATATTCATAACTATATAATTATATAAAGCTCTATAATACTCATTATATTGAACACTGTTGATCATATAATTAATACCAGGGCACTCAAAATAACAAAACCTTGAATCCTCTTCACCTGGAATTATAAATATACATATATATATATATGTGTGTGTGTGTGTGTGTGTGTGTGTGTGTGTGTGTGTGTGTGTGTGTGTGTGTGTGTGTGTAAAAATTAAGACAGACACGTTATTTCACGGAAGTATAGGCCTATTTCAGACGAACCATCGTCAGCTTCTACACCGCATATATATATATATATATATACACACACACACACACACACACACACACACACACACACACACACACACACACACACCGATGGCTTAGGGAGTAGAGACTCTGACTGACACCAAATCAGTCGAGTTTCGATCCCGGCCAGAAGCAAGTGGATATGTCTAGCCACACTGATGAGCTGTGATACAGCGAAACGGACTTGTATGTCAATTACTAATATATATACTGATGAGCTGTGATACAGCGAAACAGATCTGTCTGCGGATGACTATTTCCGCTCTCATTTCATTTTACGATACACTATTTGTCCAATCAACGGTTACAATAAGATGAAGATTTCGAAAAGTCTATTTAAGTAATTTCGCTTAAAGGTAACTTAACATCAAAGAAAGCCGGTAAAAATAGTTTTTATGTATGAACAACATTCTGAATTTATAGAAATAAAGTACATTTTCACGAAAAGAAAAAAATATTGGAAAAATTTTGAACAACCCAATATGCTATTTGAAATGTGCGTAGAATATAATGCTTCTCAGTGCAGAAAGCGGAATTGTCGATTCTGGTTCAAATTCTCACCGAATCTACTGCGTTTTCTTTCGCCCTAATGGATCTGAGAAATACGTAATCAATCTCTTCTCCTCTCGGTTACGGATTAAATAGCAGAGTGAAAGGGGCTCGCCAGCCTTAGATGGCAACCAATTTAGAAGGACAACTCTGAATTCTGAGATCGTAGAGAGGCATCATCGTAATTCGCAATAAAAAGAAGGAAGATTTGGAGAGCCATGATCTGCTACGTATACCATATATATATTTACTGACTCACTTGATTCCCAAGACATGGTAATTCGAGATATTAAAAAGAAAAAAGATGTGGAGAGCCATGATCTGATATGTCTCTCCCTCTTTATATATATACTGGCAGTATAGCCCGGCGTTGCTTGGGTGTAATGAAAGCTTTAAAACTAATCCATGACCCTGGAGCCCAGACAATTTGGACGTTGGCACGAAAGACTAAAAAGCAATAGTTGTTTCCAGTTAAAGCGAAACCGTAGACTGAAAGGAAGATGAATGGATGTAAGTCAAATTTTGATTTTCTGGTATCGATATCAAATAAGTTTTTTTCCTCGTAAACTGAATTTTAAGGGTAAATACGTCGTCTGAGTAAATGGTATCATGGCTGAGACTAAGAACTACAATTATACCTACTTAGAGCCAAACCCGAAGCTAAAACTAAAATAAAAGTGCTGAAAAAATACAGACATACAAACAGATAAACAGACACACACAAATACATCTTGCCTTATATATATATATATATATATATATATATATATATATATTACCGATTTTCTGCACTATTGTAAGAACTGCCTTTGTCTTTGTCTATGAGTGTATCAAATTTGATTAAAATCGGACCACTTCTTCGATAGCCCGATTTTTTGGATTTTTCGATTTTCGATATTTATCGGGTGTACCTTGACACAAAACCTAGCTAAGAACACTCGCAGACGCTTATAGTACAACTGTGTAAATTTTCAAGGAAATCGGTTCAGCCGTTTTGGAGTCTATAAGTTACGGACACACATACACACACACACACACAGAGAGAGAAAGTTCCATTTATAAATAAGTTTAGATAAAGAGGAAGAGAAATATCAGATCATGGCTCTCCACATCTTCTTTCTTTTTAATGTCTGCGAATTACCATGTCTTGGGAATCAAGTGAGTCAGTAAATATATATATGGTATACGTAGCAGATCATGGCTCTCCAAATCTTCCTTCTTTTTATTACGAATTACGATGATGCCTCTCTACGATCTTAGAATTCAGAGTTGCTATTTAACCCTTATCTGAGAGGAGAAGAGATAGATTACATCTTTCTCAGGGTCAATAGGGCGAAAGAAAACGCAATAGATTAGACGAGAATTTGAACCAGAATTACACCCGAGCAACGCCGGGCTATAATGCTAGTATATATATATATAGGTACGTGAACGGATAGATCGTTTGCTTTCTGACGATGACGCTGAGGATCAAATCTCACCATAATCGATTTGTTAGGAAGGTGACTTCTTGATGCTATCTGTCTGTAAGAGGCGATCTCAGCGTGCGGTACCCTTAGAAAGTACCTGAAAATCAGGCCTTGTTAGTGAAATTGGGAGTCGTTGATGGTTGTGCAGACACGAAGTTACAAGTCATCGAAGGTTTGAAGTGACCGAAGGTTTGAAGTGACCGAAGGTTTGAACGTC
The DNA here is from genome assembly GCA_037127315.1 of Ascarosepion bandense. Classification (NCBI taxonomy): domain Eukaryota; kingdom Metazoa; phylum Mollusca; class Cephalopoda; order Sepiida; family Sepiidae; genus Ascarosepion; species Ascarosepion bandense. The sequence goes on along the minus strand of JBBBDQ010000161.1, from coordinate 228,801 downwards.
CTGGCCTTTTATTAGACTATTTACGCTCTCAAACCCTGATTGAGCACTGTGGAAGAATGGTAGACTTTGAAAAAAAATAGTAGCTACTCAAGTATCTACGCATCGTTCATTCAGTGAATTTGAACACTCTCAGCTACTGGCGTATATTTACATTGCATATAACACGCTAAAGTCCGCGTTCCTCTACCGAGCGCCCATATGTCAATTCAGTCGGATTTCAATCCTGGCTAGAAGCAATCGGATGTCTAACAATACTGATGAGCTGTGTTACAGCGAAAAAGATCTGTTTGCGTATCACAGCTCATCAGTACGGTTAGACATCCGATTGCTTTTTACACAGGATAGAAACCCGACTGAATTGGTGTCAGCCACCGATACTACCTCTGAGCTATGAGCACTCAGTAGAAGGAGATATATATATATATATATATATATATATATATATATATATATTTAATTCAGATACTTTAATCCAAGTGAAAAAAGCAGGAAGGTAAATTCCAAAAACCCGATCCTAATTAATATTAAAATTTTATTTTAATATTAAAAAATGATACAGGAAGAGAGCTCCATGTAATAAAATATTACAGAGCAAATATAAATTAAAAAAGGATTAATTCAATGATGCTGAATGACCATTTCGATATATATACTGACTGACTGACTTTATACCCAAGAAGTCATGGTAATCTGCAGATATTAAAAAGAAATCAGCTACCTCTCTCTCTCTCTCTCTCTCTCTCTCTCTATATATATATATATATATATATATATATATATATATATATATTCTCACTCAGGCGTTTCGTCGTTTCGTTCTCAGTTAGAAAACTTCCTGCTTACACACACAAGCACTGTCTCGGCGTCTTTACTGCCTTCTGATTCCCTTGACTATCACAGAGGAAAAGGTTAGGGTCCACGTCGTGTCACGCTCGAACTATCTGTCACTGACCTTCAACGTTTAGACTCTCTTTTATCTCCGTTCTATTGTCACCTGTTAGTCCTGACTACATTTAAGTGTCACTTCATAAAAAAAACTTTTGTTCATTTACATACCTATGGCTAACCACACTCAAACCCAGACACGACCTCGGGTTCACCTTTGCCGTTCTCGCTTTCAGAGTAATTACTATCTTTACCTCGTCACCCCGCCCCTGGCCTTAGGGAGGGGGTCTACCGCTTCTTGCTGCTGTTACCGCTCGCTGTTCATTCAGAAACCGCATTGAAATTGATTCAGAAGTGACAAGTGTCCTGGAATAATCTGATTTTTAGAACTGCGATGTTAAGCAAGCTATATCCATTTTCTAGTTTAGTGATTTTGATCTTCACTGGGTGCCCAACTACAGTAGCCTTGTTGCAGTAAAAATTCTACTTTATAAGTAAATATTTACGCACACAGCCTTGGAATAAACATTTCTATTGTAATAAGTGCTTCATATTAATGACCTTGTGCCGTTCTAATATAAGATTTTACATTATAAAGTAGTCAGGTCCGTTATTTTAAATTATAAAGTAGTCAGGTCCGTTAAGTGTCATACTTGATACTCTCTTTGGCAATCATGTCTTTTTCGATTCATGACCGACTAGGCAGAAGATTTTCCCGCGTTCGGCTGCTGTTTCTTTCTTTCTACGGTAGACTGCTTGCCAACCAATGCTATAGAACCCAATCTTTCCTGATATTTAATCCATAGTGATGGATTCATACCTTACAGAAAGATATTTAAATGTAACCGACTCGGTTGAAATTCGAACTCGGTTCTCAGATTTTTATTCTGAGCCGATATCCATTGCATCACATGTGAGTGTTAATGATTTATTATACGTATAACCCGGATATAAGAAACCCTGATGCAACAGACACCCGGATATAAGAGCGATTTTATCTGGTCCCAAGTCAGAGCCTGTGGTGATGTATATAAAATATACAAACTCTGATATCAGAGAAACCCAGATATAAGATAATATATCTTCTCCGGTCCTGACAACTCTCTTATATGCAGGTTACACTGTAGATACAAAAATGCTTTGTGGCTGAGAGAGTTTCGTTTTTCGAAGAGATGAGTGTTCGACCTCAGATAAAAGTCAAGATTTCTAATGTATATTTTCTTAATATATGGAATTTTCACATTTGAAAGATTGGCGCAATACAAACTTATCTTGTTTAAAGTAAGAGAGAAAAACTGTGAAGGACCGCAAGAGATAAGAGGTTTTAAAGATCCATGATTTCCCATCTGTTTAATGGACGCGTGGCATAGAAATGTATTATTACGTATCCTCTACACACCACCACCACCACCACCACCACCACCACCATCGCCGCCGCTGTTGATAGTCAGAGTTTGAGTTGTGGCAAGGGCCAGGATTCCTAATGCTTATTTTCTGGACTGTAAGAATATTAACATAAACATATTACACCATAAAATAATCTAAACTTATTTATAAATCAACCTATAGACTCCGAAACGGCTGAACCAATTTCCTTGAAAATTTACACAGTTGTACTATAAGCGTCTGCGAGTGTTCTTAGCTAGGATTTGTGTCGAGGTACTCCCGATAATTATGGATAATCGATAATCGAAAAAATCGGGTTATAGAAGGAGTGGTCCGATTTTAATCAAATTTCATACACTCATAGACAAAGACAGAAGAAACGATATTCAGAAGTTTCAAGGTTGCAGTTATTACAATAGTGCAGAAAATCGATAATATATATAAAAGCTTTCATTACACCCGAGCAATTGCTAGGGTGATTTTTTTTGGTTTATCAATCTTTTGCGGGGTTGTTAGAGCCAAGAAATAATTTCAGATTGTAAGAATTTTAATGAAGACAATTATTTTTACTGATAAAAGTTTGTTTTTTTTACTAATTAACCCGTAGCTAGGGGAGAGATGGTGTAGATTAATACCTTTTCCCGAAGATGTTTGCGTAATAGTGAATATGACGAGCCTGATTGGAATTGGAACCTGTTTCTCTGATTTTCAATTTCGAGCCGTTATTAATTACACCATCCACATATGCAGGTATACTGCATCTGCTATTCCAGGCTTGACGTGGGTTACGTCGGTGATCGGACCGATGTTTCAACGTGATACGGCCGTAAACCTAACAAAATGGAGAAATAATTGGATATTTTGCTGCTTTGGATTTTGCTATTGTCTAAAAGTAGATTTTTTGTTTTTGATTACCCAAAATTGCTAAAAATGATATAAAAGTATTATTCTTCTTCATATACCGTATCCCTTAGGGACGTAGGCGATCGGGGACTTCCACTTGTCCCTGTTTCTTATTGCTCTTAAAATCTTTTCTTCTTGGTATCTCTTCCAAACCCCGCTTCGCTATCCATTTGTTCAAGTCTATCAAGTATGTTGTCGCGCTGTTTTTCCCCGTCTCCCTTTTCTTCTCTCTGTCCTGTGAGTTTTAGATTCTGCAGACCCTTCTTCATAATTCAATCAGTCAGTTAAGTGCCATACGTGATACACGCTTGGGCGATCATGTCTCTTTCGAGACAGGGTCATCCAAGAGACATGACTGACTGGGCAGAAGATTATCCCGTAGTAGGTTGGCATTACTTTCTGCGGTGGACTGGTTGACAGCCAAGGATATAGAACTCAATCTGTCCTGTTATTTAACCCATAACTGGAAGGAAGAGACGTATTAATACCTTTCCCAATGGTATTTGCGCGTAAGTGAATGCAAGGAATTTAACTGGAATTCGAACTCGGCTCACCGATTTCTCGTTCCAATTCGATATCCACTGCACCACAACATAAGATACGCAGATGATACAATGCTGATTGCAGACACGGAAAGGAAACTACAAAACATCCTACAGAAGGTAACTGAAGAGAGTGAGAAAAAAAGGACTGCAAATAAACTGTAAGAAAACTAAATGCATGGTCATCAGCAAAAAGAGCAACCGAAAATGCCAAATACAGGTGGGGGATACTAGAATCAAGCAAGTACAAAAATTTTAATACATATGAAGCGTTCTAACAGGAGATGGAAAATGCAACACAGAGATCCGAAGGCGAATTGACATGGCGAAGGACGCGTTCCAGAAGCCCAGTAAAGTACTAACACACAGGAAACTTTCACTAGAAACAAAGAAAAGAGTGCTGGATTACTATGTGATGTCAGTTCTTCAATATGGCAGTAAATGTTGGACAATATCATCGAAGATGAAGGAAAAACTTAAACCAGCGGAAATGTGGTTCTACAGAAGGATGCTGCGGATATCATGGACCGAGCATGTGAGCAATGATGAGGTGCTGGAAAGAATGACAACGAAAATAAAATTAATAATGAGCATCAGGAAGAGACAACTAAAGTTCACGGGACGTGCAATGAGGAAGGAGGTCTTGGAGAACCTGATACTGACAGATAGAGGGAAAAAGCGACATAGGAAAGCAGCGAATAACATATCTGAAGGGCCTGAGAAGGTGAATGACAGAACGGGGATTGCGTGGTGTAACAGGAGAAAATGTGCTAAGAGCCACCAGGGATAGGGAGACGTGGAAAGCCATGATCGCTTACGTCCTGAAAGAACAGGGCACAAAGAAGAAGAAGAAGAAGAAGAAGAAGAAGAAGAAGAAGAAGAAGTATCGTAATGAGTCCGATTCTCCCTAAGTGTCATCCGCTTATCACCTTGGATTAGAGTAAACAAATCTTAGTCTATATCAAACAAAATGAAAACCTGAGACTCTGTGTGTGCATATCTATTTTATTTTACTTGTTAGGTTTTTTGATTTGACTCCTGTTTACCGATTCCACGGTCTTGGAGGAAAACCACGATTTGAGTAAAACAATTGACTGAATGGAATTGATAAACACACATACATTGCTGATAATTGCAGCGGTGAGGAATAAATTCAAGAGAAAACTGAGAATGAAAATAATTTAAATAAGATAATTTCACATATGATTTTGTTTGATCTGCATTCAATAGTAATTATATTCACCTTAAAAGCAAAGAATTAATTCTAAGAAGACCCATGTATAACAAATAATAAGTTAAGTAAGATAACCTCACCTATTATTGTGCTGTGCAACATCTGCCATCAATAAGCAGTTTCATTCAACCTAATTACAATTAACAGAAGATACAATAGCAGCCGTGGTTCAATTCTGGTGACCCGATCGTTCAATGAGGCTAAAGATGTGCTTGTGATGAGATTGCATTACTATTTTAGTCATTTAGGCTTACGTAATTCTGTCAATTGTTTTATTCAAGTCGTTGTCAAGTCGGGTGTGCGTTGTGGTGTAGTGGATATCGACTCGCGAACGACAAATCGGAGATCCGAGTTCGAATTCCAGTTGAATCCTTTGCATTCACTTACGCACAAATACCCTTGGGAAAGGCATCAATCCGTCTCTTCCCTCCAGTTATGGGTTAAATAATAGGATAGATTGGGTTCTATAGCCTTGGCTGGCAACCAGTCTACGCAGAAAGCAATGACAAGTTACTGCGGGATAACTTTCTGCCCAGTCAGTCATGTCTCTTTCGAGACATAATCGTCCAAAGCGTCTTACATGTATGGCACTTAACTGACTGTCTACTTCAGGACCGTGTAACTGGTTAACGGTGTCCAAGCCTTTGATTGATTCATTCATTTCTTTTTCTACGGCTTTGCAGATCATTTAAAGTCAAAAAATATCGTTAGATTATTATTTTTCGGGGAAATAATAATGGTGTACTGATTCGAAGCTTACTAATTAATCCATAGGTAGTGGGGAGAAGAAGTGGATTCACAAGAGTATTTGTGCGTCAGTTAATTATAAGAACCCGACTAGAATTGGAAACGTAGTTCAATTCTGGTGATCCTATTATTAAATGAGGCCGGAGATGTGATGAGATTGCATTACTATTTTAGGCCTTTTAGGCTTATTCCGTTTTGGCAACTGTTTTATATTAATCGTTGCCCAGCTCCAGGACCGTGGCCCCAATACGCTTCTTCTTTTTCCCCCTTAAACCTAATCTTTATCATCCCATTCACCACTAGAACCAACTTCACTTCTCCGTTTTCATTCGAGTCATTTCGAAAGAACGGTTTTGCTTCCCTTTCTCCTCTTGTGTTTATTTTGCAATAGCATCGAGTCTCCGAATCAATTTCTGGCAACAAAATCTACTCGATATCTCTGCACACTTCTAGGTCAGATCTTCCTCTTTCGCTTACAAGGTCAGACTGTACTGCGGTCTGCCTCCTCGCTGGAATAGTGGCGTATTTCCCACTGGCTCTAGAGGACCAACTCAAGTAAAAGCTAAGATTTCGAATGCTGATTTTTTTTTTTTTATGCAGACAGGCAGGCAGATCCTCTCACTTTAACGATTGACTTAATACAAACCACCGCACCTTACTTAGTATCACAGCAAATACCAAAATTACCGTTAACAGGACATTCACGACTCTTAATCCGAGGGTCATTCAATAAATAAGGTGAAATTTTCTAAAATGAACTTTTCTAATACAGATAGAAGCTTACTTTTTTTTTTCAACGGGGTCTCCCAGCAGTGTCATGTGGCACCATACACAGTTGACATTCTCCTATGAATTTCAACTGGTTTGCACCCTTCAGCAACCAAAAACTTGAAAACTGACCTCTGTTCAATCCTGGAGCCGGCTTCTGGGTCGGCCATCTTTGATAATCTCAAAAACTCTCAAAGTCTTTTTCAATCCGCAAAAAAATTAAATCCCTTTGAAAAAGAAGTAAAGGAAAAAAATTTTAAAAAATAAGCTTCTATCTGTATTAGAAGTCCTTATACCACAAAATTCACCTTATTTATTATAGACCCTCGTAGAAGTCCTAATACCGAAAAATTCACCTTATTTATTGAATGACCCTCGTAGAAGTCCTTATACCGAAAAATCACCTTATTTATTGAATTACCCTCGTAGAAGTCCTTATACCTAAAAATTCACCTTATTTATTGAATGACTTTCGTAGAAGTCCTTATACCGAAAAATCACCTTATTTATTGAATGACCCTCTATTGAAGTCCTTATACGAAAATCACCTTATTTATTGAATTACCCTCGTAGAAGTCATTATACCGTAAAATTCACCTTATTTATTGAATGACTTTCAGCCATCCTTATACAAGAAAAATCACCTTATTTATTGAATTACCCTCGTAGAAGTCATTATACCGAAAAATTCACCTTATTTATTGAATGACTCTGTGAAAAGTCGCACACCGAAAATTTACCTTATTTTATTGAATGACCCTCGTGAAGTCCTTATACCGAAAAATTCACCTTATTTATTGAATGACCCTCGTAGAAGTCCTTATACCGAAAAATCACCTTATTTATTGAATTGCCCTCGTGGGGAGATCATATACGAAAAATTCACCTTATTTATTGAATGACCCTCGTAGAAGTCCTTATACCGAAAAATCACCTTATTTATTGAATTACCATCAGTCCTTATACCAATAAAATTCACCTTATTTATTGAATGACTTTCGTAGAAGTCCTTATACCGAAAAATCATACTTATTTGTTAAAGATGACCCTCGTAGAAGTCCTTATACCGAAAAAATCACCTTATTTATTGAATTACCCTCGTAGAAGTCATTATACCGTAAAATTCACCTTATTTATTGAATGACTTTCGTAGAAGTCCTTATACCGAAAAATCACCTTATTTATTGAATTACCCTCGTAGAGTAAACAACACCGAAAATTCACCTTATTTATTGAATGACTCTCGTGAAGTCCTTACACCGAAAAATTTACCTTATTTATTGAATGACCCTCTGGCAGAAGAAGTCCTTATACCGAAAAATTCACCTTATTTATTGGATGACTTTCGTAGAAGTCCTTATACCAGAAAAATCACCTTATTTATTGAATGACCACTCGTAGAAGTCCTTATGCGAAAAATCACCTTATTTATTGAATGACTTTCGTAGAAGTCCTTATACCGAAAAATCACCTTATTTATTGAATTACCTCGTAAAAGTCCTTATACCGTAAAATTCACCCTTAACATTTAGATGACTTTCGTAGAAGTCCTTATACCGAAAAATCACCTTATTTATTGAATGACCCTCGTGAAGAAGTCCTTATACCGAAAAATCACCTTATTTATTGAATTACCCTCGTAAGAGTCCTTATACCGAAAAATTCACCTTATTTATTGAATTACCCTCGTAGAAAGTCCTTATACCGAAAAAAAATCATATTTATTGAATGACCCTCGTGAAAGTCCTTATATACCGAAAAATCACCTTATTTATTATTGAATTACCCTCGTAGAAGTCCTTATACCGAAAAATCACCTTATTTATTGAATGACCCTCGTAGAAGTCCTTATACCTAAAAATTCACCTTATTTATTGAATGACCCTCGTAGAAGTCCTTATACCGAAAAATCACCTTATTTATTGAATTACCCTCGTAGAAGTCATTATACCGTAAAATTCACCTTATTTATTGAATGACTTTCGTAAAAGTCCTTATACAGAAAAATTCACCTTATTTATTGAATGACCCTCGTAGAAGTCCTTATACCAAAAACTTCAACTTATTTATTGAATGACACTCGTAAAAGTCCTTATACCGAAAAATTTACCTTATTAATTGAATGACCCTCGTAGAAGACCTTATACCGAAAAATTCACCTTAATTATTGAATGACCCTCGTATATCTAATATATCTAAGCATATTTGTAGAGTGTGGTACCCGCCTCCTAGTATAAAAAACGATTTTCTTTTGTATTCTTTGCTTTTCTTTCACGTATTTGCGTGATCTTACTGAATATTTTTCTTCCTCATTCTTATATTAAAATTATTCTTTTTTCTTCATTATTCTTGCCATATTAAAATTATATTTTTTTCATCATTATTCTCGTCATATAAACATTATACTTTTTTATTCATTATTCTGGTCACATTAAAATTATACTTTTTTCCTAATTCTTGTCATATTGACATTATTATTCCTTCTTCCTTATTCTAGTCATATTAATATTATTCTTTACTTTTCATTTTTTGTCAAAATACATTATTCATTTTTTCTTAATGATTCCTGTCATATTAATATTATTTTTTTCCTTTTTTTTTCTTTTCGTTATTCTTTTCATAAACCCATTATTGAAGTTGTAAGTGACTTTGTCAACATTATTAATTACAGGGTTTTGCTATTACCATTTTTATAATGATTTCTATTGTCAATGTTATTGAGATTGTTTCCTATTATTAATATTATTGAGTTTTTTAATTATTACTAATTTCTTTAGCATTATTTCCCTCCAAGTAAGGTCATAAAACAACTAAAAAGTCATGGTGTTACTGTGCGTGAAAGCATATAAGAAAAGAAAAACTAATATGGTGTGAGCATTGAAGCCGAGATACCTAGTCAGAAACTCGAAGCCGAGATGCCTAGTCAGAACCTTAAACAAGAGATGCCTTGTCAGAACCTTAAACAAGAGATGCCTAGTCAGAACCTTGAAGTCGAGATGCCTGGTCAAAACATTGAAGCCGAGATGCCTGGTCAGAACCTTGAAGCCGAGATGCCTGGTCAGAACATTGAAACCGAAATGCCTAGTCAGAACCTTGAAGCGGGGATGCCTGGTCATAACCTCGAACCCGAGATGCCTGGTCAGAAACTTGACGCCGAGATGCCTACTCAGAATCTTGAAGCCGAGATGTCTAGTCAGAACCTTGAAGATGAGATACCTGGTCAGAACTTTGAAGCCGAGATGCCTAGTCAGTACCATGAAGCAGAGATACCTGGTCAAAAACTTGAAGCCGAGATGCCTAATCAGAACCTTGAAGCCGAGATGCCTAGTCAGAATTTTGAAGGCGAGATGCCTAGTCAGAACCTTGAAGCCGATATAGCTGGTCAGAATCTTGAAGCCGAGATGCCTCGTCAGAAACTTGAAGACGAGATGCCTCGTCAGAAACTTGAAGATGAGATGCCAGGTCAGAATCTTGAAGCCGAGATGCCTAGTCAGAACCTTGAAGATGAGATGCCTGGTCATAACCTTGAAGCCGAGATGCCAGGTCAGAACCTTGAAGCCGAGATGCCTAGTCAGAACCTTGAAGCCGAGATACCTGGTCAGAACTTTGAAGCCGAGATGCCTAGTCAGTACCATGAAGCAGAGATACCTGGTCAGAATCTTGAAGCCTAATCAGAACCTTGACGCAGAGATACATTGTCAGAACCTTGAAACCGAGATGCCTAGTCAGAACCTTGAAGCCGAGGTACCTGGTCAGAACCTTGAAGCCGAGATACCTAGTCAAAACCTTGCAGCCGACATGCCTAGTCAGAACCTTGAAGCCGAGATTGCTAGTCAGAACCTTGAAGCCGAGATACCTAGTCAAAATTTTGATGCCGAGATGCCTGGTCAAAACTTTGAAGCCGAGATGTTTGGTCAGAACTTTGATGCCAGGACAGTAGATTGAAGTTTTTTCTTTGGATTTCAACAAGAATTTCTAAATGCTTGGTAGAAGCCCTAGACCAGATGTGACAGTAACATTCAATGCAGGAGCGAACGGTTAACATATGAAAGAACAAAACAAATAATCCAATCTACTGATCGTGATAGGAGAGAAATATTATATATATATATTGTAATTTTGTTATTATAATGATTTATAAAATTATTATATCACTACACAAAAATGTTCATGTTTCAGAAAAATACTGTTCTTCTTCAGGTGATTTTTTAAAATAAATGGTAAAAATGAATTATTTAAAAACTGAAGAGGTAATAGTTGGAGAATATACTTGTAGGTGTGTCAATATTGTTCAATCAAAAATGAGAATTAGGTAACTGTAAAGTTGAAGGTTTGGGTCGCGAAAGGAAGCATATGTATACGAATGAATACACAACGGTCTTTATTATAATAGAGAATATATATATATATATATATATCTGTGCGTGTGTGTGTGTGTGCGTGTGTGTGTTCTTCCTTACTTGAGGTAAATACTGAAAAAAATAAAATAAGCTACTGTTAAAAAGCACACACATTGTAAAAGCTTCTATAAATGGTAGTAACGTTTAATAACTTGTAGTAAATTGAATGAATGAGCCGACGCTACCTTGCTCTCTCTCTCTCTCTCTCTCTCTCTCTCTCTCTCCATGAGAGCGATAGGAGAATAGGTATATATATATATATATATATATATATATATATATATATATATATATCAATGTTGTAAGTTGTAGTGACAAAATTAACCGCAAAACTGACTTGCTAAAAATTACGTTTTGCTTCAAATGTAACGGTTGGCAGTTATGCTTAGCGTTCATTAGAACGTGAAAATTATCCAAAATGGAATTTTTATGTTGTAATTTCATGGTCATGCACGTATTGAGGCATGAAAAACTGTCCCTTTTATAATTTTAAACATTACTTCAGTATTCGTAGCTGATTCCATCACGTGACAGCTTAAGTTTTTTTAATGAATATTGCCTCGAGTGTCTCTACTTTGTTGTTTTCTTGGTGTAAGATTAATTCTATTAGTGCGGTATTTCTCTCTCAATGTCAAGCACTTTATCGCAAAACTTGCTCACCAAAAATACCGTTCAACCAGTAAACCACTGAAAAAAACAGTTATCTTGGCAGTTAGTGTCAACAGAACCTAACACTATCTATCTATCTATCTATCTATCTATCTATCTATAGATAGATAGATAGATAGAAAGATAGATAGATAGATAGATTTTTAATGTTTTGGATGTTGAAATAATTCTTCGTTCTGTATTCACTCGGATATATATATATATATATATATATCCAAGTGAATACAGAACGAAGAATTATTTCAACGTCCAAAACATTAATTTAAAACAGTGCTCGATATATAATATAATATATAGAGCTGTGAATATTTATTATACATTATATTTTAGAACATGCACATAATTTTTCTATATATAATAGCGACGTTCGTTTCGGCATTGGAGACCCAGTGCCTCATCGCCTGATGAGGCACTGGGGCTCCAATGCTGAAACCAACGTGCCTTCGTCGCGATTATATATAGAAAAATTATGTACCATGTTCTAAAATATAATTTATAATATATATATATATATATATATATATATATATATTCGTTGTGGGGCAGTGGATACTTACCGGGAACGAGAAATCAGCGAGCCAAGTTCAAATTACAGTTGAATTCGTTGCATTCACTTACGTGCAAATACTCTTGAAAAAGATAATAATTTGTCTCTTCTCCCTCCAGCTATGAGTCAAATGGCAGGACAGATCGGGTTCTATTGCCTTGGTTGGCAACACGTCTATCGCAGAAAATAATGGCAACTTACTTCGTGAAAATCTTTTGTCCATTCGGTCATGTCTCTTCGAGACATGTTCGCCTAAGCGTGTATTACATATGGAACTTAACTGAAAATATATACCATATTATATTATATATAAATTTGATGAATATATATTATCATTAATTGTACATATATCGCCCAAGCGTGTATCACATGTGGAACTTAACTGAATTATATTATATTGTATTATATATAAATGTTATGAATATATATTATTATTAATTGTACATATACCGCCCAAACGTGTATCACATGTGGAACTTAACTGAATTATATTGTATTATATATAAATGTTATGAATATATATTATTATTAATTGTACATATACATATATAATTAAGAAAAGAATTTATCAAAAGATATGCAAATTATTTGCTATCATTAAAATACGAAAGATATAAAAATAACGCCATTATCAAGAACTGAAAATTTTAAAAAATACGTTAATAAAATGGAATATAATTTTAAAAATAACGAGAAACAAACAAACATTGTATAGAGGAAAAGCCACAAAAGATATATTTTAAGAATGTAAATAATGTAATTAAGAAACAAATTTAGATTATTTCGAATTGTTAGCACTGCTGGGTACTATTTAAAAAACGCGAAAAGAATAATACGTCTTATGAGATTTTCCAATAAATAGCCACGCATTTTGAAAAAAAAAAAAAATATATATATATATATATATATATATACAAAGACAGAAAATCTAAGCAAGAGCCAACAACCTACCACGGTTTCGCCCAACGACTCGTGAGGGAAATTGGCCATTTTCCCTAACGAGCCGTAGGGCGAAACCGTGATAGGTTGTTGGCTCTTGCTTAGATTTTCTGTCTTTGTTTGCTCTACTTTCGTATTGAGCGCTTTAGTGTTAGGGTTTTCGTCTTGGGGTATTTTTTCTTTCTTACGAGTGCTTGACTTTTTGTTCATGTACTTCGTTTGTTTCTTTTTTTACTTCCCCTTCTTTTCCCTTCGAGTTCGTCCTCGGTGGGTTGTACAAGACGATTTAAATTATAGCTTAATTAATACTAGTTTCGGCAGAGTTAGTTCTGTTATTATTGGTATTGTTATTACTATAGTTAATATATATATATATATATATATATATATATATATATATATATATATACTAGCAGTTTAGCCCGGTTTCACGCGGGTATTTAAGGAATTTTAAGAATAAAAAACATATGATGAATTTACGTAGCAAATATTACACAACGTCCACCCTTGTCACTTTTATAGATATAGATAATGTAGAATGTCTCTATTGGAATAGGGTGGGATGGGGAGGGGCAACATATATAGGTATAGATAATATAAAGTGAGGTGATCGATTCTATATTATAGTTAATACATAAACTGATCCCTGACTTTGTGGGTGATAATATATATTTTTCTACCCCTAATTTTAACTTTCTGAAAAATTTCAAGATGTCGTTAGCGTTCTAAAATTTTGATCTATAAAAAAAAATAAAAGATGAAGTAAATCAGATTTAATTTATTTTTTATTTTTTATTTCACTGATTTGATTTATTTCTTTATTGTTTATTTTTATTTTTATTTTCCACTTACCTATATATAAACAAGAACTTGGCCCACAGAAACAAAAGAAAATCGGCATGTAAAGCTACAAATTTATTCGCCTGAAGAGAGGCAATCTTAGACTCGAAACACGTGTAGCGTCACAAATACCATTATGGATACTTAAAATATCATAATATGTATAATATCTTTATACTACAATAAATATACACTTTAAACAAAACGTTCACGACCTCTCAAACTTTTTATTCTATACCAGTTTCTCTCGTTGGAACAACCCTATATCCTTTTCTAATATATACTAGCAGTATAGACCGGCGTTGTTCGGGTGTAATAGAAGCTTTAAAACTAATTCATGGTCCTGGAGCTCAGACTCTTTGGACGTTGGCACGAAAGACTAAAAAGCAATAGTTGTTTCCAGTTAAAGCGAAATCGTAGACTGAAAAAAAAACGAATGAATGTAATTCAACTTTTGATTTCCTGGTATCGATATCATATTATCGATTGAAACTTCTGAATATCGTTTCTTATGACTTTGTCTATGAGTGTATGAAATTTGATTACAATCGGACCACTCCTTCTATAACCCGATTTTTTCGATTATCGATTTTTGATATTTATCGGAGGTACCTCGACACAAAACCTAGCTAAGAACACTCGCAGACGCTTATAGTACAATTGTGTAAATTTTCAAGAAAATCGGTTCAGCCGTTTCGGAGTCTATAGGTAACGGATACACACACACGCAGACACACACACGCAGACACACACACATACACACAAAGTTCCATTTATAAATAAATTAGGATGTGGTTTCCGGCTTTCTTTCTCTTTTCCAATCTTTTCACTCTTACGTAGCCCCTTGCACATTAGTGGCGTTACCGCCTTGCTCGAGGTGATATGATTAAAAAAAAAAATAAGAAGAAAAATTAAGGCAGACACGTTATTTCACGATCGTGTAAAATCCTTTGTAAAATAAATACGGAAGCTGATGATGGTTCGCTTGAAATAGGCCTATGCCTCCGATTTAGCATGAAATAACGTGTCTGCCTAAATTTTTCTTATATATATATATATATATATATATATATATATATATATATAAAGATTCGATCCAGGCCAGAAGTAAGTGGATGTGTCTAGCCACACTGATGAGTTGTGATACAGCGAAACAGGCTTGTATGTAGATGACCAATATATATATATATATATATATATATATATATATATATATATGAAATATTACTAAATCTGCTATGTCTTCTTCAAGCTGGGTCTTGCAATAATTATATGTGTGTTCCCGAGAACAATGCTAAAAATAGCAGGCGTCATATACAAAAGGGCGAATTATATGTAAAAAATCAAAATGAATTACGATTACTACACTAGGGAGTTTAACTTCACTCAATTCGTCCTACTTGTAAACTTGTATCAGCTTTAGCTAAGTTTTGCCAAACGCTAAATCTGATTAGATAATTTAAAAAGAAAAAAATGAATTCAAGTCATCAAAAATTGGTTAATTTCATTCAATTTTTAACCATTCATAACCTATCGATAATAATTTGAGATACTATTTAGATTTTTTTAAAATTTAATTTATTATTATCGCTCAATATCTTTCATTTTTTTTATTTCTTTAAATATATCGATTATTTAAAATTTTCGCCAAAAAATGGTTCAAGGGGGATAACTCATAATTTTTAAAATTTTATTTTATGGAATTTATATTCTACTTGATAATGATTTTCCTTCTCGTACGTATTTTTAATGTTAAGAATTATACTTATCTAGCAGTTAGTTAGAGAAACAATTTCCAATTCTTTCTGAGATTACGACTTTAAGAAGTAAAAATCTACCACGAAGAAACCTACATGATCCTTAATAAGGGAATGCATGAAGGGGGAGGTAACTGAGACAAGAGCAAAAAGTGCCTCCATTTAAGTTATTGATTTGAAACGACGTGGCGAGATATTCGCCACGTTTGCCGAATAGACGATGTGTTCCAAACTGTAAAACAACGTCAGCTCTAACAATGCACTGAGGTATATAACTGAGAAAAGAAACCATAAAGACGCGAACCCCAACAAAAATAGGAAGCGTAGATCATTATATGAAGGCGTAAAAAGGCTTCCCAACAAAGTATTGGGTGAAAATTCATAGAGGAAACATTTTTATGCCTTTTTGAAGGCCTTATTTGAAACTGAAGCAGTTAGGTACTTCCTAGCAGTTTTTCTGGACCGTGTTTAGATCTAACTCAAAGGCAGGATCGCGAATGCTGATTTTCGAAGAAGGTTCTATCTACGTAGAAGATAAGTGGGGCCTTATTCTACTAATCTCTGTATAGCGTACTAAGCTTGATATATATCACATAAATACATACATTCCCCCTCTAGGCTTACGGCCTATCACGTTGAATACACCGGTTATCGCTCGATCACCGAAGTTAAGTAACGTTGAGTCTGGTCAGTACTTAGATGGGTGACCGCTTGGGAATGCCAGGTGCTGTAAGCGTTTAGTGACGGATGTGCGTTAGTGGTGCAGTGGATATCGGCTCGGAAAGAGAAATCGGTGAGGTGAGTTCGAATCCCAGTTGAATACCCTGCATTCACTTAAGCTCTGGTACCCTTGGGAAAGGTATTAATCCGTCCCTTCCCTCCAGTTATGGGTTAAATAACAAGGGTAGGACTTGGGGACCCTGCCCTTAAAAACAAATCCAAATGAATCTTGATACTCGAAAAGACCAAAGTATTACTAGACACAAAACAATAAATTGTTGATAGAAAAAAGGTATTACGAGTAATAAATAAATAAAATTTAGTTGGCAATAAATGACCCGCCGAGGTTGATATGCCATAAAAACAAACCAACCAACATTCTCCTCTTTACCTATCTATGTAGTCAACTACATTTAAAATGATAAACAACAGAGTTATTATGGTGGGAGTGGGTAGAACTACACAATCTTTAGATGTTAGGATGAAACAACATGTGCCTGCTAAAATACTGAACAAGAATATTTGCTGTGGTAATATCATTCGAAACACAAACGGGTCTTCTATAGCGGATCATCTGACAAATCCACGGATTTTAGTGTGAACTGGTTCTCTGTTTTGGCAATATCACACTCCTTGTTTAATCTGAAGGTGTTGGAAACGTTGTTTATCAGAACCATCCAACCCTCACTATGTAAACAAAGAGAGTGTTTCCTTGGGCTTGCTCTGCTTAGCCTCTAGCATCTTTAGATCTAATAACTTTTGTCAGAAATCAAAAGTTTTTCGCCTTTCCATTCATTCTTTTCACCCATAACAGATATTTTTTTTTTATCATAATTTTTACCCGTTTACAGCTCTGAAGAGAGGGAACGAACCGGTCGACTGTTATTTTTTTAAAATTTTGAAATTTAGCATGTCTGATTATATTAAATATTTTTTGTCTTTAATGCCATAATATATATATATATATATATATATATATATATATATATATTTCTCAATCATATCACCCCAAGCAAGGCGATAACGCCACTGATGCGCAGGGGGCTACATAAGAGTGAAAAGATTGGAAAAGAGAAAGCCGGAAACCACATCCTAAACAGGGAACAAGGAATGAGCCTCTTCACCTGTTCAATAGACATGGGTGGAGTGTGAACCGGGCGATAGTTTACTCTATCTACTCCAATTGAAAAAATTTTTTAAAAAATAGAGTAAAAACATTGGAAGAGAGAAAGCCGCAAACCGCATCCTAAACAGGGAACAAGGGATGAGCCTCTTCACCTGATCAATAGACGTGGGTGGAGTGTGAACCGGGTGATAGTTTAGTCTATCTACTCCAATATATATATGTATACATGGACAAACTTCTCCACATTAATTCTATTAACGCTCTGTCTCTATCTCGATATCGAGCCTTTCACAACAACAAAACCTCCTTGCAAGAATATCTATTTATCAGTAAACCACTGAAAAACTTTAATATTGGCACTAAGCATCATCACAACTTAAAGATATCGCTCATTCAGTGAAATGAATTAGAGCGCTCTAGCTATTGGGCGCGTATGATGATAAAAGTCTGCCTACTTCCACCGAATGCCCATAGCCCAGGGGTAGAGTCGCCGACTGACGCCATTTCGGTCGGGTTTCAATCCTGGGTAAAAAAGCAATCGGAGTCTAACCGTACTGATGAGCTGTGATACGGCGAAACAGATCTGTCTGCGGACGACAATATCTATCCCCCCTCTCTCTCTCTTTCTCTCTCTCTATATATATATAAACACGCATATATACACACACACACACACACACACACACGTATATATATATATATATATATAGAGAGAGAGAGAGAGAGAGAGAGATCGTTTAGATGTGATGTTGCTTAGTGCCAATATTGTTGTTTTTTCAGTGGTTTACTGATAAAATGGTATTTTTGCAAGGAGGTTTTCTTGTTGTTAACTTCTCGATATCGAGATCGAGCGTTAATAGAATTAATGTGGAGAAGTTTGTCACTTGACTGAGCAGAATCCTGCCGACTCCCAAGTTTCGTGAAGGCACCACTATAGATTGCTGAGGTCTACGGTCTGTTTCTTGCTTGAAGGCAATCTTCGAGCCATCTTGAGTGTGTTCAAGTATGAAACAGGCTGACAGGCTGGTATATAGACTCGGTATATAGACCTTTATCCACTTTTATATTTACACACGCTCTGTCCCTGATATTGAACTTTTAAAGTATATTTTTATTATATCAGTTAAGTGACAAATTTTACTTTTGTATCAATGTTATTCATGCTCTATGTTTGATATCAAGCACATTATTGCAAATAATGCTTGCCTTAAATGATTTTTCTCTCAGCATCGCATTCAGTTAGAGAATTTTGGGCTTTACACTTTACACTATTTTTTTTTTTATTGCTATTAAGAGCGCCGGCTCATTCATTCACTTTACTACCAGTTATTAAAGTTTACGACCATTTGTGGAGGCTTTTACAGTGCCTTTGTCTTTGCTCTTTAACAGCAGCTTATTTTATTTTTTCAGTAATTACGTCAAGTAGGGAAGAACACACACACACACACACACACATATATAGATATATATACATATATAAATGTAAATGTATCGTTATACTCGTTTCGAAAAACCCTCCGAGTACATACGCGGAAGGAAAAAATGGTGATAAAAAAAGAACGAACTAAGCACACGAACATCAGTCAAAGTATGTAGCCCAAAGAAAAAGACCCCGAGACAAGTCACCTAAAACAAAAGGCTCGTTGGCTGTCTAAGTTAGCTATATATATATATATATATATATATATATATATAATTCAAAAAAGGAAAAGCATGTAGGTAAAATCCCCAAAACCAGATCCTATTAATATTAATTTTATTCATATTAAAAATGATCCAGGTGGAAGGCTCGATGTAAATGGCATTATCTATTTACAGAGCCATACATGTACATTACATTAAGTAAAATTCCGAATTCTACGTACGTTGTATGGCTAATTCAACTAGAAAAATCTCGCTTCTTCAGCGACGCTCTAAAACAAAAAGATTTTATTTCAAATATGGTCCAAAAATTAAATTTTGATTTTTTTGATTCTTTAATATAAACGTAATCTAAAAGTCTTCCTCTAATATAGAGCCTTGAATCTCTTTCTCTGCCATTTTTGTATTTATGTCTGGATGACATTTTTTTTTTTAATTTTCTTTCTTAAATCACCCCGTTTGTTTTATCCAAACTTCCTGTGTATAGATATATTTTGGGGTTTCTTCTGGTATGTGAATTTTTGTACCATTTTTGAAATAAAATACTTTTGTTTTTGATCGTTACTGAAGAAGCGAGATTTTTCCCGCTTAAATATATATATATATATATATATATATATATATATATATATATATATATATATTGCAACGTTTGTCTTAAACGTCTTGCATTAAATACAGCCGACAAAGAAAATTAGATAAATTTTTTTATTAGGTTTTCCAGCACCCTAACATTTTTCCGTTTGTATGAGTTAAAGAATATGAAAATTGTTCATAATTTCTATTTTCTCAAACGGTTTCGGCTACTTCTATAGCCATTTTCAAATGTGTTTTTTTTGTTTTTTTTTGTCGCTGGCGTTACATTTTTATTCATGTTTTGAAAAAAGTGCATTCATTCCAAGCTTCCACGTGCCGCGCGTGACTAGAATTCGGGCAAGCATCTTTCTATTTTATATATATATATATATATATATATATATATATATATACACACAAAAATATAAGGAACGAAGAAAATATAAACAACGTTCAAAACATTAATTTAAAACATTGCTCAATATAGAAATACAACTATGAATAACTAAACTTATTTAGAAATGGAACTTTTTCTGTGTGTATGTGTGTGTGTGAGTGTGTGTGTGTCTGTGTGTGTGTGTGTGTCCGTTACCTATAGACTCCGAAACGGCTGAACCGATTTTCTTGAAATTTTACACAGTTGTACTATAAGCGTCTGCAAGTGTTCTTAGCTAGGTTTTGTGTCGAGGTACTCCCGATAAATATCGAAAATCGATAACCGAAAAATCGGCTTATAGAAGGAGTGGTCCGATTTTAATCAAATTTGATACACTCATAGGCGAAGACATAAGAAACAATATTCAGAAGTTTCAAGGTTGCAGTTCTATAGTTCAGAAAATTGATAATATATATATATATATATATATATATATAAAAGGCAAGATGTTTGTGTGTGTGTCTGTTTATCTACCTGTATGTCTGTATTTTTTCAGCCCTTTTTTTTTTTTAGTTTGGCTCTAAGTAGGTATAATTGTAGTTCTTAGTCTCACCCATGATACTATTTACTCAAAAGACTTATTTAGCCTTCAAAATTGAGTTTACGACAAAAAAAAAACTTATTTGATATCGATACCAGGAAATCAAAATTTGACTTACATCCATTTATTTTTCTTTCAGTCTACGGTTTCGCTTTAACTAGAAACTACTATTGCTTTTTAGTCTTTCGTGCCAACGCCCAAATAGTCTGAGCTCCAGGACCATGGATTAGTTTTAAAGCTTTCATTACACCCGAGCAACGCCGGGCTATACTGCTAGTTTATTATAAATTAAATTTTAGACTATTTCCAAATTAAAATCTACTACAAAAGTGTACATTTTGTTCCGACATTGAAAGAAAAATGTTTCATCAGGTAGTAAACGTTATTTCGAAAAGATATGGGGTAGGGAAAATGAGCAATCAGAATGGGGAATTATAAAAAGGACACAGAGGAAATAAAAGACAAACAAAAAGAAGAGGAGAACTAGAGAGAAAGAACTAAAGAGACATGATGAGAGACTCAAAGACAGGCGCTAGGTTTATGTAGGAAGTAAAGTATGGTCATATATAACATTTGGTGACACAACGTCTGAGAAAGAAGGAAATGCCTATGAACCATATCCCTTAGCCTACAGGAAAAAATGGAAATCATTAAATACATAAGGAGTGATATATTATTGAATCAGAGGCATGAAACCACAGTAAATTGTAAACATATTAAAAAACTAACCTTACAATCATGCTAAAATTATAAAATCTAAAGTTCGAATCTCAAGCAACTATAAACGTTAATTTTAGTATCGATATTCATCTTTAACGATATGATCTTTCTCCTTATGTTATTTTTTATCTCTAATTTTATTTTTATTTCATACTACAAATTATGATCGAATTAATGTTCTTTAAAAAATTCGGTTTAAATTCCACCTTGACAAAAAAAAATTTTTCCTTTAATTTTAATTTTTAATTAAATGTTTAATAATCCTTTCCGTTTTTTTTCTACACTTTTGAATAATTCCTACGTCTATGTACATGATTTCACTATCTTTTCAATAAAACGACAGAAAAAGATTTTAGCTTTATACTTTGCTACAACTAATTTTCTATTTACAACCCATTCCAAGCCAGAGTGTTAAAAATTCTGTCCCTTTGCCGATTATGCTGTCTGTCCCACCCCTTATCCCTCTTCGCCCATTTTGTCTCACTTTCACTCTAGACATTTTCTTACTTCTTTCTCTTTGTTAAACTCAGACGCCGTGTCACCAAAGGTTGAATATGACTGTATTTTACTTCCTACTTAAACCTAGCACCTTTCTTTGATTCTCTCATCATGTCTCTTTAGTTCTTTCTCTCTCATTCTTCCTCTTTTTTGTTTGTCTTTTATTTCCTCTGCGTCCTTTTTATGATTCCCAATTCTGGTTTCTCATATTCCCTACCCAATTTACTTCGTACACAACAAAAAATTGCCACTGAAAGGAAGAGAATTTCCATCGCTTTTCAAAATAACGTTTACTACCTGATGAGACATTGTTCTTTCAATGTCGAAACAAAATGCACATTTTTGTAGTAGATTGTAGTTTGGACATGTTCTAATATATATATATATATATATATATATATATATATATATATATATAAGAAAAATTAAGACAGACACATTATTTCATGGTGAATCGGTGGTATAGGCCTATTTCAGGCGAACCATCGTCACCTTCAGTCTTTATTTTACAAAAGATTTTACACGGATATATATATATATATATATATATATATATATATATATATATATATAAGAAAAATTAAGACAGACACGTTATTTCATGATTTTATATATATATATATATATATATATATATATATATATATATATATATATATATTCGATATGCTAGATGCAGATTTTTATTATATATTTTTCCTTATTTATCGAAAACAAAATAAATGCAATTATCATGTATTTTGAAACTAGATGCTGTTCGTTTGCTAAACTTGTAGATTCCGGGGTTGTGCCAAAAGTTAATATTTCAAGTATAAAGAGAAAATAATGCTTGCAACTAATCAATATTTGAAACAAAACCGAGATGTCCACTTTGCTTTGCTTATATTTTAGTATTTAAGATTATCATCAAACCATTTGGTCTCTGCACTGTTTCGCGTCATATAACAGTCACCAGCATATAACAATCACCTATCATTTGACAAGGTATATTTGAGGTGTAGAAGTGGGGGCTAAAAATATTCAATTTTTATGAGGTC
Source organism: Ascarosepion bandense (assembly GCA_037127315.1). Classification (NCBI taxonomy): domain Eukaryota; kingdom Metazoa; phylum Mollusca; class Cephalopoda; order Sepiida; family Sepiidae; genus Ascarosepion; species Ascarosepion bandense. Next base: position 205,889 of record JBBBDQ010000161.1, on the reverse strand, counting down.
TGTTCAAAAAGTACCGGAAATGTTTCTATGGCAACGGGACTAAAGTATGCTGTCGATCATTTTCGTTGCTTGGAAGGAAAGAGTGTAGAGTGTGGTAGTCTCACTACACCACAGATATTCCTTCAGTTTTTGCATCAGATTTTGGCCAAGCAGAACATTCCCCACATTCGATAACTACCATATTCCCCAGATTTGGCTCATTGCGTCTTTTTTCTCTTCAAAAATCAAATCCAACTTGAAAGGAACAAGATTTCAAGACGTCAAGGAAATCAAAGAATCCTTCCATCAATGGTAACGACGTTAGACAACGTATTATGACTTCAGAATAGGACGACTTCGATGAAGATTAAACGCCAAACTGACGTGATAGTTTTTTTATAATCTTATCGCCCCAAGCGAGGCATTTTACTGCCACTGTTGAGCAGGGGGTTACACAGGAGGAATGTTATGAGAAAGGGTGACAGATTACAGAGGGTGTCAGGAAGTGAGTAAGAGAAGGATGAGAATACTGCTGAGAGTGGATTGGACGAAGAAAGGAGGATGAGAGAGAGGATGCAAGACAGTGAGACAGGAGATGACTATTGACTTTACATATGAATTCTTGAAGATTGTAGCTGTCGGGGAAGCAAGTAAATGTAAGTTTTTTTTCAATTGGAGTAGATAGACTGAACTATCGCTCGGTTCACACTCCACCCACGTCTATTGAACACGTGAAGAGGCTCATTCCTTGTTCCCTGTTTAGGATGTGGTTTCCGGCTTTCTCTTTCCCAATCTTTTTACTCTTTCCTTTTTTCTTTTTTCAATCGGAGTAGGTAGACTAAACTATCGCACGTCTATTGAACACGTGAAGAGGCTCATCCCTTGTTCCCTGTTTAGGATGTGGTTTCCGGCTTTCTCTTTTCCAATCTTTTCACTCTTACGTAGCCCCCTGTGCATCAGTGGCGTTACCGCCTTGCTCGGGGTGATATGATAAAAAAAAGGAGTTCCACAAGCGGGAAGTGCGAATAAAGAAGCTGATGGAGTAGAATTTGCGTTTACAATTCATTGGTTTCACAGTAAAAGGATGGGACCTAGTTGCTAATCTTGTGGCTCAAGGAAATTCATGTATGGAGATACCAGTGAGTTCATCGGAGCAGAAGCCGTGAAAGTATTTCTCGAAGAGACACAGGGAAGCCATACTGCGTAGGTGAGAAAGCGATACTTTTTTATCAGAATTGATTTACTTATATATCGTATATGTGCGTTGGATATCGACTCAGCCGAGTTCAAATTCCAGTTAAATCTCTTGGATTCACTTACGCGCAAATATCTTTGGGAAAGGTATTATTCTACGTTTTCTCTCTGTCTCAAACTATGGGTTAAATAACAAGAGAGATTGGGTTCTATAGCATTAGTTGGAAATCAGTCTGCCGTTTAAAGTAATGGCAACCTAATGTGGGAAAATGTTCTGTCATGACTGTTTGAGCATGCTCGCTAAATTTTGTATCACGTCACTTAACTGAGTGATATTTTGTTACTGTTTTCATTCTAACGTTATTTTAATATTTTTGATAGTTAATTCGAATAATATTTTATATTTCCTGTCAAACAAAGCTATTTAGGTATCAGTCTAGCACTGCTGACCCTACTGTCCGGCTATAAGTTGGAGGGGGATTTTTTGATAATTTTCTGTTTGTTCCCTTAACTGATGGGAACTACTAAGGTAGCCATTGTGTTGACGAAATAAATATTCGGCGCTTAAGTCGTTCGATAATGACATCGTTCCGATATTCAATGTCCTCCCTATCACTTCTAATCCAATTAATTCATCCAAGAAAAGTTTTAAAAAATCTGTGATCGAAATCAACCCGGGTGCATTGATTGTATTGATCAAATCGCCTCAGTTCTTATTCACTCTCTCCCTCCCTCTCTCTCTCCCTCTCTCTCTCCCCCTCTCTCCCTCTCTCTTTCTCTCTCTCTCTCTCTCTATATATATATATATGTTTCTCACTCTCTATTTCTCTTCCTCACTCTCTTTCCATCTTTCTATCTCTCTCTATCTCTGCCTCTATTCGACACTCTTTATTTATTTCTCTTTCTCTCCCTCTCTTTTTCTCATTTACTCTCTCTCTTCCCTTCCCCGATCTTTTTCCATCTTATTCTCTTTATATTTACGTCTTTTCCACTTTTTATCTATCTCTTTTTCTTTCCTTCTTTTTTCTACTTTATTTTCCCCCCTTTCATTCTTCTATCTCTTTCCATTTTACTCTCTTTCTCTCTCTCTCTCTCTCTCTCTCTCTATATATATATATATATATATATATATATATATATATTTGTATGGGTTATGTCTTGAAGGCTGTCCCAATGCGTTGAGTAAAATAAAGGAAGGTAAGGAAGTGTTTGTATTACCTATTTATTAAACATCAATATTTAATCTCGAAATATTAATGTTTAATAAATATGTAACACAAACACTTCCTTACCTTTATTTCACTCAACGCATTGTGACAGCCAACTATTTTCCGCAATGCTTCAAGCAAATTACAAAACTTTACTATATATATATATATATATATATATATATATCCGAATGACACACATTTTCGTAACAAAAGTTTATCGTAAATAATCAGGCCGGTAGAAATAAATATATAATACTGTTTGATTATAAACAGAATATCTACTTAAATACGAGTATTGATCAAAAATAATGTTCAAACAAATCATTTCAAATTGTCGCTTGTTTATAAACAGTTTCGTTAATCTTCGCTAATTTCTGTAACATGTTTACATTTGTTGACATTACGATAAATTTCAGAGCAGATATGATTATGAAGATGAATCTAAAATTGTGTTATAGGCTTAATTTGACCTCGTTTAGACTGATCATAATTCGTAGTCGAAGGGTCTAAGACGCGCCAGATAACTTGGTGGTATCCCCTCTGTGAATAGGGGTCACAGGTTCGAATCCTGCCGAATGACACATTTTCGTAACAAAAATAAACAGAATATCTACTTAAATACAAGTATCGATCAAAAGTAATGTTCAAACAAATAATTTCAAATTGTCGGTTGTTTGTAACCAATTTCGTTAATCTACGTTAATTTCCGTAATATAAAACAGAATATCTACTTAAATACGAGTATCGATCAAAAGTAATGTTCAAACAAATAATTTCAAATTGTCGGTTGTTTGTAACCAATTTCGTTAATCTACGTTCATTTATGCAATATGTTTCCAATCTGTCTACCTTTTTCTTTGTGGAATTTCTTCTTTGTGCCGTATTCCTTTAGGGCGATCACGGCCTTCCACATCTTCCTATCCCTTGTAGCTCTTAACACCTTTTCTCTTGTTACCACTTCCAAACCCACTTCTGCAATCCATTTTCGTCAAGTATGTCGTCCATTGCTTTTCCCTGTCTCTCTTTCCCGCTATCTGTCCTGTAAGTATCAGATTTTCTAAGCCAGCCTTTCTCATAACATATCCTCGAAAACTTCAACTGTCTTTTCTTGATGTTAAGTGTGAGTTTCCTTTTCGTTTCTATCCTTCGTTGCACCAAAAACTCTTCGTTGATCACATGCTCCGTCCATGGTATCCTCAGCATCCTTCTGTAGAACCACATTTTCAGTAGCTTCAAGTTTTTCTTTCACCTTTGTCTTGCATTCGCTGCTATTCTGAAGAATAGACATCCCATAAGAATCCAGTGCTGTTTTCCTGTCTTTCAATACTCTACCCAACTTTTGGAATGTATTCTTGACCATGCCAATACGCCTTCGGATCTCGGTGTCACACTTTCCGTCCTCTGCTAGGACACTTCCCAGGTATTTAAATTTCTGTACCTGCTTGATTTTACGAATCTCTCTCTAACGAAAACAAGCATTTTCATTCTGAAATGTCATCCCATTCTCTTCTGTGAATCCCGAATAAAGGTTAATATAAAAAAAAAAATAACTGAAAGAAAAAACTTTAGGCTTTAGAACATGCGATTAAGATGCTATCAAGAAAACAATATGAAAGACATCTTCAACAAAGCTGACCCAAGTGACCTTTTAGAATTTCTAAAAGCAACAAAATTATATAACAAAATATAGTTGCAAAGGAAGATAGCAACTAACCATCACACATCAAATCCCAACACCTCTACTTACATCTCGACAGCAATACTCACAAAAGATCAACAAGCAGTAAACAAAAAGCAAACAAATTCTTCAGCACTAAATGACCCAAAAGGGTAGATATGCTGGTAAAACAAACAACTGAACTAAGTTAAATATTTCGTTATAATAACTCTTCTGCGTTCTTTATGTAACGAAGTACTACAAGTAAATAGTCTTCGGGTCTATTTCGTTCGCTCTCTCTCTCTCTCTCTCTCTCTCTCTCTCTCTCTCCCACTCTCATTATATATTTTTCTTTCTAACTCTCTTTCTGTCCCTCTCTTTTCTTCTTTACTCCCCGCTTCCTTTTACCCACTCTCTTTATCCCTCTCTTTCTATCTCTTTCCAATACTCTTTATTAGATTTTCTTTCTCTCTCGCTTTCTTTCTCTGTCTTTTTCTCATTTACACTCCCCTGCATCTATCTATCAATATATCTATCTCTATCTCTCTCTATCTCTCTCTCTCTCTCTATATATATATATATATAGATATACACACACACACACACACACACACATAGTCATCTGCAGACAGATCTGTTTCGCTGTATCACAGCTCATCAGTACGATTAGACTCCGATTGCTTTTAACCCAGGACTGAAACCCGACCGAATTGGCGTCAGTCGGCGAATCTACCTCTGAGCTATTGGTGCTTGGTAGAAGAAGACAGACTTTTTAGTGTGTATATTATCATTATACACGCATATATATATATATATATATATATATGTATGTATGTATAATTTCTGAATATCTTTAAAAAACATATTTTGCCAGGCTGGTTCTGCAAACTGAAGATCTTATCAGAAGAATGAGATGGGAAATATAGTTCTTTCTTCTTGACCAGAACCACGCACCTAACCAGGAAATGTATGGTTTTAAAAGTTTAAGAGCAGCTCTAATCATTGAAGTGTTTTTGGATTTGAATACGACATACTGGATTATCCTTACATGAGAAAAAGAATTCTTTCCAAATATCTGGAAAATATCGTTAAGGATATTAATAGATCTGGTAACGTTTATGTTAAATCGGTAACAGTCTCAATTTTTATAAGTTATCTCCCAAGGATTATGACACCTTCATTAAAATTACTTTAACCAAAAGCTAAAAGAAAGTTTCAATCTGATACTTAATATTAATACTGTGTTGGCAAATCCGTTATGACAAATTATGTATAAGTGACCGGGTCAATATTTTGAAAGCACCCTCGAACTCCTGCAATGGATTAATACCGCAATGATATTAACTGGTTCAAAGATATCCAGAATGAAAATGATTACACCTTTATACAGTTTGACATAATTGACTATTATTCACCCATTTCCAAAAATCTTTTCACTTTGGCTTTTGAGTTCGCTAAGGAATACTCTAACATTCCGAAAAGTGAACTGCATATTATTTAAAAATGCAGAAGTTCTGTTCTGATCTACAACAAAGAACAAGGTAATAAAAAGATCTCTAATAGATATTTTGAGATTTCAATGGCTTCTTTGTATTCTACCGAAGCCTTGAATCTAGTGGGATAATTTATTCTTTATAATTTAACTGCCTTTGATTACGCTGATACGGATAGTATTGGTTTATATACAGATAATGGCTTACTGATTGTTAATGATTCTACAAAAATCAGATTAGACCGTATTAGAAAAATGATACATAGAAAACTAAAAAGTTTAAGTCTTAAAGTAAAAATAACCACAAACATTAAACAGGTAAACATTTTAGATGTCACTTTGGACCTTAACAATAATTTTTTCTAACCTTATATGAAGGTTAATTCTAACCCAATCTATACAAATCCTAATTCTAACCACTCCCCGTCAGTCACTAAACATATACCCTCTTCTATTGAATTTAGAATCAGTATTAATTCATCTAACAAAGTAATATTTAATCAGCATAGCGAATTTTATAATTCTGCCCTTATGAATAGCGGTTACAAAGTTACTACTATCAAATTCAGAAATCCCATTGAGGGTGACAATAATAAGAAGAAAAGATATAGGGAGATCATCTGGTTTACTCCTTATTACAATATGATAGTTCTCCCTAAGAGCAATGCACTGCGCCTCCTCGGCCTTACCCTCTCTTCTGATCTCAAATGGAACCACTTCATCGAGTCCATCGCTAAATCCCCTGCTAAGAAGGTTGGGTCATTGTGTCGGGCCAGGATGTTTTTCCCGCCTGAATCCATCCTGCATATATACAAATCAACCATTCGTCCGTGCATGAAATACTGCTGCCATTTATGGTCAGGCGCCCCTGCTGTTCATCTCAGTGTTCTCGACAGACTCCAAAGGAGAATCAGTAATGTGATAGGTACCGACTTGGCGGCCCGACTACAGCCACTTCCCCACCGACGAGATGTGGCCTCCCTTTGTCTGTTTTATAAATACTTTCATGGCTTCTGCTACAACGAACTTAAATCACTGGTGCCTCTGCAACAGGTATTTACTCGTGCAACCAGATTGGCAACAGGGTCCCACCCATTCACAGTTAAATTAACCAAATGCAGACGACAATTCTACTCCTGCAGTTTCTTCTCTCGCACTTCCCGCCTGTGGAACTCGCTTCCATATTCTTGCTTTCCTGACGGCTACAACCTCCAGGAATTTAAATGCAATGTCAATGCTCATCTATTAACCACTTGACTCTAGCTCTTTTCCCACCCCGTATATCCTTTCCTTTCTCTCCCCCTTTGCAACTGTCATCACACCTGTATTCCCATCCTTCTCTTGCTCCTTTCTAACTGGTTCGTCTTCCTCTTCACTCTCTTCTAATTAATCTTTTTACACTTATGTAGCCCCCTGCACATCAGTGGCATTAGCGCCTTGCTCGAGGGTGATACGATTAAAAAAAACTAAATGGGATTAAAATTCTTAAAATTCTTATAAATACAGTATTTCGTTCTCCAAGTACTTTTGGTGTTTAAAAGAAAATAAACAAAGGCTCGAACTTGTAATTCTCTCTGTGCACCTTGCTATGTTTGTCTCAATCAGAAGTTAACAATCATCAGGTTTAAGGACAAGGTTAATCGTTTAAACCAAAGAAATGAACTTACTGTTCACTGTAAACATAGTTCATTGTTTACTTTACGATGTAGGCCGTAATAGTAAGAATTTATGTATACTATTTTCACTGGTGTAAATTGTTATTTACCTTTATTTGATGAGTATTTTCATCTGACATGGATTGTCAAATCAATATTTGCTAGGCATTTAATTTGGCATATATTATCATATTAATATTTGCTAAGTATTTAATCTAACATAGATCGTCAAATTATATAGTTATGAGGTATTTAATCTAATATAGATTATTACATTTTTCTACATTTTCCGGTGCTGAAATGTCTTTGTTTGCTGTAGACCGTTCTGGATCTGGTCTTATGCCCTTTTTATCGATGATGTGTCCTAAGTCTTTAATTTTTTTCATAAATGAGTCGGATTTTGATTCTTTCAGTTAGAACCCATACACCTGAATTCTTCAAAGACATTATGCACATGCTCCTTACGCTGTTGTGGTGCAATGAATATCGGCTCGGAACGACAGATCCAGGAGCCGAGTTCGAATTCCAGTTGAATTCCATGCGTTCACTTACGCGCAAATATCTTTCGGAAAGATATTAATACGTCTTTTCCCTCCATTTATGGGTTAAATAACAGGACAGATTGTGTTATATAGCCTTTGGTAGCAACCAGTCTGCCGCAAAAAGTAATGGCAACCTACTACGGGATAATCTTCTGCTCAGTCAGATATGTCTCTTTCGAGACATGATCGCCCAAGCGCGTATCACTTATGGCACTTAACTAACTGATTAAGATATCGTCCAAATATGCAACCGCGAAGTCCAACTCGCTCAGCTCGTTATTCATCACTTGTTGGAAAATTACCGGCGCAACCTTTACCCTGAACGGTAGACGTTCGAACTTGTACAACCCCCGATGGGTGTGATACAAGGCAACTTAGAACATTCTTTCTCCACTGGTATTTGAAGATACGCGTCATGGAGGTCGATGTTTGAAAAAAAACTTTCCACTATTTGATTTAGCGAAAATTTCATCCGGTCTAGATAAAAAATAATGATAGTCTTTGAGTGCTGAAAAATCGGCGCAAGCCTGAATCTCGTTGTATTTTTTCTTCAAATAGAAGGTCGGTGAAGCCCATTGCCTGTACACAATTTTTGACAGGACACCGTTTTTTCTAGACTGTCGAGTTCGTCATTTATTTTTGGTAAAGAGGAGAAATACACATTACGTTATTTCTTAAACACCGACATGGATGTGATCTTTTAACTCGAATTTTGCCGTCATCTTCTCACACCGACCAAGGCTCTCCAGAAAAAAACTTCCGGAAAAGTTTCTTTTAAGTTTTTATTAAGTTTTTTGCCTCGGCTGTCAGGTTTGCGAGTTTTTGGAAAAATGAATTAATTGGAATGTCCCGCAACTTAAATTTCTTCATCCAGTCGGTGCCAAAAATGTCACGGATCTGGCCATTTTATTAGTTCTTAGCAGGGTTGGTTTGCCAAACTTTTTCCAAGTGTGTAGATTTATGATTGTTAAATATGAAACAGAATCCAACTACATTTTAATTTTTATTTAGGATTTGTACTTGTACGTACTACCTAATGTTTAACCTGTCTTGTTAATCTGCTTTTGTGTTTTTTACGTAGCTATTAACCTTTTTCTCGCTCAACAATGTGAACTTTTGTGCTCGATACGGCTACAATTGAGAGATTTTTGTTTTGGTAAGAGCAGTCTTTATACCAATGTAATAATGTACACCCAAATCACGGCTGGGGGAACAGATTGTCTTGTTTCGTTTTTGATTGGTTTTATTTAGTGGGGGAATCAATTTGTTTTTCTTTCGGCGTAAATTTCTTATGAGAGATATGCCAGATTCCTCAATATTTTTGAATCTTGGCGTACACTTACGAATCTCTGACAGTTTTCTGATATTTATTAGAGAGTAAGGTTTGGCTCATTTTCAAATTTATTTTGAACTCTACATCTAATTTCAGCGTTTTTAGCTGAAACGAGTCCCTGAACAAATATCAGACACTTGAAATATTATTTGCACTCAATTCTGACAGTTTGAAGTGGTCGCAATGCTTGTTCACGAACGTAGTAAAATCTTCAATAGGTTTTCTGGTTAAATTCATGCATTTCCACCTCTTATGAAAGAGGAAGTTTTAGAACTAAAAAGTTCTGTAAGAAGTTTAACCACTTCAGTTTTACCGGGTAAAATATAATTCACAAATTTGGTGTGCACTGCGGTACCCAGTTTTCGGAGAAGGAGGCGAACTTTCTTAGAGTCCGACCAATTTACGCAATCTGTGGCGTATAAATTCTCGAACCTTTGAAAATACGAGACAAAGATTATACCTCATACGGAGAATATCTATTGCTCTCCAAACCGTGTTTTGTGAGAACGCATTTTCGTTTTCACTAATTTCTCCCCAGTTTGTGCCAGTTCAAGCAAGTTTTTTTGCTCTTGTTGAATTTGAAGTAGATTTCTTTTAGTTTCTGATATCTGATTTCAGTTTGTTTTTTAAATTCAAGACGTTCTTCTTGTCATTTAAGCTCCCGTTAGTTTTGCTGTTCACGTTGGAACTTAAGAAAATCAAGCAAATTTAAATTCATCCATGTTTATACGTGTCTTTTTTTTAAATTACACGAATACAAATAAAATCCAAATGAAAACTTTTCTGTTTTTGATTAACAAAAAATACTCTAGTTTCTTACTCACCCAGTAAAACAAAAATAACAATTAATTGAAAGTAAATGACTTTAAATTCTTACTCACTAAAAGAATTTTTTCATAAATTCTCGTAATTTAGCCGTTCGCGTTCAAGTTCAGTGTAAGTCAGTTAGACTTTTTTTTCATTTGGTTTCCTTTTCTGGATTACCAAGAACTGTTGAGAAGAATAAAGAGTGATGAAAAATTTTTTTTTTTTCGTTCGGTGCTTCGTGGAAAGAATCAATAATAAACATAATGTTTATTATTGATTCTTTCCACGAAGTCCTTTTGAGATCCTCAAGGGTTCTTAAAAATCGTGGTCGTCCGTAAGAAACCTCGTGGTCCGTAACAATCCTCATCGCTAAGTTGTTGTGACCTCGTCGCCAAGTTAAATAAAGACACAAAGACGGAATAGTGTTAAACAAATATATAAGTAAAACAGTAGTACAAACATATATCAATGAGCAATTATTAGTGCTGCTGTCAGAGGATTCCACACACTCTCTCACTCTCTCACTCTCTCTCACTCTTTCTCACTCTCACTCTCTCTCTCACTCTCTCTCTCACTCTCACTCTCTCACATACACTCTCTCTCTCTCTCTCTCTCGCTATCTCTCTCTGCTTCTACAAAGCAGAACTGCTACTTATATATATATATATACCTTGGACGAGTTCATGTGTCATGTGGGTAAATCCCCATAACAAGTGCGTGGTTTTAGCTGTTTGTATATCTGGATTCCATTTTTTTACATATGTTTATGGGCGTTGTGGTACAGTGGAAATCGATTCTGAACGACAACTTGGGGTGCCGAGTTCGAATTCCAGTTGAATTCCTTGCATTCACTTACGCACAAATACCCTTGGGAAAGGTATTAATCCATCTATTCCTTCCAGTTATGGGTTAAATAGTAGGACAGATTGGGTTCTATAGACTTGGCTGGCAACCAGTCTACCGCAGAAAGCGATGGCAACCTACTGCGGGATAATCTTCTGCCTAGTCAGTCATGTCTCTTTCGCGACATGATCACCCAAAGCGTTTATCACGTATGGCACTTAACTGACTGATATATACTTGGGAGCATGCGTTTGTCTACGTATTAACTTATGTGTGTACGTGTGCATATGGGTTTATGTACTAGTAGGCATATTAATATTTTGTTTCACATACTAATATGTATGTGTATGTATGTATATATACGTATGTATACGTGCCATAGACGAAGGATAATATGTATATTTATGTTAGGATAATATATAAATACGTGTAGCGTCACAAATACCATTATGGACCCTTAATGTATCATAACATGTATAATAACAAAAACAATAAATATACACTTTAAAGAAAACGTTCATGGCTTCTCACACTTTTTATTCTATACCAATTTCTCTCGTTGGAACAACCCTATTTCTTTATCCAAGATAGATAGATAGATAGATAGATAGATAGATAGATAGATAGATAGATAGATATTTCTAGTCTATGCACATATATATGTGTGCGTTCGCTTATGTGTGAATGTTCTTGTGCTTGTTTGCGTGTATTTATGCCAAAATTTTATATGAGTAGAACTATGAATGCGTTTTTAATCTGCACATATTGCTTTGTGGAATTTTAGTCGCGTACGTATTCTGTTTTTGCTTGTATATTTGCGTGAGTATATATTTAATTATGTTTATTTGTTCATGCACTGGAATATGACTGTGTCTGTTTTGACGTTGTTTTCACCAGGCCCATGTCATCTTACGAAATCGTTCTTACTTGTATCCAATATTGTAGCCTTTACAGACGTTTTCCAAACCTGTCCTTAAAATTTAACGGATAAATTGACACGTCGATAAAAACAAAATTTTAAAATTTTCTGTATGGATATATACAAACGTATATGTATCTGTACATGTGTATGTATACTAGCATACGTTTGTATGAGTATATATTTGTCTATATGTCCATGCATGGCCGTATCTGACTACCGGGCACACCGGGCACACTGGGCACGGGCCGATCCGAGCAATCATAGCGAAAATCCGGGCAAGGAAAAATGTCTTCGTCAGAAATCAAACTAAACAATTCACAAAGAAAGAAAGAAAGAAAGAAAGAAAGAAAGAAAGAAAGAAAGAAAACATCCGAATGAACGCAGTAAAAATCTGTTTATTTATTTATTAATTTTGGGAGAAAAGACTGGTTATACTCAGAAAGTCCGAACCCGATTTCCTGCTTTCGTTCACGTTCTGTGCCTAATTTCCATTGGAATAGCCAAAAAAATCCGCAAAAATCATAGTTTCTGGAAACGGATGACACTGATGAGGTCATCACATTGTCAACTAATAAATCCGGGCAATTTTCTCTGTGCCCGATGTTTTTTTTTAGCATCAGCTACGGCTCTGCATTTGTGGGTATCTATATATTTGTATATGTGTGCGTCTATCTCTTTTCCATATTTCATATCTAAATAACTTTACAATAATCTAAATCTAATCTTTGTTAAACTTCGCAAAAATCGTAATTTCTAACATTAATTCGATATATATATATATATATATATATATATATATATATATATATAGGTGTGAGTTTGTAACCCTGGCTTTCACGCTTTTGCGATCATCAGACAAACTAATTATTTTTTTTTTAAATTGGTTATATTCGTATATTTTTGTGGAAGTGGGGGAAATCTGTCGTCACGACAGATGCAGACATATATATATACACATTTGTACACCCATCAACGCGCGCAAAGACACACACACACACACACACACACACAGATACACACGCGCGTTCGGTCACTGAGGCCTGCATAAACATACACATACAAATCGTGCTGGATTCGGTATATATATGTATATGTGTGCCGTTGCACACATACATACTCATGCATACATACATACTGAAAAAAGGACACGGGACTATACAGAGATGTCGGACTTATCCTGGTAAGAGAACCCAATGGTCCCAAATTAGATAGATTTAGGAAAAAAATAGTAAACGCTCTAAAATCCATTGGATTCAAAATAGAAATAAAAGCAGGTATAAAAACAGTAAACTTCTGAGATGTCACCTTTAACTTGGACAAAAATACATATGAACTATACAGAAAAGATAACGACGGTCCAACTTACGTGCACACATCCTCCAACTACCCACCTTCAATCATCAAACAAATACCCATATCAATCAGCCGCAGACTATCTGAAAATTCATCTAACATACAGATTTTCAATAACAAAAGAACACCATACGACGAAGCACTAAAGAAATATGGATACAAACAACAACTACAATATACACCTCCGCAACAAAAAAGCAAAAACAGAAAAAGAAATATCATCTGGTTTAATCCACCATACAACAAAGCCGTCAAAACAAACATAGGTAAGACATTCCTGAATTTAATAGAAAAACACTTCCCGGTGACAAACCGATTAGCAAAAATATTCAACAAAAATAACGTCAAAATTAGTTACAGCTGCACAAAAAATATTACACAAATATTTATTATCCACAATAATAAGCCACAACAAAGAATGACCAAACTACAATAATGCAATCGAAGAAGCCCAATGCAACTGCAGAAACGGAACTACATGCCCACTCCAGAGAGATTGCCAGCAAACAAATATAGTATATAAAGCCAAGGTAAGTGCAAACAACAACACAATGTACTACATCGGTGCCACTGAGGGACCATTTAAGAAAAGAAATAACAACCACAATCTTTCATTCTCCAACAGAAAATACTTGAACAGCACTACACTATCAACATACGTATGGCGTCTAAAAGACAGAAATATTTCACCAACAGTAAGCTGGGGAATACTGAAAAAAGCACCTGCTTACAACAACATTACAAAAAAAATGCCTACTTTGCCTACATGAGAAAGTAGCAATTATATCACATACCCCACAAAAAAACTTACTAAACACGAGATCAGAACTAATTTCCAAATGCAGGCATGAAAATAAATACCTATTATCACAATTTATACCAAACGGATAAAAAAACCCACACGTCTCTGCCAAAGTAAAATTAATAATTAATACACCACAAATAAACACTAACAAGCATTACAAATTAAAATTTCTACCATTTAAATATACGCAACCACAAAAAATTAAAAAAACAAGCCAATAACAGACTTTAAAACAAAAAAAAACAATACAGCCTTAAATAAAATAATAGCAATTCTTACCTACCATAGTTTCACACAGAACCCATCATACGTACATATGTACGTACGAGAAATCGACAACTATTCGTGCGTTGACGTTGACATCGCTACACTATTCGAATACACCAACCGAATGAGTATGTATGTGTGCAACGGCACACATATACACATATATACCGAACCCCGCACGATTCGCATGTGTATGTTTATGCAAGCCTCAGTGACCGAATGCGCGTGCGTGTGGGTGTGTGTGTGTGTCCTTGCGCGCGTTGATGGGTGTACAGATGTATATATATATATATATATATATATATATATATATATATATATATATGTCTGCGTCTGTCGTGACGACATATTTCCCCCACTTCCACATATATCTGCGTCTGTCATGACGACAGATTTCTCCCACTTCCACAAAAATACACGAATATAACCAATTTATTTTAAAATTAATCAGTTTGTCTTACGATCGCAAAAGCGTGAAACCCAGGGTTACAAACTCACACCTATCTACATGAATATGTCTGCTCTATCACTGATATTGAGCGCTTTTAAATAAGTACCACGCATATATAATATGTAAACAATATATATAACAAATTGCATATATCACAGACAACCGCACCTCCCTCCCATTAGCATTAGCATGGAACAGGCTTGCCTCCCAGAGAGTAAATCACTACGCCTGCTTGGCCTGACACTCTCAGCGGACCTCAAGTGGAATGACTACGTCGAATCCATTGCTAAATCCGCAGCTATGAAAGTCGGCTCTCTGTCCAGGGCCCGGAAATTCTTTCCGCCTGAATCTATCATGCAATTATATAAATCCACCATCCGCCCGTGTATTGATTACTGCTGCCACATCTAGTCGGGTGCCCCTTCTATTCTCCTCGGGGTCCTTGACAAAATACAGCGAAGAATCTGTAATGTGATTGATACTGACTTGGCTGACCGCCTGCAGTATCTCCCTCACCGGCGTGACGTGGCTTCCCTGTGCCTGTTCTATAAATACTTTCATGGCCTCTGCTCTGACGAACTTAAATTACTGGTGCCCCCTAGATGTGAATTTGCACGAGACACTAGATTGGCAACTAGGTCCCACCCTTTTACAGTGAAACCGATGAAATATAACCGCAATTTCTACTCCAACAACTTCTTTCCTCGCACTTCCCGCCTGTGGAATTCCCTACCGCATGCTTGCTTCCCCGACGGCTACAACCTCCAGGAGTTTAAATGTAAGGTCAATAGACACCTCCTAACACACTAACTCATACCCACTCTCTCCAACTCTCTCCCTATGTACATCCTAAGTCGTCTATCACCTTCCTTCTGACATTTCCTATACCCAATCCCTCTATGTAACCCCCTGCGCTATAGTAGCAGTGGAATGCCTTGCTTGGGGTGACAGGAATAAATATATATATATATATATATATATATATATATATATATAATTATATATATACACTTTTCACACACACACACACACACACACACATATATATATTAAATAAATATTAATTTTTATTGTAAAGTGAAGCTAATAGTCGATCAATTATTCTGATCTCGTTTTTAATCAAATATTAACATTAATACCCAAATAAATTATTTTTAGAGTCTGTTCTTACGTTCTTCAAATTAAAAATTACTTGTATTTTGATTGGTCACCAATGGTTACGTAATAATGTCTCCCTGATTAAGGGATTTTGGCTAGTTTTGAACCTTTTAAAACTCTTCAACTTGAAATCAACATTATCATTTAATAAGACACAGTGTCAAAACAAAATCGCTACTTTTGTAGTGATATTATACATTATTATATTTAAATTTTTTGTCTTGTTAAACAAATCTCTGAAGAAACTTAATAAAGAAAAACATGTGTTACTGATTAAAAAAACGATTGATTGAAAGATACGTTTTTCTTTCTGTTTAAATCACCACACATTTTCCTTGCAGCAAACATTTAACTCAAATCGTCAAGAAGGTGTGACGTTCTTCTCGACTACGTCCGCACGCTACGTCATAAATAGTCCGTAAAAAATTACCAGAGCGTATTGATCCTACCAGACGAAAAGAACGAACACCCGAGACGACGAACCTCACGGAATGCGCACGCGCGTCGATGGACAGCTGCCATCTAACCACAGCAACACCAAATATGGCTTACTCTCCCGCGTCGTATGCTTATCAATGCTAACGCACACACGTGACACGGGCACCCTTGAACGAACCCGAGTCGCACATATACACATCTATGGATCGATTTGCTTTAACGTTGTATGAGAAACTGATCCCCCCACCACAAATTTGTTTAAATATTGTAATTTTCCAAATTTTTTTTTTGAAAATCGGTAAGTTTAAGTAACAATCGATAGAACTGGGCTGAAAATAGTAAAATAAAATGAAAAACAACGAAATGAAATGTGATGGTAGTCTGCTTCAAGTCCGCTCTTTGATTATATGTAGATATAATATGCCCCCGGCTCCTACGCATTTGCAATTTCAATCAAAAGTTAAATTTCTATGACCAAAGGACATGTGTCCACTTACAGAGGATATCTAAAAATTAAAAATAAAAATAGAAATTGATATTTTTTAAATCATTTCACGACCCCAACGGTACTACCAACCCGACTCGACTCGGCACGACTCTCTCTCTCTCTCTCTCTCTCTCTCTCTCTCTCTCTCTCTCTCTCTTCATTCTGGAGTTCTAGGTAAGGACCCATGACAAAACTCTCATTGGTGCGCAGGAGGTTACAGAAGAGATGAGTGATGAGATAGAGGAACAAGTGACAGGGGAGTCAGAGTAAGTAAAATGATGAGAATACAGGTGTGAAGAGGGCTACCTGCGAGTGGAGTGGATGTGAGTCAAGAAGATAAAAAATGCCAATTGACTTTGTTTAAATTCTTAGAGATTGTAGCTTTCAGAGAAGCAAGTATACGGAAGGGAATTCCACAAACGGGAAGTGCGAGCAAAGAAGCAACTAGAGTAGAAGTTAAAAGTTAACTTGTTTTTGTGTAGTAAATTTGAGTGAGTCGCCGTAAGCTGTGGTCATGAATAGTGGGTCGCGTTTCTAAAAAGTTTGGGTAGCTCTGAGATGTAGTATATGAGCAATGAAAAAGTTTTCAGAGTAATGGAAACAAGAACATTTATACCGAAAATCAGGAAGCGGTAACTGAAATTCCTGCGACGCATAATGAAGAAAAATACTTGGAAAATGTTACACTCTGAGGATATAGCAAGGGAACAGAGAGAAACTGCGAGGACCCTTCTTAACACGCTTGTGTAAATGGATGGCAGAATAGATAGTGGGAGAAATAGCAATAAGACAAAAAAAAGCTAAGAGCTACAAAGGATAGGAAGCTGTGGAGAGTCATGATCGCTTAAATCTTGAAAGTACATGTTACACAGAAGATGCTTGTACATGTGATTTTTAAAATAATCTAAACTTATTTATAAATGGAACTTTGTCTGTGTGTGTGTGTGTGTGTGTGTGTGAGTATCCGTTACCTATAGACTTCGAAACAGCTGAACCGATTTTCTTGAACATTTACACAGTTTTACTATAAGCGTCTTCGAGTGTTCTTAGCGAGGTTTTGTATCGAGGTACCCCCGATAAATATCGAAAATCGAAAAAATTGGTTTATAGAAGGATTGGTCCGATTTTGATCAAATTTGATACACTCATAGACAAAGACATAAGAAACGATATTCAGGAGTTTAAAGGTTGGAATTCTTACAATAGTGCAGAAAATCGATAATATATATATATGTATAAATCTATACCAGGAAATCACAATTTGACTTACATCCATTCATTTTTCTTTCAGTCTACGGTTTCGCTTTAACTGGAAACATTTTAGTCTTTTGTACCAACGTCTAAAGAGTCTGCGCTCCATGACGATGGATTGGTTTTAATGCTTTCATTACAGCCGAGAAACGCCGGGCTATACTGCCAGTTTCAAATATAATAATAACTAATATAATGAATAGGTAATGAATATCTATAGACCTTGGTTCCCTTTCACTGGAATGGGATTGGCTGGCGTCAGCCATAAATACAGATGAAGGCGAGGACGCACAGAAATCTACCACTAGAGCTCTATTGGTCTTCCACTAGAGATCTACCACGAGAAGTCTACAGGTCTTCGACTAGAGATCTACGACTATTGATGTACGGCTACTGAATACGCCGACGTCTCCGGATACTGCATACGACGAGTACCGTCTATTACGTCTACGTACTAAATTGTTCTACTCAGTTACATTTGTCTAAACCACTTAACTTCCTAGAATGATATTTATACCCCTTTTCGGGACATATCAATAATAAAATGATAATCTATACTATAAAAAGAGTTGCGTCTGTCCGTTCGTTAATATCTTCTATAGTATAATAGCCGTTTCCGTTCATCCGTCCGTCACACGATTCAACATGTAATAAAATATGCTGTATTGCCTTTACTCATAAGATACAGTATTTCTTTCAGTAATAATTTAATTTAAACTAGAACTTACACATACAATTAAAATTAAAATCTTAGAAATTGAATTAATAGATAAAATATTTTTAAAGCAGAGGGCATAAGTTTTATGTCTATAGGTCAAGTAGGATTACTTGCAATAATAATAATAGTAATAACAGCTCAGAATAAACTTTCGTTTTAATATTACGATTAGGAAGAAAAACAGGGAATAATAATAATAATAATAATAATAATAATAATAATAATAATAATAATAATAATAATAATCTATACTATAATAAGAGCCGCGTCCGTCCGTCACAATTTCATATCTTTATTTATTATTAAGGGCTGTATCTATCCGTTACACGATTCAGTAAGTAATAAAATATGCTGTGTTGCCTTTACTAATAAGATACAGTATTTTTTTCAGTAATAATTTAATTTAAACTAAATTTAAACTAAAACTTAAACTTAGAATTGAAAAGTAAAATATTAAAAGTTGAATTAATATTTTTAGGGTAGAGGATATATGCATTGTGTCTATGTGTCAATAATAATAACCTGAAGTCGAAAGTTTGATTCATGCTGCACGGGACCAATGGTTGCTATTTAGAAATTACCAAACACACAAACTGAAAATTATGTTAACCAGAAATGCATATTTTGTGATAACTATCCACAAACAATTGACCATTTTGTATCATTTTGTATTCGGCATGAGAGAGTGGGCCAATATTTGCACAAGAAAATAATGCTACTTTTATGGGAAAGAAATTGCGAGAAACTTGTCTGAACATTACCTAGACCCGGTTACAGAGATGAAGCATTATAATACGCACAGACAGAACAATCAAATCTAATCGCTCAGACATTGGAATCAAAGAACAGAATGTGCTGTATTGACATGGCGGTCCCTATAGACTATAATGTATGTTTAAACTTCTTCCAAAAAACTATCAAAATACACTGATCTTGTAGTGGAAACCCAAAAACTGGACACATGTAGACATTAATTATTTCTGTTGTAGTTGGAGCCCTCGGATTGATTGACATATTCCTATATATTGATTGAAATATTCCTCATTGATTCGTAGTAGCCCATGTCTTAAAGAAATACGAAAAGATTTACTCTCAAGTACAGCTCAAATATTACGAAGAGCTTTATCAAAGTTAAATGTGTGTGATCTTGTTTCTTTTTATTTGTTTGTTTGTTTGTTGTTGGGACGCCCGCGCCTATTCGGCTATAATGGACTATTTCATTACTATGTAAAGTAATGGTGGCATCTACGTAGAAGAGTGTGCCGAGCAGCCGATCGACAAGTCAGTCGTAGACTTCCGGTGACGACCCGGAAGTACCCATTGCTCATACTACGTCTTACGACGGTTGAGACGATTAACCTTTATTCTTGTATTGGATACTAATAACCTTTGTAAATACTATTTTCACGGAATACAACAATTAACCTATTCCTGTTGTTGAGTTATTTATTCTTACTCACGACATAACAGTGGCGACGAAGATTGTCGAACACAACAGTGGCGACGAAGATTGTCGAATTGACGTGGAAGAAGATTGTCGAATTGACGAGGAAGAAGACATACGTAGAAGAAGAACTCAAACATCGAAAAGTACTCGGAAGAAAAATACAAACTTGTGCCACAGCAGAACAGTGGTAACGAGAGTTGTTACTCAGAGGAAAGACTGAAACCATTTCTGACATTAGTTCTCTGGTTGCGACCCAGAAGGAAGTGTGTATACAGCAGAAATCCAAGGAAAATAGACAGAGAGATATTGAACAGGCTGAGATAATGTTATGGATCTTCGTCGAGTTGTGGCGAAACTTTTGCTTTCCTGACGGCTACAACCTCCAGGAATCTAAATGCAATGTCAATACTCATCTATTAACCACTTGACTCTAGTTCTTTCCCCACCCCGTATATCCTTTCCTTTCTCTCCACCTTTGAAACTGTCATCACACCTGCATTCTCATCCTTTTCTTGCTCCTTTCTAACTGGTAATTGTAAAATAATTGTTGTGGATCTTCGTCGCCAATTTGTTGTTGAGTTGTGGCGAAACTTCGCCGCAAATTTGTAGTGACCGGTTTGTGCCGGAAGTAAGACACGGAACAAGAAGATAGGTTCAAAATAGTGCATTAGTATAACAAGAAAAAAATATATTCACAGGAAGTGTTAAATAATAAGTAATATAGAAATAAATAAATCCGAAGGTATTATTACGCTGCCTGACTAGTAGCTGTCGTTAACTGCTTTCGTTAACTGCTCTTCTTGACTGCTCCCTGGAAGTCACGCAGGTAATTTATATATTCCAAGAGGAAGAGTTCATTCCTCGTAGAAGATAGATAGATAGATAGATAGATAGATAGATAGATAGATAGATAGATAGATAGATAGATAGATATTACAAATCTGAAATACATATGGCTCGGTCCCCATGCTATATATTTTATTTCTTGATAAAAGCCAAAGAAGAATCATCAGCATTATTGGCCCTGCCCTGGTGTCTCTGCTTCAGTTATTTTCCTACCACCGTAATATAACTTCTCTCTGTTTTTTTTCTATCAATTCTTTCATAGTAATTGTTCTGATGAACTTTCCGCTGTGATATATAAAATTTTATAAAATTATGCAGAGTACTAGATTTGCAACAAAGTCTCATCAATTTACAGTTGAATTAGCTAGATTCCACCGTATCCTCTATGCTAACAGTTTCTTCTCTTGCACGTCCTGCTTCTGGAACTCTCTTCCGGCTCCATGCTTTTCAGCGAACTTTGATTTTTGAAAATTTAAATGCAGAATTTATTATCAACTTGCCTTCCTTGGGGTGATACGATTGAAAAACTGATAGATTTTATCAAAATTCTCCATTTAATATATATCAAGAAGAATTCCAGCCACTCCGATTATTATAACATCCCTTGTATTAGTAGGTTTTCGAAATAAATGCAACCTTCATCTTTAAATAAAAGAAAAAGAAGATAATACATCTTATTTAATTGTTCATTATAGATTGAAAAAAGTTGCATAATGTTTGGACATCTGAGCCAAGATTCTGGCTTTACACATGAGGTTGGTGTATTGATTTCTTGTCAGCATCTGATGGTGAGGTCAATCCCCTCTTCAGAATCTGGTTCTTTTAAATGGTCTTTAACTGTCTGGAATTGTAGTCTATAGAATTTACTATATAAAAATGAGAACATCATTTTGCTTGGCCCATTGAGAAAAATGCTATCCAAATGTTATCAATCAAATATAAGTGTCATTTTATTTTCATTGCTTTAGTCAATTTAGCAAAACTGATGTAGAAGAATTAGCGACACCAGTTTACGAAGTCGTTACGCCATTTTATGAAATAGGGGAGTTATTATAGAACATAGTGCTGAAAATTCTTAATGCGCGTGGAAGGTGTCCAATCCCGTTGGCATTTCTCAAACACGCACTCAATGTTCAAATTTACAGCAGAGTCAAAGTAAAGCGATAATGTCTATTATCAGGCAGAAGAGACATCAGGGTTTATAGATTTTTAAGAAGTGATATTTGAAAAAGACGTTGTCTCTGTTATATTATAAAATTTAAACCATTTTAAGCATTCATTTTGTCTGTTAGATAATATAATTTTAAAAAATCTAAGAAAAAATTTGTCTGTTAGAGAATAAAATTACCTCATTTTTGGCTCTCTCTCTCTCTCTCTCTCTCTCTCTCTCTCTCTCTCTCTCTCTCTCTCTCTCTCTCAAGATCTATTTCTCATACAGATGCGCGTTGTGGTGCAGTGGATATCGGCTCGGAACGAGAAATCGGGGAGCCGAGTTCAAATTCCAGTTGAATTCATTGCATTCACTTACGCGCAAATACCCTTGGGAAAGGTATTAATCCGACTCTTCCCTCCAGTTATGGGTTAAATAACAGGACAGATTGGGTTCTACAGCCTTGGCAGGCAACCAGTCTACCGCAGAAAGCAATGGCAACCTGCTGCGGGATAATCTTCTGCCCAGTCAGTCATGTCTCGAAAGAGACATGATCGCCCAAGCGTGTTTTACGTATGGCACGTAACTGACTGACTATTTCTCATTATCAACAACTTAAAATTAAACGTCGAGTTAAGCTGAGGACATATAGCAATTTGCGAGCCAAATATTCATGTGAAAATCAGGTTTGAAGGACATTAGGGACCCACGAATCTACCCCACTAGCATCCGAGAGAGAGCCTCAGTTTATATATTTTCCGGGATAATTCAATCCAAATGGCTCCGAACTGAACAATTGCTATTCAAGTAGACACCCATACGTCAAACGGAGAGAACTAGGAAAGAAAGAAAGAAAGAAAGAAAGATGTGCAGAACCAAATTCCTATAGAAACATTTCATTTCAACAAATACATTTTATTAAATGAATGAATCAGAAAATTCAACTTACCTTTGGTCAATATCAGCGTGTCCTGTCTCTTCCGACTGCTCTCTATTGAGACAAAGTTATCAATTTTGGCGACATGAGAGCATGATTCTTGAAATGAATACCCGGTGTTCAAATAATAATAATAATAATAATAATAATAATAATAATAATAATAGATAGATAGATAGATAGATAGATAGATAGATAGATTGTTTAAGCTTTAGAATATATATATATATATATATATATATATATATATAGAGCACCTAATGAGCCAGACGAACCTACCTAGGTTTCTCCTAAACGGATCGTCAGGGAAAGCTGTTTCTGTTAGATGGTTACTTGTGTCGTTTTTTTTTGGGGGGGGGGGGGTCTTCGTGCTGGTTTCAGTCCGAACACTTTTGACTGACTTTCATGTCCTAAGCTCTCTCTCTTTTTTAACAACCATTTTTTTCCTTCGTTCGTTCGATAGTTTTCAAGGAAAGTTTTCGAGATGAGTATAATTGTAATCACACACACACATATATATATATATATATATATATATATATATATATATATATATATATATAATGAAAATGCGAAGAAACTGCAACACTTAAACTTAAATACAAAAAACAAAAAATTAAATTTTTTGTTAAATTGTTTGTATTAACTAAATTTTGATGACAGTAAAATCCGTTGGTATTTCTTGTGAGCAGAGATACAAGAGTTATCTCGAACAGTCCATGCAAAATGAACATTTTGATTTTTTTTTAATCTCATAAACATTTACTTTTTACATGCATGAAAAGAAATGAATGGAAAAGAGTGTCACAGTCTTTTTAAATAGGAAAAAGGACAACCAAAGTGATTCAAGCAGTTTAACAAACTTTATGGCGTGGCTTTCTTTTTAAATTTCACAGAGTTTTAACTTTTGGTCGCATGAACGTACGCTGTGTTGCTTTTTACATATAAAAAATATCTATCTATCTATCTATCTATCTATCTATCTATCTATCTATCTATCTATCTATCTATCTTTGACAGCCTCTTCATATCTATCTATCTATCTATCTATCTATCTATCTATCTATCTATCTATCTATCTATCTATCTTTGACAGCCTCTTCATATCTATCTATCTATCTATCTATCTATCTATCTATCTAGTTAAATATCATGTTTATTTTCTTTCTTTCTTTCTTTCTTTCTATGCATGTATGTATTTATCTATCTATCTAGTTAAATATCTCGTTTATTTTCTATCTATCTATCTATCTATCTATCTATCTATCTATCTCTATATATATATATATGTGTGTGTGTGTGTGTGTGTGTGTGTGTGTGTGTGTGTGTGTGTGTTGGTGTGTGTTGATTGTTTAATTATTTAGTTTTTGGCCATAATATAACATGACCAGTGCACATTTGTATTAAAAAGTGTTCAATACAATTATATTGTAGAACTTTTGAATATTTTCCATTTGTAAACCAGTTATTACGCGATCCATGTTTCTACCATAAGTGGCGTCTTCAGCATATATATATATATATATATATATATATACTAGACTCTGTGTAGCTTCCTATTTTGTTAGTCGGTAAGAACGTTTGCGTCGAATACATCTGAACGAAAACACAAACGCAGCAGACGTGCGAAAACATGTGTGCGCGTGTGTGTGTGCGTGCGTGTGCATGCAAATAGGCATGTATGTGTGTGTGCATGTGCTTGCGTGTACTTGTATTCATAACATATATATGAGTTTTATGCGGCATGCGAATCGTTTCTCATAACATAAATATGAATATTGTTATTAGCTTTTCTGTTTTATCTTGTTTTTGTTATTTTTTTACAAACGCACACACATACGCACTCACATACATACATATACATACACGCACATACATACATATATATATATATATATATATATATATATGAATAAATGTTGTTTTTATAGACATCTTTTTGATACCTGAAATTTTACGTGTATATATATATATATATATATATATATATATATATATATACACTTTATCATATATATATATATATATATATTATATTCACATATAATTATGTAAGTACACTAAGTACACTGAGTTATACGCTAAAATATGCATATTTTTTTTTATCTCTTGCGTCTTTCCAAATGCCTGTGAGCACGCTCCTGTGTGTTACTATTGCATACCCGCTACTCGATTCGGGGTGTAGTCATCCATAATTTCCTGAATACTATCACGACTCATTAGGTCCGACTCCTTAATCTATCTGCCCTACCCTACCAAATCCGGCTAGCACGCTTTTTAAATCTTTATTGCTCTCTGAAAGCAAATTCTGCAATTATATACACGCATAAGATATGTGTCAACACAGGTGCATCAATAAGTTCGTAGTTTAATGTTGGAAACAATATTTATTTTATACAAAAATGATTTATCATTCAGCATAAACTTCTCATTTGTCAATGCACTTAATTTAATTATAGGGTAAATTACACAGTGAAAATTTCTTATAAAAATTTCTGTTAAAAACTACGTTTCAGGCTACAGATTTATTGATTCACCTCGTATATGTGTATATCATTATTTGTATTCATTTGCGCATGCTCCCAATGTTACGTACATGCGAAACCCAATTTTAATATATAAATGCATTTCTGCATCCCTATTTTCATATAAAAATCATACAACTTATTTTTAATCCTCTTTACTCTTTCCCAAGTGAAAACAAATAAAAGAAATTTCTGTTTTCATTGTTCCCAAGGAAATTGCATTTACTCCGTTCAATGTTTTCCTTAAATTAAAACTCGTCGAAAATGAGTTGACCGGAAGGAAGAATATTAAATTTTCATCTAAAAAAACTCTTGTTTTAAAGTCAAGAATCAGCGCCATCTTGAGTAAGTTAGAGCAAATTGCAATAAAACATTTTAGAAAAATGAACATTAAAAAATTTTTGCTTGTTGCTACCTATCTTGTTTTCTTCATATCTATCTATCTATCTATCTATCTATCTATCTATCTATCTATCTATCTATCTATCTATCTATCTATCTTGTGTCTAGGTATCTTGTTCTGTTCATGTCTATTGATCCATCTATTTTGTCCTTTTCATATCTATCTATCTATCTATCTATCTATCTATCTATCTATCTATCTATCTATCTATCTGTCTGTCTAACTGTCTGTCTGCCTGCCTGCCTGCCTGCCTGCCTGCCTGTCTGTCTTCTCTTGTGCCTATCTATCTTGTTCTGTTCATATCTTTTGATCCATCTATTTTGTCCTTTCCATATCTATCTATCTATCTATCTATCTATCTATCTATCTATCTATCTATCTATCTATCTGTCTATCTGTCTGTCTGTCTGCCTGCCTGTCTTCTCTTGTGCCTATCTATCTTGTTTTGTTCATATCTATTGATCCATCTATTTTGTCCTTTTCATATCTATCTATCTATCTATCTATCTATCTATCTATCTATCTATCTATCTATCTATCTATCTATCTCTACGAAAAATTGCTAAAAGTTCTCGAAATACTTCCTAAAAGCTGTACAAATTGCCAAATATTAGATATTTATTTTAAATCCCTACATGGTCAAGTCGATAACTTTTCGTATCTGTCGTATATAAAGTTAATCAATAAACGACTCATACCCATTCAAAATGGGCGATTTTAAAAAGTTTCATTAAAGAAGACGAAAGAAACAATACATGAGAAATATGAAGAAAAACTGTATTTCATTAAAACACTATTTATAATTTGAAAACAAATGTTATCATCAAAATTATTCGTACCCTTCAATCCTTATAATGATAATCAATGTATTTCTTATTTATATTCCGGTGTATTTATTTTATACATTTCTTGTATTGGGAAGGGAGGTAAATCAACATGTTAGTAAATTTGTAAGTGATTACACTCTTTAATCATTTTAATAATCTATACAAATAAAAATATTTATCTGCATTTAGACAAAATTTGTTTCTAAATAAAATGAACCTTTTAATTATTCAGTTCATTTATTCCTACGTTCCTTAGATTGCAGTTTTATTTGTTCAAAGATTTCTTGTGAGGTTCTGGTGGATAGGAAATTAAGAATTAAAAGCAGTCTTTTTCTTCACTTTTACAAAGATTTTCAATAAAGTGTGAAATCCTGGTTTTACGAAATAGAAAAAGGACTGACCATGTGCTTAAAGAAAGTCGAAACCGGATTTCGCGAGTAGATGTTAAATTGATTTTCTGACCAATGGAAGCATTTTGCAAGATCAAAAAAGACTTAGCGATCCAATCAGTGCGAAAAATCTAAATGACTATAAAACGTTCAGTCAGCGTTAGTCAGTCAGATGGGAGCAGCAAAAGAGAGAGACGCAACTAAAATGTAACGGGAGAAACTTCAACCACGACCCGGACATAAGGTCGCGTCGCACAATGTTTTCTCTCTTCTTCTTTCTCGTGTACTGATTCCTTTTATTTCTTCTTCTCCATCCAAAGACATTTCTACCAAGCAAAAGTCCATGCATACATACGTACGCATAAACTCTTTCCAACAAATTACTACTACGAACATTTTCTATAACTCTTGATACCCATAACTCATTACTTGTTTCTCATTGAACTTTAAATTCTACGAATTCTTGTTATTCCTTTCTATTAATAAATTTCTATTTCAACATGAAAAAAAATTATTCTTCCATTTTTTTACACAAATATGCTCTATTCCACGCTATTCAACACTAATTCACACACATATTATTCCACGTTATTCACATTAATTCACACAGTACCAATCTTTCCATGAAAACTCACTGACAATGAGGATAATAACACTTCTAAGGAAAATAACGAATAATAACGAAGTAAGGGAGTTCAGTTATGTTTGACACAAGGCCGAATCAATAAATATTAACCATCTCCCTATAGCTTCAAGGTACTCAGATACTTTTGTCTATTAAGTTATCGTTTAAGAGATTTTTTCCAATTCACTATTATATTAAAGATTTTTAACATGAAAATATATTGAGAAAAAAGTAATAATACCAGGAGTAATCAATAAATTACAGATACAGTTAAACGTATAAAAATATAAAGGGAATTAGTTGTGAATTCTTTATCTCCGCTTTATTGAATTTCAATTCATTGTTTCAAAACGTTTGTTTCACTGCATCTCATTACTAAAATTTTCTGACATTTACCGTTATTTTTGACAGTACGTATACACTAACACAAAATAAATAGTTTATGGAATCTAATGGTTTCATTGCTGAATGATGACTACATCCATCTGCGCAGTTATAACGAAATTCAGTTTCTTCTGCGCAGATGTAAACAAACGCCAGCTATTTGTATGAATTGTCCTGAATTTCAAATTCACAATTTAATAGCACCATTGTAAGTTGGAACATTCAAAATGGGTCATAAGGCGGGTTTGACGGATAAAGTAAATAACCCGAGAGCTTGCTAAAAGGTAAAACAAGACTGAAAATTGCAAAACTGATCAGAAGTTGACGCCCAACTGTGAAAAACTCGTTGAGAATCCTGGTTGACATTAATGCAGATCTGATAATATCTATTTAAGGGCTTTATCTCGCTGATCTCTGTTCTGTAATAAAAGAGAAAATATTTAAAATCTATGCCGAACTATGAAGTTTTAGACGTTGTGGTAGCGAAGAAATGCCCTAAAAGCTAGATTCTAATTCGAATGTCAAAAGTTCAAAAAATAAGAAGAAGATCACTCGGCCTTTTTCAAAGAGTTTACATGTTTTATACGGATACAGTTTAGAGATAATAGCAGAAACCATTAATGGGATTATATTCATATCACTTAATAGAGACTCAGTGCTATGTTGAAAGTCAGGCAAACATGCTCTAGATAAGTAATGAATAGAATTTAAAAACAATTTTTTTTAATCGTATCACCCAGAGCAAGGTTGTAATACCACTGATGTGCAGGGGGCTACATAAGTGTAAAAAGATTAATTAGAAGAGAGTGAAGAGGAAGACGAACCAGTTAGAAAGGAGCAAGAAAATGATGAGAATACAGGTGTGATGACAGTTTCAAAGGTGGAGAGAAAGGAAAGGATATACGGGGTGGGGAAAGAACTACAGTCAAGTCGTTAATAGATGAGTATTGACATTGCATTTAAATTCCTGGAGGTAGTAGCCGTCAGGAAAGTAAGAATATGGGAGCGAGTTCCACTGGCGGGAAGTGCGAGAGAAGAAGCTGCAGGAGTAGAATTGTCGTCTGCATTTGGTTGATCTAACAATGAATATTTAAGACACTATTGTAAAGCCACCAGTAATCACGAGACCCAAACATGCCAGAAATTATACAGAGCTCAATTCTATCAGCAGACAAAAATTAATCTTCTTTAAAGACGCGTTTACAATTATTACGGACAGGCACAGATAGACCTCTGTTAAGATAAGATCTGCCATTGTAGGTTGTAGCGGCATAAACAAATTGTGGGTTTATCTGGTATTTTCAAGAAAGGTACAAAGCCTCATATAAACAGTTGTTGGTTGGTTGTTTTGTTTTTATGGCATATTAACCTCGGCGGGTCATTTATTGCCAACTAACTTTTTTTTATTTATTGCTGGTAATACCTTTTTCTTTCAACAATTTATTGTTGTTTTTTTTATAATTTTTGTGTCTAGTAATACTTTTTTTTTCTTTTCGAGTATCAAGATTCATTGGGATTTGTTTTTAAGGGCAAGGTTCCCAAGTCCAACCCTGTTATTTAACCCATAACTGGAGGGAAGGGACGGGTTAATACCTTTCCAAAGGGTACCAGTGCTTAAATGAATGCAGGGTATTCAACTGGGATTCGAACTCGGCTCACCGATTTCTCTTTCCGAGCCGATATCTACAGCACCACAACTCACATCCCTCACTAAAAGCTTACAGCGCCTGGTATTCCCAAGCGGTCACCCATCTAAGTACTGCCCAGGCTCAACGTTGCTTAACTTCGGTGATCGAGCGAGAACCGGTGTGTTCAACGTGATAGGCCGTAAGCCCTCATATAAACAAGGTGTGATAAATAAACTGTTGTCTAAATTAAGCAAAACTGAAAACAACACAGACACCTCATTTTAAGAAATATATTTACTAAAATTACACAAAAAATATCTTGAAATTGTGAAGAGTAAACTTATTCTATAAGATAGCCATTGGATTCAACCACTGCCTCCAGACGAATTCGGGATCTCCTGCATCTCTTCTGGGCGGTCTCCTTGTTTAAGTTCAGTCCATCTTTGGTGTTACAAAGATTTTTGTTGGTCAAATGCGCTCCACACATAATAATCTGAAAAATTAGGTGGCCAGATGTAAATGGTGATGTGGTCGAAAAATTGTCTGCGAGCCATGACTGGATTCTTCTACGTGTGTGGCATGATGCAAAGTCCTGTTGTCAGACATAAAATCTACCACCAGCCACCTTGACCCGGGGCAGCACTACTTCCTCAAGGCACTTGATTTACATCTCCGTGTTGAGTCTGAGGTCCTCACCAACAAAGCTGCAGTACCTTCGTAATCACCATTAGACTCATTCAACTCATTCTGAATCCTCTGCGCTGTACTCAGATTGACGCCCAAACACTCCGTTCATATTAGAGCTTCCGGTGCGAATGCCAAGCAGTACAGCATGCCGTTTCAAAATTTCTGGCGGATTAAGTGGAGTCATTGAGCTCTTTTTTTCACAGACGGTGCCCAGCTGACTCTACTATACCGTGCCTGCGTCAAAATAAAAGACAAACTACAAGAACTTTCCGGTACCGTAAATCAAACAACCAAAGATGCGCGATTATACGAATTGGTGATGTCAAAATCAATCGACTACAGAAATCAGGAAGTGTTTTAACTGAGGCCGGAAAATTTGACAACGAAATCAGAAGATGGAACTGCGGAATATTTCTTCCAAAACTAAGCATATTCTTAAGAAAATCTCTTGAGAAACAAAGAAAATAGCGACAAACTGCTATACGATATAATTCATCGTGCATATGGCAGTAAATACTAGACAATTTCCTCACAGATGAAGAGGTAACATGTGGCAACAGATATATAGTTCTACAGAAGGTTACTGAGAATACCATCGACTGATGAAATTTTAAGAAAAACTGGAACTTAAATTTTGAGGTCACGTAATAAATAAAGAAGGCTTGGAAAATTTGACACTCACCGGATATTTGAAGAGGAAGGGATAAATTGAAAAAAGGAGACACCTAACTATGTAAATAGATATCAGATCATTGAGTTTGAAGGCCAGAAAAAAAGCAAATATTGCAAAGCAACAAAGGACATGAAGTTGTTGAAATCTTTGTTCACCCACGTTCGCATTAAAGGCACAAAAAAGTATTATTTCATCACATTTATCACATTTATAACAGCAGAATGAAATTTAACATATGTTAATTTTTTTTTAATCAAATCACCCCGAGCAAGGCGGTAAAGCCACTGATGTGCAAGAGGCTACGTAAGAGTGAAAAGATTGGAAAAGAGAAAGCCGGAAACCACATCCTAAACAGGGAACAAGGGATGAGCCTCTTCACCTGTTCAATAGGCGTGGGTGGAGTGTGAAACGGGCGATAGTTTAGTCTATCTACTCAAATTGAAAAAAAAAAAAGGAAAAGAATGGAAAAGAGTAAAAGATTGGAAATATGAAAAACCGGAAACCACATCCTAAACAGGAAACAAGGGATGAGCCTCTTCACCCGTTCAATAGACGTGGGTGAATACTAATAATACTAATTATCACCCAGCTTAATTTATTAAGTATAAAATAAAGTATTTTAGAAATAAGAGTAATGAGGGGGGAATTCTTACCGATTTTTTAAATAATTATGTGCGTTGGGGTGCAATGGATATCGACTCGGAACGACAAATCGGGGAGCCGAGTTCGAATTCCAGTTGAACTCGTTGCATTCACTTAGACACAAATACCCTTGGGAAAGGTATTAATCCGTCTCTTCCCTCCAGTTATGAGTTAGGACAGATTGGGTTCTATAGCCTTGGCTGGCAACCAGTCTACCGCAGAAAGTAATGGCAATCTACTGCGGGGTAATGTTCTGTCCATTCAGTCATGATCGCCCAAAGCGTTTATCACGTATGACAATTTATTTGACTCATAGCCAGAGGGAAGATACGGATTAATACCTTTCCCGAGGTATTTGCGCGTAAGTGAATGCAACGAATTCGAGTGGAATTCGAACTAGGTTCGAACTCAGTGTAAAAGTAGGCAGCTGAATTTTTGAGAGGAAAGGAGAATCTTGAAGAAGAACCAAGTTTTTGACATACTGCAACTGGCACCACCGAGGAAATAATTGATCGTGTTCACCACATGGTGATGGATGACAGGCGATTGACTATAAAATCAAATAGCCAATGTGATAATGGCTACAGTTTTTTGGGGGATACAAGAGATATTATTTATTTAATATCTTCAAAAGGGATACGCCATTAATAGAGAGACAGTAAGTTAAGTCCCATACGTGATACACGCTTAGATGATCATGTCTCTTTCGAGTCATGATTGACTGGGTAGAATATTTTCCCTCAGTAGGTTGCTCTTACTTTCTGCGGTAGACTGGTTGCCAACCAAAGCTAGAGAACCCAATCTTTTCTATTATTTAACCTATAGCTGGAGGAAGAAAAGACGGATTGATATCTTTCCCAAGAGTATTTGCGCGTAAATGAATGCAACGAGTTTAACTGGTATTCGAACGTGATTCTTCGATTTCTCATTCAAAGCCGATATCCACTGCACCACAACGTTCAGGCACTTACGAAACGTTACCAAAACAAACGCACTGGAAATCTGACGAAAGGGGTCTTGTTTTAATCAGGACAATGCTTTAACACATAAATATCTGGCTTCAATGATTGCTATGCGGATGTGCGTTGTGATGCAGTGGATATCCGCTCGGAACGACAACTCGGGGAGCCGAGTTCGAATTCCAGTTGAACTCGTTGCATTCACTTAGACACAAATACCCTTGGGAAAGGCATTAATCCGTCTATTCCTTCCAGTTATGGGTTAAATAACAGGACAGATTGGGTTCTATATCCTTGGTCCGCAACCAGTCTACCGCAGAAAGCAATGGCAACCTGCTGCGGGATAATCTTCTGCCCAGTCAATCATGCCACTTTCGAGACATGATCGCCTAAGCCTGTATCACGTATGGTATTTAACTGAATCATCCTACCCATTCTCGCGAGTGAACTATAATCTGTTCCCAAATATAAAAGACACTTGACTCGGAGTGATGATGATATTGTCATTTCTGTTGTTATTGATTTTTTTTGTTACCAATATTGATCTTAGGAAGCGGTTGTAATAAACTGACAGTTTAGATATTTCTGAAAAAAAGAAATCAACTCTCAATAACATCAACTACGAAACACGTTCACTATGTGCTGACCGTGCTCGAAAAATAATAAAAAATTACCATCACTCAAGAAACATATAAAAAAAAACT